>JAVXUP010000433.1:0-477666 GCA_033070095.1 Escallonia herrerae | reverse complement strand
AAGAATTGTATGATATACCTGCAACAGCGAGAGACATGCACATATCGCTTTGGAGTCGGGCCTCGTTGCCTTGTGCAATGCTCGGTAGAGGTACGCAAGAGTTGCTGCACCCCAGGCATAATCCCCAACCTCCGGCAGGTTACCCAACAACGGTAAATATTTGACGCTGACGGTATTCTTCGACGTTGTTGGGAATAGAATTGCCCCCATCACCCACAAGAGGAAAGCTTATGTGTACAGCACAAGCATCTGATCCGTGTAGTTATCCGGCAGAACCTTGTAGGTATCTACCAACCATTTCAACTTGATACCACCAGTGCTAAATTGATCCTGGGGTATCGAAGTAAAGAAGTCCCTAGCGGTCCTCTTATTCGTTGCTTCCGACGGAGGAGCTATTACCGGCCGCCCCGTCACCGGTAACCCTAAGATGAACCCTACATCTTCTAGGGTAATTGTCAGCTCTCCGAGGGAAGTGAAACGTATTCGTTTCACTTCTCCACCTTTCAACAAGGGCACCTATTAAGTGCCGGTCAAGTTGTTGAAAGATCTGCCCATGCGTGAAAATCCCAAACCCAATCCCACGCAGTAATCTTTTCTGGGTTCTGTTCAATTTCCATTCTTTAAAATTATCGGATACTTCTACCGTGTTGAGAAGTGCTCTTTCCTACGAATTAATAAATACAATTTAAGCAAATTAAACAATATACAACGTTCCCAATAATAACAAAGTTGATAAAATAAGTATCTTACTCCACCATCCCATATGAGCGTACTGATATGGTTTGCTTGGTCGTATAATACGGACGGATCTTCTGGTTCAGGGTTGAAATCCATTTTTCGCAACTGAAATTATGCAAAACGGCAAGGTTGGAAGCGTAAACATCAAACATACAACGCTAGCATGTGATCAGATAATACTCACATAAGTTCACATGCTGTGTATATGCAATGTACATAGATACAAACAGACACGGGCATGGATTTTACAAGTGAAATCACATGAACAAATAATACGCAATACACATATATAATCTATATATATGTATAGATACATTGACAAACGCTAGCACAATGCGTTTCGCACACATTCAAAATCATGCATAAGCCGCGATAACAACTCTAGATTATGAACAAATAAATGATTGGTTTGTGAAGTTACGTGATTGATTCGTCGAATAAAGGATTTCTTGAGAAGAAATTGCGCCGATCTACTTGCCAACACCGCTAGAAGAATTGTGAGAAGAAGGAATGAATAGCAGTTTAGAAGGAATGAATAAGGTTTCGAAGTAAAGAAGGGAAAAACGGTCCGCTACACTGTCTAGCGGACGGTAAGATAATGACAAAGTAACAGTCGTGTTGACTGAGTCAGTCGTCCGCTACACTGTCTAGCGGACGACACCGTGCTCCGCTAGACAGTGTAGCGGAGGGGGTGCAGGGGCAAAACGGTAAAAAGTGTCGTCCACTAGACAGTGTAGCGGACTGCTGACAGGGCCGCAAAAATACGCGATCTGGGCCGTCCATCCCTTCGGGATGGACGGTCAGATCGCGCTAGCAAGATCTCCCATTTTGCTAGCGCTATCAACGGATCAGCTCCCTATATATATATATATATATATATATATATATATATATATATATATATATATATATATATATATATATATATATATATATATATATATATATATATATATATATAGGGAGCTGATCCATTGATAGCGCTAGCAAATGGAGTTAAGTTGCTAGCGCGATCTGACCGTCCATCCTGAAAGATGGACGGTCCAGATCGCGCCTTTTTCCAAAACTGACACCCGTCCGCCATACTGTCTCGCGGACGGGAGTTTTACCTTTTTGCCCTCCTCCCATGTCCGCGAGACTGTCTCGCGGACGCCTTTCTGTTCCTGACATGTGTCAGGAAAAAGGCGTCCGCCATACTGTATGGCGGACGATCTCTAGGCTGACACATGTCAGGGCCTGTCCTCTCGGTCGCCTATAAAGTCTCGGGCGTGAGCCCCGAGAACTGTCCCCTTGGTATCTGTATGGCGTCAACAGTGTCCCCTTGGTATCTGTAGCGGACGGCGTCCCTTCGTCAACTCTCTCCTGCTATAAATATTTAATCAGATCGGGGTATATATATTATTGTAGCGGACGGCGTCCCCTCTCTCGAACATCTAACCTAAAGCCGCTACCCCATCTACGGCGACCCACATCTCCGGTCACCCACATCTCCGCCGACACCACCGTCCTCCCCTCAACGACGATCTCGATGGCTTCTGGATCGGAGACCACCTACGCCTACGATTATATTGGCAACTTGCACCTGGTAGGCAAACACTTTTTCAAAGTCATGATGCCGGGATTTGAGCATGAACTTGTAGGCTATCCCTCTTTCTCTTTCTCTGTATTTTCGTGTGTTAAAAGTTTGATCTTTTGTTTTTCTTAACCAAAACTAACCTATTTTTTGTATTTTGTGTTTGGTAGGACATACCGGAAGCATTTACCAATCAATTTACAACAATTCATGATAGTGCAAGATTATATAGCCGCAAGGGGGCATGGCAGGTTGAAATCAAGCTGAAGCCCGGCCGATCCCAAAAAAAGGAATTCGCAGAGGGTTGGAACGTCTTCGTGCGCCAGCATGGCCTCGAACTCGGGGACTTTGTAGTGTTCGAACACCTTGGGTGGTGGGATTTTCAAGTTGTAATCTTTGAACGGAGCGCTTGTGAAAAGCTTTCGTACCCCATTTGTGAACCATAGTTTATTATAATAAAAATATTTATGTTCTTGTTTATTATGTTTTCAAATTTTTTCTTGGTTAATTGTGCCTTTTTTTGTTGCCTCGATATATTGAGATCGTTGATTATGAATCGTACATTATTTTTTGGAAAAATTGAGATTGTTGATTCCGTCGCTAAAACAAGTCTTCGGGCGTCAGTTTATTAAAATAGCATTAACGTACTATGTCGCTAAAACAAGTCTTCGGGCCAATTTATTTCAATTTATTAAAACTGCATTACGGGCGCCAATTTATTCCAATTTATTACATTACGCCACATTGTATAGCTCTATATATATAGCGGATATAAGGCCCTCCGCTTAGGCCGGGTTCGGGAAGGTCGGGAACTAAATGTCTGGTCCGTGCCAACCATTTTCTGCGGTAAGTATATCCGCGATACTATATAGCGGACAGTTTGGACTAAGTGTAGAAAAAACTAAGTGTTGGAGAGGTGGAAGTAAGTGTAGAAAAAACGGTCCGTGCCAAAACTAAATGTCTGGTCCGTGCCAACCATTTTCTGCGGTAAGTATATCCGCGATACTATATAGCGGACAGTTTGGACTAAGTGTAGAAAAAACTAAGTGTTGGAGAGGTGGAACAAAGTGTAGAAGAAAAAACTAAGTAATGGTATTCTGTGGGGCCGTCCGCTACATAGTATAGCGGACGTAGAGAAGACAACCAAAAAATTCTGCGGGGCCGTCCGCTACATAGTATAGCGGACGTAGAGAAGACAACCAAAAAAATTCTGCGGGGCCGTCCGCTACATAGTATAGCGGACGTAGAGAAGACAACCAAAAAAATTCTGCGGGGCCGTCCGCTACATAGTATAGCGGACGTAGAGAAAACTATCAAAACAACCAAAAGTCTAGCGTCCGCGATACTATATAGCGGACGGCAAATATATATTGTCCGACAGCATATATATATATATTCAAACCCAAAAGATTCACCCCTATAACTTCTACACTCTTCTTCTCCGTTCTTCCTACTCACAAATATTCCCAGCGGCGTTGGCAAGCAGATCTGCGCAATTTCTTCATAAGAGCAGCTTTAATACCCCCCCTAATAGATCACGTAAGTTCACAAAATCAATCCTTTACATGTTTCTAATCTATAGTTGTGATCAATATTGCGTTTTATGCGTGGTTTTGATTATGCATTGAGCATGTGCTAGCGGTGATGAGGATTTATATATGTATGTATTTGTTCATGTGCTAGCGTTTGTAAAATCCGATTCCATAGTTTCAGTTGCAAAAAATGGAATTTATCCCTGGACCAGAAGATCCATCCGTGTTATACGACCAAGCCAACCATATCAGTACGCTCATATGGGATGGTGGAGTAAGATACATTATTTATCAACTTTCTTATTATTACGAACGTTGTTTTACCGTTCATTTTGCTCAAATTGTATTTATTAATAATTCGTAGGAAAGAGAACTTCTCACCACCGTAGAAGTATCTCGCGAGTTCACGAGATGGACCTTGAACAATTCCCAGAAAAGAATACTGCGTGGAATTGGGTTTGGGATTTTCACGCATGGGCAGATCTTTCAACAGCTTGACCGGGCCTTGATAGGTGCCCTTGTTGAGAGGTGGAGAAGTGAAACGAATACGTTTCACTTCCCGATCGGAGAGATGACGATTACCCTAGAAGATGTAGGGTTCATCTTGGGGTTGCCGGTGACGGGGCGGCCGGTAATTGCTCCTCCGTCAGACGCAACGAATAAGAGAACAGCGCGAGACTTCTTCACTTCGATACCCCAGGATCAATTTAGCACTGGTGGTATAAAGTTGAAGTGGTTGGTAGATACCTACGGGGTTTTGCCGGAAAACTATACGGGCCGTGAGCTTGTGGTGTACACAAAGGCCTTCCTCTTGTGGGTGATGGGAGCAATTTTATTCCCAACGACGTCGAAGAACACGGTCAGCGTGAAATATTTACCGTTGTTGGGTAACCTGTCGGAGGTTGGGGATTATGCCTGGGGTGCAGCGGTTCTTTCGTATCTGTACCGAGCATTGCACAAGGCAACGAGGCCCAACTCCAAAGCCATATGTGCATGTCTCTCGCTATTGCAGGTATATCATATAAATCATGTCTTCGTTATTGTGTTTTATTTTTGTTGAATCGACGATATAAATATAATTTTTTGATGTTCTCAGGTGTGGTCTTACGAACACCTTGCTCCCGGTGCACCAACGCGTAGGGATGGAACCGACAAAGTCTGGCCTCGGTTGTGTGCTTGGGAGTACAGCCGGAGGGCTAGCCACTACAAGAGGAGAGTCGATCCCCATCACAACATTACGTACTATCGAGGGGAGTTCGACCGTCTATCTCCGGGCCAAATGCGTTGGGCACCGTACATACGTTTGGCGCGACGGGTGGGAGAGTCGTTCGTCTTCACGCTCTCCGGGTTGCAGCGCACACCCCTGATCCATTTCGAGCTCGCAGAGTGGCAGCTGCCCGACCGAGCAATGCGCCATTTTGAGTTGGAGCAGGGTTTGCCAGTCGATGCCCCGGATATGAGGGTTAACAGGAACCCACCGGATGTCGGAGTGTTTGGCACCGCCAATGCGTACGAATTGTGCGCGGCCGAAATAGAGCTTTGGACTTCTTGGCAGGACACACTGGCGGCCATCGTCTCGGAGCCAGACCCCGTTATCAGCATCGATCAGTACGATGAGTGGTACTACCGCATCACGCGGAGGAGAGTAGCCCCTGTAAACTTTGAACGTGGGGAGAGGTATGCGCCTAGGGGTCAGATCGATGAGCGTATGGCATACAATCTCGTAAGTTGCCCAACAAGTCTGACTTGAACCAAATTAGTTGAATATAAATGTCTGATTGAAGTTACTTAATTTTTTATCTCTTTGGATGTAGGTTAATGCCTCGCTTGCATTCTTCCAGAAGTTGAGTGAGCGGAGGGATCTGGTGAGCGCAATGGGCGAGGATCTTTGCCAACAGGCTGCGACATTGGCTTTAGGCTGCGGGAATTTTTTGCGCCAAGCATCGGGCCAGTCTTCGGGAGTAAGCCCGGGAATGGGTTATACGGGCGTCAGCCAGGGATACGGTGATCCCTCTGGACAGGCTTCAGGGGTGAGTCAGGGAGTTGTTGGTACCTCTGAAGCGGGGATGGGACAGGCTCAAGCGTCGTGGGGCGATTACAGCGGCCCCTCCTTCAATTTGTTCCCGGAACCCCTCTCTCAAGTCACGCAAGACTTTCCTTTCGGAAACTACGGTTTCTCCGAGGCACTGCCCATTGTCCCGTGGGCGGGACCAGTTGGCGGCCCCGAAGGGGAATATCAGCCGGCCGAAGAAGGAATTGGAGGCCAATATCCCCCGATCGACCCCCGAGGGCAATATCCGAAAGGGCATCCAGCCAGGCCCCTAAAGCCGCATAAATGCGATCTAATCCGAGCCCGTTATTTTAGCGGGGCCCCCCAAGACGGAGCGTCGTATGACGTGGATCACCCCGAGGGCTTGGATTACAATGCCTCTTGGACAGAGATCGCCTCGCTGGCGCCGGGATCTTGGTTAGACAGCGGTGTCATCTCGCACTACGTGCAAATTCTGAGGCGAAGGTGTCGGGAGCATCCAGACATCGGTCTGCGCGTGTTTATCTTGGATGCTTTTTTCCATCAGCTCCTAGTACAAGAGTGGCACGACTGGGGCAATGCAAGGAAGGGGAGAGGCATGGCCCAGTGGAAACCGTCCCCTAACCTACAAGCATATCTTGCTAGGGATAGTCCAGTGAGCGCAAGTGTTGCCGACGTGTTTCTAATCCCCTTTTTAGGGAATGCCCACTGGTACTTGGTTTGCTACGAACCATTACAGAGCACGGTTTCAGTCGTCGACAGTCTCTACGACGATACCGACGTGATGCCTGTGATTGATATGTACCGAGGCATAGGCCAGTTGGATGCCATGGTAAGATCCTGTTTCCTTCTTGTTGTAACTTGCATATTATAAAACTGATTAATCTTATTTTGCTAGCTATGTTTAATGCTTATTATGGTTCTCGCAGAATCTTTTTGCTGCCCTGGTCAATGGTAGGCGTCGGGAGAAGGTATCGCGCAGGCCGGTCCTCATTTTCCGATTGAAGAGGAGTAGGCCCAAGCAACATAATTCCTCGGACTGCGGCGTCTTCCTCTGCATGTACATGGATTACATTTGCCGGTCTGAGAGCCTCAAGAAGACTGTCTGGAGCGAAGAATGCATACAAGACTTTAGGTATAGGATTGCTTGGCAAATTATGAATGGCCGGCCTAGAGCTATTAGGTTTATTGTAAATCCGTGTAAGGAACATCATTCCCGCGAGAGATGATGTTCCCCAATTCACATTGTAACGTTACAACACTTTTTTAACCCAAAAAATTTATTGAATGCGATTGATTTTATTGACCAATATGATTTAACGGTGGGAAACCAAGTGTTGGATATCTGTCTATCTGCAGGGCAAGTGTTCAAAAAATAACAAAGTGTTCGATAATATGTGTATCTGCGGGGCCGTCCGCTACATAGTATAGCGGACGCAGAGAAGTGAACCAAAACAAAAAAAAACTAAGTGTTGTAAGGGGGGTATTCTGCGGGGCCGTCCGCTACATAGTATAGCGGACGCAGAGAAGTGAACCAAAACCAAAAAAAAACTAAGTGTTGTAGGGGGGTATTCTGCGGGGCCGTCCGCTACATAGTATAGCGGACGCAGAGAAGTGAACCAAAACCAAAAAAAAACTAAGTGTTGTAGGGAGGGTATTCTGCGGGGCCGTCCGCTACATAGTATAGCGGACGCAGAGAAGTGAACCAAAACCAAAAAAAAACTAAGTGTTGTAGGGGGGTATTCTGCGGGGCCGTCCGCTACATAGTATAGCGGACGCAGAGAAGTGAACCAAAACCAAAAAAAAACTAAGTGTTGTAGGGGGGTATTCTGCGGGGCCGTCCGCTACATAGTATAGCGGACGCAGAGAAGTGAACCAAAACCAAAAAAAAACTAAGTGTTGTAGGGGGGGTATTCTGCGGGGCCGTCCGCTACATAGTATAGCGGACGCAGAGAAGTGAACCAAAACAAAAAAAAACTAAGTGTTGTAGGGGGGTATTCTTTAATACCTTAGGTTTCTAATGTTGTGCTGCGCAGTGTAGCGGACAGTGTAAGAAATCACGTATAAAAAAATGATTGTAAAGGTTATTACAAACGAGTCATTACTAAAATATTATTACAAAATGTCCGACACTTTTGATGGCTCATAAAAGATTATTACAAAATATTCAGTACACTAAAGTTCCACTGCAGCTTGTTCGTCCTCATCCTCGGCATCATCTTCTTCCCCGTCTTGCAAAGGCACTGGACTTATCCCCAGTGCCTTGTAATGGTTCCGCTTGTCGTGGTCTGTCATTTTGTTGCACAATGCACACCTTCTTAGCTTTTTTGGTTGAGTTGCCGTCTCAATAGAGCTTTTCATCCGCGTAGATCTCTTGCGGCCTTTCGTTTGCGATATAATTGGATCCGAAGGCCGGATATCATTGTCGGCTCCCTCCCCCGGCTCGTCATCTTCTGATCCCGTCGTAGGCTCGGTGTCAACCGCATTGCTGACTGAAGCTGCTTCCAATTGGTCGACGATGGGCTCTTGCTGCTGAGCTACCTCGAGGAGATGTTTATATCCGACCATTGTAGCAGCACCCTTTACGGACAAACGGGTGAACATCGTCACCAGATGATTATACCGCAACGTCTCTGATTCTTCAAAGTCAGTATACGGGTGCTCCGGAAAGGAAATGGTACCGTGCAACCTGTTTGCACCTTTCGTCCAACGTGGCAGGACGTATTTATCGGGGATTGTCCTGATATTCTTCTGTGTGAAAAACCGCAGAATGTGTCTACACAGGATGCCATGGAACTCAAACTTCTTACAAACACATGTCACCGAGTCCGTCAATGTGTCGTGGGTCACCGTATAAATTCTGCGCAGCTTCTCAGGGACGAGGTCATTCACGAGCGAATAAACCTTGTACTCACGCGACGACTTTTCTGCCACCTTATATATACTGTATCGGCCCGATTTTTGCAGCTCTACTTGGTATAGCAGGAAGATCTCCTTCGTATAGACTTTGGCACCGTTCAGCTCCAGCGGGGTCTCAAGCAACCTTCTCCTTTGCTTGTACGTGGTTGCAAAGTCTGCAGCCCTTTCTTTCACGAACAACGACGCAACCGCTTTTTGTGCTGATGTGACGAAACTCTTCAAATTGGTAGCTGTACCCACATAACTATCGAACGTGGCATTCATAGATTCACTCCTGCCCGTCGTTTTCATGCCCGCAGAAAAATGACTTCTCGTGTAAACACCAATCCATTGCTCTTTGAGCCCGTACAAGTGCTGGAGCCACTCGTTGTCTTGCAATGAGTAATCCCGAACAAGCTTTTCCCACCTCTCCTCGAATTCCTCAATCGTTAATGACTTGAGGACGCATTTGTCAAAATCCTGTTTAAAGTCTGGATACTTTGCGTACATGTGATGCAGACGTTCAGGGTATTTGTTGCTTATGTGCCAAGTGCACAAGTTGTGTCGAGTATCTGGGAAGACGGTAGCAATAGCCTTCTTCATTGCCAAATCTTGATCGGTGATGATAACAGTCGGTGCTTTGAAGTTCATTGCTTCCAGCCACACCCTAAACAACCATTCAAAAGAACTCTCGCTCTCGTCCCTTAACAAGGCGAACCCGAACAGGATGGAGTGATAATGATGATTGACGCCCGTGAAAGGAGCGAACGGCATCGAGTACTTGTTGGTACGGTATGTGGTGTCGAAAGTCACGACATCCCCAAAATGCTTATAAGCTAGCCTCGAACGACCGTCGACCCAAAAAATTGTGCTAACTCGATGCTCGTCGTCAAGTTTATAG
Source organism: Escallonia herrerae (assembly GCA_033070095.1). Lineage (NCBI taxonomy): Eukaryota > Viridiplantae > Streptophyta > Magnoliopsida > Escalloniales > Escalloniaceae > Escallonia > Escallonia herrerae. Next base: position 467,995 of record JAVXUP010000433.1, on the reverse strand, counting down.
TCGAAGGTAAACTGCGGGTCCTCCATCTGCATCCGTTTCAATAGGCTCATTGTCGCTTGCGCATCATTGAGGTCATACGCGGCTCGTCTATGGGTTCGGACCGCGTTACGAACGTCTGTCGTGTTAAAGTTTAAATTTTGAATTCCCCCAGCCTGTTCAGCAAGAACATTAATCATGTCGGTAGGTCCTAGCCGCGCATCGCTCATTGTGTGAATTAGGCTCCTCGCGACCTTACCCATCTTCTTGTGTTGATGCATCTGACTCACCTTAGAAGGGGTTACTAACGGGTGATTGTGTGCCAGTTCCAGGCTGGTAATAAGCCAATGATCTTGTTTGGCTTTATAGCTTACGAACATCTTGACCTGGCAATTCGTGCGCGCAAAGCAATCCCGTCTTCTCCGCGCATACCCTATTTCGTCATCATCACTGTCATCGTTGCCTACGCGTGTCTCATTTTGCACTGGGTTTCTGCCCCTATGACACTCGTATAAGCGAGAGCATATCTTTTTTGTTACGTTGCTTGTTCTTGTAGTCTTTATTCTAATGCCAAAACCAACCCTCAATGAATAAGCTCGAAAACATTCTCCAGCTTCTTCCAACGTTTGAAAGGTTCGTCCTAGATACGGATCACTAGCATCTACGGGGGTGCTGGAGCTCGACACGAAATCAGACATTGTGAAAAAGACCTATGTAGAAATAGAATACGCTTATTATCTCAAAATTATCTTGACGATTAGACCGATTTAGGATACCATATACATAATCTCAAAAGTGTCTCCTATTTTGCTAATTATATATTTACTGAACATAACAAATTAAAATTACTAAGATAAACGGTAGCAAGATCACAAACTTTACCTTGCTTGAGTGATGCTTGAACCAAGTGTGTTACTCCAAGAAAAGCTTGAAGGGTGCTGAAAATGGAAGCAAGTGAATCTGAAAGCCCGCAAAAATTTTGCTGAAAGAACCGAGAATTAGGGAGACTTTCTACGCGACCAAGGGGACAGTTCTCGGGGCTCACGCCCGAGACTTTATAGGCGACCGAGAGGACAGGCCCTGACATGTGTCAGCCTAGAGATCGTCCGCCATACAGTATGGCGGACGCCTTTTTCCTGACACATGTCAGGAACAGAAAGGCGTCCGCGAGACTGTCTCGCGGACATGGGAGGAGGGCAAAAAGGTAAAACTCCCGTCCGCGAGACAGTATGGCGGACGGGTGTCAGTTTTGGAAAAAGGCGCGATCTGGACCGTCCATCTTTCAGGATGGACGGTCAGATCGCGCTAGCAACTTAACTCCATTTGCTAGCGCTATCAATGGATCAGCTCCCATATATATATATATATATATATATATATATATATATATATATATATATATATATATATATATATATGTGTGTGTGTGTGTGTGTGTGTGTGTGTGTATATATGTGTGTATATATATATATATATATATATATATATGTATATATATATACACCTTTAGCTCTCTTTGCCTCTCTCTTTCTTTGCCTTGACACCAGAAGAACCACCATGGACGACCATCATGTCGGCGAACCACAAAGGACCACCAACAACCACCTTCAAGCTATCATTGCCGATTAGGACGACAATCTTACTCCTTGAACTAGTGGATCCCCTCCAACCAGTGTCACAGTCAAGGGACTGCCATCACGCTGCCTATGACCGCCACCAAGCTGCCTATAACCAATCCTTAATCCCCACAAACAACCGCCCCTGACCAACTTTTCATCTCCACCCACAGCTGCCACTGAGCAACCTTGTAGCCCCACCTCATGTCGAACCTGAGCAGCCTTTCATCCCCGCCCACAATCGCCTCTGAACCACCCTTCATCCACACCCACAACTACCGCCATAAACTTTCTAGAACTATCACAACCAAGTTGCGGGGTAAAGAGAATTGATGGTGATAGTGGGCTTGGACGACCCATAATGAATAATCGTTGAAAACAACGGTCGAGAAACTTAGGAACTTAGGCCGATGTAACCATAAATCAGCATTCCACTCGTCAGACGCGGGGGCATAATAAAGGCATTAGTGGTAAACCACAACGTGAATAGTAGGGGTATTTAAGTGCTGTGGAAAAATGGATATAAAAAGTGTAGAAGAACAAGAATACATGAAAAGTAATAATAGGAACTTTTTAAAAGTGTAAACGAACAGGGTAGCCTTTTCATTTTCAAAACAAAAATACACATTACGGAAAACAAGTGAAAATAAAAATTTTATACTACCTATAAAAGTAAGAATGTTGTAAATCATTTTTGAACGATTATGTCCTTCGTTAATTATGCTAATAATAATCATACCCTCCATTTATGACTCCTTTTTAAATTTGGTTAAAATAAAATGAACATTGGATAATGAACATGTTCTAACATTGGGAAAATAAAAAGTCTCATGACAAAGAAAAACAAAACAAAAAAAATTTCTTTATTACTCACTTTCTAATTTGGTTGAAATGAATTAAATATTGGATAATTAATGTTCTCTAAATATTGGGTAATGAGAACTGATATATATATATATATATATATATATATATATATATATATATATATATATATATATATATATATATATATTTGCATTTTTTGGTTAGTAAACAATTAAATAATTGTAAAATTGAAAAACAAAAACGAAGAAACTGAAATACTTGAATAATCAGTTAAGAAACAAAAAATTGTTGAAAAAACAAAAACAGAAAAAAAGATGAAAAACAAGGTTAATATGTATAAAAATGGGGGAAAAAGGCTTAAATACGGCGCAAATTAATAACAGCTTTATACATAAATTGTACTGTTATTTAAAGCGAGATTATTGATTATTGAGAATAAAGAAGAACCATGGTACTAAACATGCAAAAGATGGGATTGATTTTACGCTACACCCCATATTTAGTAGTCAGTTGCACCCAACACCTCAATATTTTAAAATTGGTACCCAACACCAAATATTCAAAAAACTTGACTTACATCACCAAATGACGGTCATCCCAGTCACCTACACATGGCCCAATTGGGCTCTCCACGTTATTTCTCTCTAACAACAAAAGAAGAAATAAAGCAGAAGAGACAAGAAGCTTGCCATTGTGCTGTCGATGCCGCCGTCAGATTTTGCAACCACCAGATCTGCCTTTGTGCCGCTGGAGCAGCCAAAATCTGTCAACGATATGGTGCTGATGGTGATGAGGATCAAGGTGTATTGAAATTTTATGATATATTCGATGGTGTTAGTAGTGACATTGGTTGCAGTTAGTTGACATGGCGGAAGGATTGTAAAAATTACGGCTATTTTTCACGATCATGGTGCCAAAGATGCTGTCTTCATTGTCGCGGAATCGATGGAGATGCCGGAGTCTTTTAGAGGCTGGCTTGGCTATACGAGTGAGGTACATCTTGTCCATGACTTTGGATGGAGACCCATAATTCATCTGTGGCTTAATTGGAATCAAAATCCAAGTGATCCTTTTACCTTTCCTCTTTTGTTTGATTGTGTTTTCCCACTTCATGGGTTGATTTTGATTTGGAGATTACGGTTGATCCAAAGCTTCACTTTCAAAATCCTTGCCCCCAATTTCTTTCACAAACAACCTGCTTGGAGGATGGATCAGATGACGTTATTGTGGTGATGATTGTGATGACATGAGATGAACTTTGTGTGGTTGAAGTTTCTTACAATCCAACCATTAACCCTTTACTTCCTCTTTCACCAGATCTATGACCACCAGCCATCCCTGATCAACCAGCCATTGGGTCTCTCTTTTTCTCTTCACCTGTCAACCACCTCGACATTGCCTTGCCGCTACTAGATCGACGATCCAAGATCTGTCGCCACTCAACTGTCGGGTCTCTTTCTCGGTGCCGAAAGTCCACGCCTATAAAAAAAATTCTTCGATGGGCCAATTTGTAGTGGGTGGTAGTGGTGGGAAGAGGGGAGATGGTGGTTGGTTATGGTAAGGGGTGAGGGGGAGGGTAGAGATTGGTGGTGGTTTACGGTGGTAGGTGGTGATGAGATGCAGTGGTTGGCTATGGTGATAAATTGGGAAAATGGGTTAGTCGGTGATCGCAGAGGGAGGAAGGGAAAATGAGGGAGCGAGAGAGAGAGAGAGAGAGAGAGAGAGAATCATAGCTGTTGAGGGAAAATGATGTGGAGGTTATTGGTGTGTATAGTTGGTGACTAGGATGGCAGGTGGATTCCACAGGTTAACAGACCATTTTGCCCTCAAAAATTTAACGGGCATCTAGTCAAAGGTCATTTTGACTGTCATTTGGTGATGGAAGTCAAGTTTTTTGAATATTTGGTGTTGGGTGCCAATTTTGAAACACTGGGGTGCTGGGTGCAACTGAGCCCTAAGTATGGGGTGTAGCGTAAAATTAATCCCAAAAGATGCTGTAAGAAAGTTACAATCACAGAAAAAGGACAGGCTTGTAAGGAAGAGAAATGCGAACTTTCAATATCTTATGAATTAAGGTAAACTAAGAAATTAAGAATATTTGTTTATTTTAACAGAAATATTGCTGACTCAATGATATTGATAAAAGCATGTACATGCTGAAAAGTGATTGTAATTGGAGACATTCAACAGACATTCATAGCATTGTTCGACGCAACCAAAATTTAATTGGATTTCCAGTTTCAAAATTGATACAATCAAAGAAGATACACAAATTTATAACTATATGCCTTGTAAAAATTTAAGCAAGAAGGACGTCTAACACTAAAAATAACACGCAGAATGGAAAGAACCTTGAAAAAATGGAAGAGAAAGAATTCAACTTCATCATTAGAATGGACAAAAAGGCTGAAACATTACAAGAAAAAAGGCCTTTTGCGACAAATTTTCAGCGACATAATAGTTTTCGTCGCTAATTAAGATTTTATTGACGAAAATTCCCGTCGGTAAAAATTCCATCGTTAAATACTATTAGCGACGGAATCAGACGTTGTAAAAAGTTTTTGACGATGGAATTTTTCTGGTGGTCTTTTAGCGACGGCACTTCTGTAGCTAAAACTTTTTTAGAAATTTTTATTTCCAAGGGTTTAATAAAAATATTTTTGCGACAGAATAACTCCGTCGCTAAAAATTCTGTAGGTAAAAGTTTGACACACTGACGGACTTTTAGCGATGGCGTCTTTCCCTCGCTAAAACTCTTTAATAAATCCCCCAGATCTGGTTTTCTCTCTCCTCGTTTCTCTCTTTGAATATTCTGAGTTCTCACCGCCAGCATTCACATTGTGCCCCACCTCCACTGCCCCGTTCTCACTGTCGTTCTCATCTCTACTGTGCCCCACCGCCGGTGACACCTCATCCTCCCTCCGACGCCGCGTGACCAACATATCCATCTCCATTGCCACCGCGCCACCAAGCCTCCACTGCCGCCGGGCCACCAACACCGCCGCCCTCCACTACCGCCGGCAATAATTACCCGTCAGCCTACCACCAATCAGACGATGCATCACACATATATTACACTGCTGTTGTGAACGGACCCATGTATAGATTTTAATGCTTTCTTTGTGTTTATCTACATGATATATCCTTTTGCTTTTCGATTAGTGAAATCGATCTTTTGAAATGAATGTTCTATCATTATTATTTATGCGATTTTTGACCTGCAGTATGATTGTGATGCTTGATGTTGTTGACGATCATGATGAAGACGAGCAATATGTATATTCTTCTCTTTTAGATCTTTCGGATTATAGGCCTATCTAATGCATTTAGTCGTGAGCTAATAGGGGAAGAAATCAGCAAAACATCAGCGAAGTTTAAATGCAAAGCCTTGGAGGCCTTGATACTTCGTATCTCGTGACCTTTGGACTTTATTATTTATATTCAAGTTTAGATGGTGGTAAACTGGAATTAACATCCATACTGACTAGATGCTCATTGCTGAGTTTTTCATGGAGCAGAAATAGCTTTTGTGGGTTCTCAGTTATGGCTGAGAGATTAGTTCTTACGAAGAAGTAAGTAGTTTAGGCTTTTGCTCCTTATCTTTTCTAGAGTATGTTGCTGATTTGTTCAAATTTTGGCCTGCTACACTCTGATTTTCTTACATAATCTTAATAGCAGTGTTTGTTTGTTTGAGGCTTAATAGAAGCAGAAGGTGAACACTTGTGAGAACCTATGAAGCATAGACAAGGATGGCAGTAGCAGTTCCCATGGGTATTAGGAAGACTTAGATGCAGTTTCCATATTTTGGATTTTCCACTGCAAATTTTGAAAGAAAAAACGGGACACGAACACGTTATGGGTAGGTTATATTAGACAAAAAAAAAAGAATTGACAACTTCATCAGTGGGTAGGTTATGGGTAGGTTATATTAGACGTACATATAAGATTGTCCGTCGTCTATTCACTCTCATTTGCTCCGCCTCAATCCCTAGTGACCTAGTATTTGTCATCACAAGCTAAACCCTATATTAGTGGTGGTGTTGGTGGTGGTGGTGGATAGAGGTCTTGGATGATGGTGCTCTGTTGTGCTGATCAGAGCACGAAAGAGAGAAGATGAGAACAACAAGAGCGCAAAAGAGAGAAGATGAGAACAACAGTGAGGCCATGAAAGAGAAAATAGCTTATTCTTTCCTCATAGCTGCGTCCTAAGGATGACACGATATGTTAATAAAAATTATAACAATACTCTTGAACTAATATTCACAATGATTGGAAATTGAAGTGTCAGTTGCCTTATTGTAATGAACTTCAACAAGTGTTCTCCACATAGATGACGCTCCATCATGCTATAACTTTTTCTCATGGATGTCCAATGGATTGGAGTGCTTAATAACATTACTTTGAAAACTTTTTTTTGTACCTGTTAATTAATGATTTCACCTTAAATAGTACTATCAAACCTTAAAGTTGAAATGGACCAAGGTTACATCAATTGCATACTCTAATGACTTAACTATAATACATTGAATGCGACTTGCACAGAATTATCATTGAACATGTCAACTTTCAGCAACCCTTAATGGCATAAGTTTATATTAGACGGGCGAATGAGAGTGAAAAGAGTTGACACGTTATGGGTATGTTATATTAGACGTACATATAAGAACCAGTTATATTAGTGCATATGGATATTAAGGTAATTAAACCCAATAAAAACTAAATTTAAAAAATTAAGGGCCTGAATCATGCTAATTTTTATCAACCATATTTGTCATATAAATGCATGCATAGTAATGATTTGTAATGAGTCTTTGGATGTCCAGTTTGGATAATTTGTCGTCATGTCGGTCAATCAAAATTGGATGAAAAGGAAGAATGCTGACGATTTTAAGGATCGCATTGATGAATTTCTCGACTTCGCATACGCCCATCCTGCACATGTTGACTTTGATAAGATAAGTTGTCCGTGCGGTAGATGTGAGTTGTTGCATTGGAGAAAAGGAATTAAAGTAAAATGACATCTTTGTCGGTACGGTTTTATGGGTAGATACACAAGGTGGATGCAGCACAGGAATATGATAGTATTGTCCTCCAACCCGGCTAGTCAAACTGAAGTTAGGGAGGAGGCACAGTATGATTACTGAGATATGATTATGGATGTTGGGCATGCTAATGTTGACTGGGGTAATGATGGTGGTGACAACAGTCCCCAACTGCTGAACGAGGGGGCTCATCAATTTTATGAGTTGTTGAGAGCTGCGGAAGAGCCGCTGTGGGATGGAGCTCCGAAACACACACGATTGTCTATGGTTAGTAGGTTATTACAGTTAAAATCAGACCATAGGTTAAGTGAGAATGGTTTTAACGAGTTTGTTACCTTAATCAAAGAAATTCTGCCCGAAAGTGAAAGGCTACCGCTGTCGTACTATGACACAAAGAAGATAATGAAGAAACTTGGGTTGAGCTGGAGCAGATAGATGTGTGCAATAACAATTGTGTATTATTCTGGAAAGAGAATAAGGAGTTGTCACGGTGTCCAGTATGTGATCATTCGAGGTACAAACCGAACAAAGGGAAGAAGAAAAACATTGCATAGAGATATTGCGATATTTTCTAGTCACACCACGGCTTCAGAGAATGTACTACTCCTCCAATACGGCTGAACATATGAGGGCTCACCGTGAGACTCGTAGCAACGATGTTGATGTGCTGACACACCCAGCTGATGGAGAGGCGTGGAAGGAGTTTGACCGCAGGCATCCAATCTTTGCTCAAGAGGTTCGGAATGTTAGACTTGGTCTCGTAACCGATGGGTTCAATCCTTTCGGTCAGTCTACCATGCCTTACTCCTGTTGGCCTGTTATTATTGTCCCGTACAACCTTCCACCAGGCATGTGCATGAAGAAGTCGTATATGTTCTTGTTGTTGCTTATTCTGGGGCCAAAGAGTCCCTGTAAGGACATAGATGTGTATTTAAGGCCGTTGATTGATGAGTTAAAATAGTTATGGAATCATGGAGTCGAAACATATGATGCATCCCTTAAACATAATTTTCAAATAAGGGCTGCTTTGATGTGGACTATACATGATTTTTCTGCATTGGGAATGACGTGTGGCTGGAGCACACATGGAAAGCTAGCATGCCCTGCTTGTATGGGCGTGAACCCCGGTCATACGTTAAAGCACAACGAAAAGCCCTCGTGGTTCGGATGTCACCGTAAGCTTTTGCCACCGGGCCATCAGTTTCGTAGGCAGAAGGATAAATTTGACGGGACAATCGAGCGTGAGGTTGTCACACTGGACTACCCATCTGGTGAAGAAGAGCTCTCACACCTGGAGGCACTTGATACTGACATACCACATGGTAAGGGTGTGCCAGATCAGAAGATTTCAGGATACGGGAAAGAGCACAACTGGAGTAAATTTTGTATTTTCTGGGAGTTAGCCTACTGGAGGACGCTCGTTATCCGGAACAACATGGATGTGATGCATATTGAGAAAAATGTTTTTGATAATGTGTTCAACACAGTGATGAATGTCAAGGGAAATTGAAAGATCACCTTAAAGTGAGAAGGGATCTACAACAGTTGGGTGTACGCCGTGAATTGCATCCTCAGATAGTCAGCGGGAGGACGATACTTCCGAAAGCACCTTACTGTCTAGACAAGAAACAAGTGGAGAAGGTCTGTCAGTGGGTTAAGAATTTGAAGCTTCCGGATGGTTTTGCATCCAACATATCTCGTTGTTGCAATGTATCGGAATGCAAGTTCCAAGGAATGAAGAGTCACGACTGCCACGTATTCATGGAGAGATTCATTCCAATTGCCTTTCGTGGACTGTTGCCACGGGTTGTTTGTGAGACTTTGATGAATTATCTCATTTCTTTTGAGATATATGTTCTTCTACGATCTGGGTGAGTAACATGGAGGTGCTTGAGAAGAACATTGTGGTGACGATTTGCAAGCTGGAGAAAATCTTCCCACCTTCGTTCTTTGATTCAATGGAGCATCTGCCTGTTCACTTGGCATATGAAGCTAAGATGGGTGGACCCGTGCAATATCGGTGGATGTATCCCTTCGAGAGGTAATCTTTAAATTGTTACAGTTGTTCGTTTACACTTAATGCGACACCTGTTATCATTGATATTCCACCTAACTCAATTTGCTAAACTTCTAGGTTCATGTTCCATTTAAAGAAAAAGTTTACGATAAGGCTCGGGTTGAGGGCTCAATTGTGGAGGCTTGCGTAATGGAAGAGCTTGTAAACTTTGTAGTCAATATTTTGGGCCTGATGTTGATACTAGGTTAATTCAACTAGGCCGAAATGACCTCGGATCAAGCACAAATTGGGAAGGGCAATTGTCAATATTCAAGCAGTCAGGTAGTCCGTTTGGCCGAACGTATACTCGATGGCTAACTGATGAAGAGTACAGTGTTGTAACAATATATGCCCTTTTAAATTGTGATGAAGTTTTGGCATTCGTTGAGTAAGTTAATGTCTTAATTCACTTACATTGTTGTACATAATTGAAAGTGTGTGATAAAAGAGTCAACTATATTGGTTTGCAGTGAGTTCGATGTGGAATCTTTAATCACTGATCCCGCTGGACTTGAATCTCATCAAAAATCACAATTTGTACAGTGGTTCAAAAGGGGTGTAAGTCATTAACGAAATTATATTATGTGTTATATACAGTTTTGTGGCCAATTAGTATACTGATTTATCCTTAATTTTTACCGTCATCTACAATAGGTTCAGTCAATGGATAGACCAGTGGCCTCCTGCTTGAAATTACTAGCTCAAGGCCCTAACAAACAAGCATCCTGTCATGGAGGCTATATCATCAACGGGTTTAGGTTTAACGTAAAAGATGATGACCGAACAAAACAAACCCAAAACAGTGGAGTCTTGGTCAACGGCGACTGTTATGCAGAGAATTGCATGGACTTTTACGGAGAGCTAGATGAGATTGTTGAGCTAACATATCTGGGTTCCCAAAACCGCCTGGTAATGTTCAAGTGTACGTGGTTCGATGTCACATGCAATAAAGGAATCCGTGTTAGCTCTCAAGGGATTGTAGATGTCAATGTCAAGTCAAGACTTGCATCAGATGAGCCCTTTGTGTTTGCTAGTCAAGCTATACAAGTCTTTTACGCGGAGGACGTCGCCAATCCCAAATCTCATTGGTATACAGTTATCAAGTCCAAGAAATTGCCCGTGACATATGACAGTGAGTTAGACACCTTTCAAGCCGACCAACCATCTGTCTTGTTACCTGTTGAGGTGAACAACGAGGAGGACGATCTTCCTCTTCCAACAACACTTCATGTAGGAGAAGAAGTCGTAGATGATGATGTGGAAGACGTGGAAAGTGTTGGAGATGATGTGACTAAGTCTACTGATGAAGAGAATGAATTAGAAGATGAAGAGGACGACGAGTCCCACGAAGAAGAGGACGACAAGTCAAGTGATGAAGATGATGATGATTCCCAAACTGAAAATGATTGACTTGTAATGTTGTAACATCACAAAAAAATGTAGTAACCTTTTAGAACTTGGTTCATATTGATGTGTTTTTGCACCTCCGTTCATATATATAGTGTCGATGATGATTTCTGCAAAATTATTGTTTTTAATGTGTTAATGTCTTTGCAATTTATCTATACGAAGTCAGATATGGATAGGATACGGGCTATTCGTGGCTGGGTTGGACGCCGAGTTGCTTCTTCCCCGGTGGGTCCCACCTCATCATAGTCCACTGATGACGAGGCACAGAGTGCTTGTGTATAGCAGACGAGGCCTAGCTCCAGCTCCAGCCCCAGCCGCAACCGTCGGCCCAACTCGACAGAGATTCATCCCACACGCGTATTGATTCTCTTTCTTTCGTGGGTTCTACCTCAGGTATAGTTGATAACGGTGTTTAGTCAATTTTTGCTAGCCTTATATTTAAAGTATATTTGAACTGTATTAATGTATGTGTTTTGTAGGATCTCGATGAGGCCGTGGCCCGACACGCGGGGTACGCATCGACCCCCAGCGTAAACAGAGAGTTACGCTCACCTAGGAGGGGCATAAAGTAAAAAAAATCACATCATGTCTTATATTTAAATTTTTGGGGTGTTAATTTATATTTGAACTGTATTAATTTAGTTATTTACTTCTTTGGCAGGATCGTGGAGAATTAGGCGAGGGAGTTTCTATGGGAGGACCGGTTGTTACGTTGAAGTTTTTTTTTTTCTGCGATAGTATTTATTTAATTAGAATTTAGTATTTAAATTAATTTGTGTTATTGAATGCCTTGCAGGAGGATTTCGCGTTTGACTCGCCTGATCAGTAGGCGCTGGGGCGGCAGGCCTTCTTTGCTTACATCGAGAAGAATTACCGTCGATGGCTCGACGACGCACGGGACCGGGCGAAGAAGATGCTGCCCAAGGGTGCCCCGATGACGGAGATAAAGACATATCCCCCACATTGGATATCTCCAAATGTATGGGGGGAGATGATAGATTGCTAGGTTGTGAATCCAGGCTGGGACGCCAAGAGTAAGAGCGGGGCTGAGAACAGACAGAACAGAGATCCGACGCACACGGGGGGGTCGGTGGCACACGACATCGTCCGACACATGAATGCGGTCCAGCACCCAAATCTGGAGGAGGATGAAGTCATAGCTATGACGTATAATCAGACGCATGTGCGGAAGAAGGACAAGGATGAGGTGCACCGGGCGGGCGACTATGTTTCAAATATTGCCTGACGCATCGATGTAAGTCAATTTGTTTAAGTTGTTAATTTTTTGTCTTTCTATCCTTAATGTCTGTTACGTTAATTAATTCCCTAACATATCTTTAAATCATTGTTTTTGCACGCCTTGTATGAACAGCTTAGGGGGTCTGAGCAGCAGTCCGGATAGCAATTAGCGTCCACTAGTACGAGTGCAAGTACTTCGGAATTGTGCGTTGTTGTAGAAGATTGAATTTTTTATTATAGGTTTGGCATTAGAAAAATTAAAAAATATATATTTAAATTCCAAAAATAGACTTTTAGCGATGGATTAACAATTTTGTCGCTAAAAGTGTACTTAATTCTAAGATTTTTTACGACGGAATATTTTGTCGTTAAAAATCTCATTTAGCGACAGAATATTCTGTCGCTAGAAATTATATTCCGTAGCTAAAATATTTAAATTTCATAAAAAATTAAAATACTTAAAATAGAATTTGCGATGGAAATTCCGTCGTAAAAAGTCCAATATTAGACGATAGATTTTAAAATTCTGTCGCAAAATTTTTAGTTACGGGCTTTTATACGGGGGACTTTTAGAGACAGTATTTTTGTTGCTAAAAGTTTTAGCGACGGATATAAGGCTTTTAGCGACAGATTTTCTCATCGCTAAAAGCCTTATTCTTGTAGTGAAAATGAGAGAATCCAAGCAAGGATGATAGCACACGAAATTCAAGAATACTATCCAACACAAGAAATGATAGAAACCATCCAATGACAGCTGAAGATTCAGTGCGCGAAAAAGAAGATCACTTTAATGAAGACTAAGATGATATTATATAGTAAATTAGAACTACACCTTCTCATTCTACATACTAAAAGTTGAAAGCCTTCTACTTGCACTATATGAGTGACTCTCATAACACAAAATTATTGATTATATGCACATTCATTGCATCTTATTATTAAAATCAGAAACGTATATTAATAATAACATTCCTATATATTGTTTTATGTATAATTGATTTATATACACATGCATAGAAATTGTCTATATTTTGAGTGTTGGTCTGTGGTTTGAACATATATAATATTTTAAACAACTTCTCATTGATTATTCGTTGAAAAACCCCTTTCCCTCTTTTGGTGTTTAAAGAGAAAGGAACTGGCCTCCTCTCTCCATGCCGCAATCAACAGACAATAGTTCTTTCTTTGTAAACTTCTTTGTTTAAATGAAAAAAGAAAAAGAAACAAATTGTCTTTAGAAGGCTTTGAGCTCATCTTTCTTGTTTATTATTTAAAGGGAATTTTTCTTAAATAAATGAAAAAATCTTTAATTTTATGGTGATGAATAGGAAAAAAATATAGAAAGCTCACATAACCAAATAAAATGATGAAAATTATAAATCTTAACTGTATACCATAAACCAATCTAACAAATTACAAAAAAATAAAAGACGTAGATCGATTCTTTTAAAAGTTTTTCCATTTACTTTTTTTTCTTTAGTAATAACATAAAACATTTCTTCGATCCAGAAGCCTACAAAGAAGATTTCTAAACATTGATCACAATTGTAAACATAAAATATACATTTATTCTAGAACAGCCACAAAAGAAATAAGAAGATAATGGAATTATATTATTTGATCCAAAAAAGCTAATACTATCACCTCAAAAATTACTGTCGACCACGTCCACATGTAAGACACGTGCTCCATACTAGTAAAATAGAAAATGGGGAATCAAAAATAACTAAATTTCCTTACATAACTAAGTTCGTCGTCTAAAGGTTGTTAACAGCCGTTTAAAAAGCCACAAGTAAAGTTGAAATTATCGAAAATTCTCCTAAACATAAACACGTGGTGCATTTGTATCCATTAATTCATATATCACATGTCATGATGGCATGCGTAGATTTCAAGATCGGTAATTAGGTTACAATTGGTAGCAATGTTGTGGATAAGGCATGCATGGAATCCAACTTTCATGGTTGGAATTACTTAGCAATCTTTGTTTTAAACTATCAATAACAATAGTTTATTCTGATTTTTTTTGGTTAGACCTTGAAGTTATGGTGATGTTGGTTTGACGACAGTGGTGGTAGTTTTAGGGGTTGGTGGTAGTTGTTATGGTGGTAATCAAGTTCGGCGGCAGTAGTGATGGTTGCTCGGTTGTAGGTAACTTATGATGGGACTATTGGGGTGGCCATGATTGTGGTTATGTGTTTGCCAACCTGAAAAGTGTAAAGTGCAGAAATATCAACACAACCGCCAGTTCCATGAATTATTGTCTAATAGAAAATTGATGGATTGTGATGCATATAAACCCCAAGCACGGGAAAATGATAAAAGGCATTTATGGAGTCAATGTAGAGTTGGTGTTTTTGGTAGTAGCTTTGGGAACGGGAATACCAGTGGTGGTTTGATGGCGGTGCAGTGGTGGACTAATGCTCTGATAGAGCGAAAAAGTCAAAAAAGTTAAAGGTAATTCAAAAGTAAGTATAATTTATTTAACGGGCTAGATCAAGCATGTCACAAATCTATATTACATATAGTTGGATCTCGATTAAAAATTATTAACCTTCCAAAATCTCAATCCACTTTTCCTAGATTTTTGGTTTTTGGAAAATAAATATCAGCTGTTACATCTTCTTAGGCTAAATATTCCACACACCCCACTTCCCCGGCATGGACCTAAACTTCAGCCACAAAGCCCACGTTTTGCCTAACTGCTTCCTCTTAAAGAAAACCTAAATCCTTCCCTATTCTTTTTTTTTTGGATGCCGTCCCCCATCATCTTTCCACGAACCCATAAAACTGCAGTCATCGTGGCCGGCATGGTAGAAGGTTACATAGATAGGGTTAGGTAGAGATATTATGGGATGTTGGGGGTAGGGTGGATGGATGGAGGTGAGATTAGTAAGGGGTGGGGCTGTGGGAGCTATATGGGAGCTATGGGGATTTTGGAGGATATGGGATGTGGTGTGGGGGTCAAATGTAGGAATGCGTGGGGTAAGGGATGGAGGTGAGGTGGTTGAGGGTAGGGTTGTAAGATCGGTGGTGGAAAGTTAGGCAATCGAGGATGGATGGGGATTTTGCGCTGGGGGTATTCTGTGTGTGTCAACAAGCCGCACCAGTCACCGCCATCATATCTATACAAAACCACTAGTTTCATAAGTGGTCAAGCATCGCCACCAGCTTCGTTCTCTCTCACAATTCTTAAATATCCCCCATAACCATAATCATACCTACACCACCAGCATCACTGCTGCCAATCACAGATCATAGATCCAAGAAATATTTGAGTAAATTACCAATAGTCTTCAACCATTACTACCCAACGGTATCAACAACTATTCCCACATTGCTTGAGGGCGATGGTTCTAATGTAGCCCCAACTATGGCCACCATCATAAAATCACACCACAACCTAAACTATACAAATCCACCAACTACCATTACTAACCGATAGCCTTACCAACTACCACTAAATTAAGTTTTCCTTTGCATAAATCGGTACTCCATCCTTCTATGACTATTTTGGTCGTTGTTATGATTCATGTTGTAGCTATTATGGTCGATTACGCTGGTGGTCTTTAATTAATGTCGCTGATGGTAGTGTTGTTCCATTTGGTGTTTTCTGACACTGGTAAGTTCGATTACAATGGTGTTGCTATTGGATATGGCAATTGTGGTGCTCACGAGTATCTGTGATGAAATGATTGTTTGCTTTCTTGTAATGTTGTATGAATTTGGATTTTAACTTCCTTCAACTGCTTTAAGAAAAAAAAAGTGAACTACTTATTTATGCGTTTATGCAGATTTTTACTTTGGCTTGGACATTGTGACAAAACCTTAGGTAGTAATTCTGGAGATAACAATTGTTTTAATGATGCTACAAAGATAATATTTATATAGTTTCCTTGGCATTTAATTTGTGCAGGAGTTACCATTTCGTTTGTCAATTATGTATTTGTCGTTCCAAACCTTGAGTAGAATAACACAAATGTAATGCCAAGTAGATTAGTTTTATTACTCCAAGATTGTCTTAATAATTTTAACTTAGGTTTTATCACTTTAAAATTGTCTTTATGTAAAAGTCTTATTATTGCTTTGTAAAGATGCCATGTGACAGAAAATGTGGAGTTTATGCTATTTAGTGACACTATATAATTTCTTTAACAAAACTTCGTTATTGAATGATAAAATATAGAGTCATTATTCTTCATTGTCATTAGTGCCAATTCCGTGATACTTTGTTGAGATTTTGATTCAATGTTTAACATCTCATATGTATAATGTCTTATAATTTTGTAATTGAGTTATAAAAAGATGGAGACATTATTTTTCACTTTCCTTACTGCCATTTCGACATTACTTTGATGACATTTTGGTTGCACTTTTAACATCTCATTTTTAAAATGTCATTCACTTTCCCGTTGCTGAATTTTACCGACAGAAATCCAGGTTAATAAGAAGAGTTACGCATTTATACACAAGATTGAAGGTCAAGAGTTACTAAGGAGAAAAGGAAAACTCAAGGTTAACGAATTTATTTCCATTTTGTTTCCATCTTCATTTGTTGCTAGTATTGGAGTTTATTTTGTTTAAAATGATATTACTTCCATTTGTGTTCAAGCTCTTCATACACATAATTTTTTTCTTTTTCATGCGGTATTGGTAGTGAAACTTAGAACACTGATAACCTTTTCTTCCTACAATTTCCCTTCATTCCACAACAAAAATCCTTGTGTTAGTATGATAGGTTGTTGCATATTCATAGGTTTCTAATCTTTGATTGATTGTGTTACCTTTGGAGTCTAAACTTATAGACCGAGTCGTAAACCAAAGTTACTAGAAGTTCAAAGTAAGAGCTCTTATAGTTGTGTGTCAATGCAACTTTCCTTTGCCATCATCTTATGAAGAAACTTCTTTAATATTCAACTGAGACCACGTGTGCTTTCCGTTAAAGAATACATAGTTTGGAAAGAAGACATAGTTGAGACTACACATGTACAATTAATTTAAAAAGTATGGAAAAGAAGAAATATGTATTCTTCAGCATGATGGCACGGAGTTGCATATGCAATTAAAGTATATTTGAGGGAAAGATAGCGTGCACACAATGGTTGCGTCGAGTTGCGCCAAATTGACATTCGTGTTTTTTAGATTCATTTCATTAGTATTTGACAAAGTGCTCGAAAAGATCCTACATTGTATAAACGCAGAAGCAAACCAAATAGAGCCATAAAATATGCAACAGGGCAAATCCTGGATGCCACACCGAGGGGGTGGTCGTCATTGTGGTAATCGATTGGGACGAAAGTGTATAGAACTATATTTCATCAAGACGAAGAGTGAACATAGTTAAATATTCACTTACTGAGATCAAATATTTACATTCAAAAGAAAGCTATCTCAATCACATAGGAGACCTTATCCTGTCTTTCTTGCTACAACACAGAATTATTGCTAGAGGGCTACAAGTGATTAAAAGACTGGATTGTTCAGGCCATGATTCATCCATGTGCATAGTACTTTATGTATACATATATGATTTGGAAATAAAGTGACGGACACTTGCCAAATGTGCAAAATATTGGGTAGCAGTGGATGGAGCAGTCGTAGGTGGTAAAGTAGCATCTGTGAAATGTACTACAAGTTTGATAGATATATATATATAAAAAAAAGATGGCAGCATCCTGACTGGCGTTACCTCATGTCCTGTGATTACAGTGACAAGAAAAAGCTGAGTTAGAACACAATGTGATGTTTATAAAATTCTGTTGTAAATCTGATCGTCATGCGTAAAGTAAAGAGAGTGCTTCTGCTTCTTGTAAACAATTGGTGAGAAAAGAGTTTTTACTCAATCCCAGTAAACCCCCCATCTAGTATTTCTAATCCTATTGATCACGATTCTTCCCTAAATATTACATGAAAGTATGCAAATACAGGGAAAACACTTGGGTGACTTGGAAAGGGTGAGGCTGCTGAAATTGGGGTAATGGAGGAAGAATTGAGTTATAACTTTTTGAGTAAAGCACAAGTAATCTGCTCACTTGCATCTTTTTGAGAAGGCTGAGTACTGACCAAGGTCCTTTGCTTGGTCGATACTCATAGCACTCATAGCAAAAACATTGAGAGCTAAAGAGTTAATTCTTCATTGCTCATTCACTTTTTAAGAGGTCATATTGTTAGCCTCAACTGCGGGGCTCTTTAATTAAGAGTACATTCTTAAGTCATGAATTCGTCTATCTCTTTTTGTAAATAGATCTCTAGTACTCATTAGTGCAATTATTGTGTATAGAAGTGATAATTGTGAGAGGTTAATTGTATTAAGGCTTGGGGTTTTTCAAGTCCCGGGAGCATTGTGAATTCAATGCTTGAGTCAGTGTGGGCATAACAATAGGGGACTGTGAGAAGGTAAGTCTTAAGTCATATGGAAGACCGTACTAGTAAATTTTAAGGCCTTTAAAAGATTTGCTTGAAGGGTGGATGGAGATGTGAAGGTAATTCGATCGAAATTATCTAAATCTATTGTCAATTATTTGAACCTGACAATATAATCTCTTTGAAAATGTTTAACCAATAAAAAATGAAGAATCTAGGCTTTAATTAAGGTGGAGTTCTTGAGTTAGAAAATGTCCTAATTTCATCATTATAAAGAAGGGAAAATATGATCATTTTAAAGTAGGTAGAAATCATATATGTATCATCCTCAAAAGCTATAGATTTCTTTAACATACTTGCGGACGTCTCTAAGTTCAAAATTAGCCGTTATGTTCAAATTTGAAACTTGGAGAAGTCTCTAATCTATTTTAGAGATGTCTCCAAGTTCCAAAAAATAGTTTCCAGACAATGCTTTCTTACCGGTATCCTTAACACAATTTAGAGATTTCCCAAATATATTTTCCTTGAAAATTTTCCTTTAAAGTAAAAAAAAAAGAAAAAAAATCTTGAATGTTGCCCCAAAAGCCCATGGTCCATATAGGGCAAAATCTCCAAAAAAATCATTAGTCCATGCATCAATCTAAGGCTAATTTCAAGAGAAAATATTTTACATTTGAAATAATAGTCTTTTGAGTATCTTGCTGTTATCACGGACCGTTTTGCTTACTTCCGTCTTCAAGCAAGCATCCCAGAATGAAGCTCGATCCATATGTTTGTGAATATTTCTACTACTATGAAAGAACTCAAATGCACTTTCGTTTGTTGGACTCCATGATGCTAGCTTTTGATTGCATGTTCCCGGGCAGAGAAAGGTGGTTGTGCACTTGACTAGTGATGACCTACCTAGTTGACTTACTGATATCCGAACCATGGGTATCTTAGTGATATCTGAATAGTGATATCTGAACCGTGGGTATCTTTTCAACTTTGGAGCAGCTTCGAGCTTTATTTTCTTTTACCTTGACGTAGCAGTTGGGCGCAAACTTATGGTTGTACTAGCAGTCAGTGATTGATATGAAGGACAATAGTGACATGGGATGATGCTTTCTTTTTTAACTTTTATTTGAGGGCTACTTCTTGCAATTTATAATCCTCAAGCAATCGAGGTTCATCCTCAGTTTTATTTTTAGATTTTAAGTATGGATCTATTAGGGTGAGTTTCTTAGTGCTGTTACTGCAACTTGTTCTGAAAATGTACGTTTTTATCGCTTGAGTCTTGCTTTACAAGACACGTCAACATATAGTCAACTCTGTCTAGCGAGAGTTTACCCTCTATGTTACATGTCATCAGTTTGTTAAAAATTCATGTAACTCTTGGGAAATTGGTGTTGAATCCCCTGAAAGGTCCCTCTTTGTTACATGTCATCAGTTTGTTAAAAATTCATTTAACTCTTAGGAATGGTGTTGAACCCCCTGAAAGGTGGTTGGTGGTGTCTTCCCCGTCCCGCCATCCCATTGAGAAGGTTCGGCAAGCTTCCCACCCCCCACCCCGCGCGAATTAGCCACCATCCCTTCTTAGTGATCGGCTTGCCTTCCCCTCGAGAGGGGTTGACTGGCTTTCTCTTCATGAGGGCCCTCAAACGCGAGGAAGTGACATGCGTTGCTTGATGACACAACAATTTAAGTTGATTATAGTTAGTGGACTTGAAAACTCATTTTTTAAACATTTCATTTCATATCAAACTTTTATTTTTCATTCTAAAACTTCAGAGCTAGAGAATTTGAGAGAAAAAAAAGGGCCTTAGAATTGAACCCTAGCGTTGGACATCGACATTGGTCCTCAATATTAGACTTGTGATTGTCACTCTCATACTCACTCCAGCCTTCACCTCGCTAGCATTGCCACTTCTCGGGCTCTATCTAAGTTGCCTTGCTTTCTACTCTTTCTCCAATATTGGCTCTGTCTCAAACTATCTATCATACTTAACTGTTGATTTAGACTATGTATCTTGTGGCACCTCCACGTGTACTCTGAACCTATTTTCTTAACATCAGCTAGCTTCCAACCTCAAGGTTTTGGCAAGTAGGACTCGCTCAGATTTGAGATATGCTCTTACTTTGATTTGATTCTAGTCGGTTCAGGACTCCATGGGCGTTTATGCAGTTTAATCAAAATCACCAATCCCGTTCAAGATCGACTCTTGTTTAACTTTTAATAGTAACCGCTGTTATTACGATGAAATGCAGTTCTCCTACTTGCCAAATGAAAAGAGTTGTTCTTCCAGCCATGGTGGGGGTGAGGCACGCCTTTGCCAATGATATAATATGAACTGATACCCGCCTTTGGGAACACTAGTAGTACGTTTCTCGAATAGGACGGGCCTTGGACATGTCTTGTTGAAAACCATCTTAGCCACAATCATGTAAGCGTCACAATTACAGTTATACTCTGCTACATTATTGGGTTCCATCTCGCCGAGGAATCAGTCCAGAAAGCTTTATTTTGGAAATTGACATGGGCTTTACTTTTCTCTGCTTGATCTTTATTCTACTTTCGAAACTTGAAAAGAGTTAACGAATGATGTTTGAATTTAGTATTGCAAAACTTGAAAACAGTGATCAAACGAGAAAAAATATTATATATCATACGTATTTGAATACGTTTTGGAGCGAAGAATATCCAACTTTATCATGAACATTTCGTACAGAAAATACATAGATGGATAGGTACTGTCTTAGACCATATAACCTTTATTTGTGGTGGTGGACAGAAGGCTAGCAACTGCGCATGTCTGAATCATTCATTTCATAGCTTGATTTGATGGACAGTACAAGGATAAATAGGTTACATCCCGGAAATATTTTCTAAGGAAGGACACACGCAATTCACTGAGTCGAATGCATCTCTCATTTCCAGCCGAAAGAGGGAGCCCCCACCGTAAGCAGGAGAGTCAAAGTGGTGGGGGCAGGTATTCAATTCAAATTAGCCATAAGTGAAGTGATGCCTTTGTTTCCATCTCATCTCAGTAGCACGCAAAGTTCCACACGATGTCAATACACGATATATGACACATGCTCACGTCCCTCAACTTCCAAACCTACACTTGAAGATATTTCCCCAATCCCCCTCTTATGTGTTTGTGAGCATATTATATCAGATCAATATGCTACGAGCCATAATGATAAGGGTTTTGATTTTCTCGCATTTACTTTAGTTCTACAACTTTCGGTCTCAAGATAGAATTGAGATCTTTTAATTAATATCAAGAATTGCTTTTGTTAAACCTGGTGTCTAACTCAAAAGCATGCTCTAGAATTGGAGAAGCCCACCAGATATAAGAACCAATCTCAAACCCCATGTATTGTCGATATGAGACTTGACACCCGTCCTCACGCGAAGCATAGGAATAAGAGGTGTTCCTCTTGAATAAGAGGTGGTTCCGTTGGATCGAATGGGACGGCAGGGGCCTAGCTCTGATACCATGTTGAACCTGATGTCCAACCCAAAAGCATGCTCTAGAATTGGGGAAGCCCACTAGAGATAAGAACCAATTTCAAACATCCATGTATTGTCGATGTGAGACTTGACAGCTTTGATAGCAAGTTGAAAACCCACTTCTTTCAAAAACTTAGATCCCATTGTGTTGAGTATTTTTTCAAATTACATGAAGACCTACTTAACTTAATCCACACCCTTCAACTTAGGGGTTAAATGCACGTAGTATCCTGAAGTTTTAATTTTGGCACTTAACACCCCAATCTTGTTAAATTGTACGCTTAGCACCAAATAACGCCAGATGTCATGAAAAAACTTCTGTTAGTTTATTAGAAAATACTGTCATCTCCCCCAATCATTTCACTCTTCCTTTTTTTTAATCTCGATTCTTTCTTCCTCCACTTCCCTCGACCACATCCTCTCCGAATCACTGTCACGCCTCTCAACCACCGTCCTCATCATCAAGGCAACCAATTCTCACGAATGCGACCAGTCAACCACCGCCCCACCACCGACCATAGCCACGCTCCAACCGCCACCACAACCACCATCATTTCACTCCACCACATCACTGCCCATCGCAGCCAACCATCGTCAACCCACAGCCTCACCACACCACACCACACCACACATTACTTGTTAAACATGGAAGATGTCGACTTGATAAATGCAATATATAGAATTTTCTAAAATTGCATCTTGGGAAATTTAAAAATACCATTGCAAAACAGAAGTATGTTGAATAAATTAATGGTATCGCCGCTATTTCTTTCTTCAAATTAATAGGTAGCAGTTTTTAAAAACTTCATTTCCTTTTTATATTTTTGGAAAGGTACGTAGAAAACAGAATTTGACTGGAAAGTAAAATCCCATGCGGATCACCTACTATATACAACAAGAGGAACTGCAAGGAATTACATTACCAACCAACCAAAGGACAAGAAAAAGCAGACAAAAATTCATTACACCAACACCACAATTAATGGCAATCAATACCCATGAAATTATTACATGCAGAAGATATCATAGACTACAACTATTTTGCTCACTTAATTTCAGAACTATTTCTCCATTTACAATGTAAGTTTACATGAAACATTCCCGGGAACTCGTATTTGTAAAACATTCACTGTAAGAACGATAAGGATGTTATGTCATCACTTGGATAAAGAAATGATGCAACGGGCGTTGGTATTTTAGAATCTACCATTGTGTTACCCAAGCACCGGAAGTTTATTCAACGATGATAACATTCTCATTTGTAATCGTTGCAATGAATATTTTCTGAATGCTTCTAACAAATGAAAGCAATTGGGGGAGGAAAACCAGAGAAAAGTTTCATGGCTTAAAAGAAAAAAGCAAGCTGGGTTGATTGTCTGCTACTTATCTATTGTGTAGAGGATTTGGACCTGTGTTGACTTTTCTCTTATCAGCATCAAAGATGCCGCCATCATCCTTATATGCTTTTCTCTTGAAGCCATTCCGAGATTTTGGACCAGGCCCGCCTTTCAAATCGCTGAAATTACCGTCCCCAAACGCATAGCATGGAGTTCCAAGGTGTAGGAGCATCAGCAGAAGAAGAGAGAAGCAAGCCAAGGCCGTCCTCAAACCCATCTCTTTCTTGATTACAACCCAAGTCATGACATTGGGATCCCAAACTGCAATAGTAAAGGAGAGGAACCTTCCTCTCTCCTCTCTTCTCGATCTCTTGCCTCTTATATCTCCTGCTACGCGAAGACTTTTGTTTGGGTTTTGATAGATGTCTTGGAGTGTGAGGAAGAGATTAGTCAATGGAGGGAGAGAGTAGAAGTACATAGGTTTTGCTGCCCTTGGTGCAATGGGTATTCATGGAAACTACTGTTTTTTTACTGCTTTCAGAGCCTAAAGCTTGCTAGAGAGAGCGCGAGAGAGAGAGAGAGAGAGAGAGAGTGTTGGTGGAAGGGTCAACAAAAGGGGGGAAGACACACACTCTCACACACACACACACACACACACAGAGCGAGCGAGCGAGCTTACTAAATTGATATCGCACCCTGTTCCAATTTGAATGTTCATATATACTGTGGCATGTGAGATCAATCATTTTCCTTGGCTTTTTATAAGGTTTGTTGGAGAGCGTCAACTCTTGGACTCTTGGGAGAAGGGTGGGGGTTGGCTTGCCTGCCTCTATGTGAGACTGCTCCAGTCTATGGTCACAATATATACCATCTTAGTAAGTATCAAAAGTTACGCAGAAAGATCCAGTCCATAGTTTCATTTTTTTTCCCCAAAAGGAAGTTGGCCCAAGGTACCTAAGGTATGAGAAACTTGAGCACCAAGCTGCAGGTGTATAGCATTAGATCGACTGAATCCCCCTTCCATTTGGTTTTCGGTAGAGAAAAGTTCTCTCTGTTCGAAGAACTTCCTCCAACTCCCCTCAGATCAGCTAACTTCTAACCTCGATTGATTTTAATTATAGCCCCTTTGTGACACTTTTATTATATTGAACGACACAAGGAGTGTCCGTCGAATGAGCCCATTGAAAGTGATTATAATTATTCTTATGAACTAGTCTCGATCAATCTGCAAAAGGTGCACTCTCACAGTGCTATAAAACGGGCAGCCCGTTCAAGCCATTATGTCCCCTCTGTAAATTCTTGGCCAAATCAATTAAAGCTAAAAGAACAGAGGGAAGACTGAAAACTTAATCATAACTGATGGGAAAAAAATCATTAGACACATAAGTGTTGGGGTGGGCCGTACCGGTAGGATGTCAAGACCAGCAAGGAATGTTGCTGTTCACTTTCTTAGCAGAAATGATACGGTCCCTCGTTCACTTTGAGACTCAAGAAGAAGTAACAGTTTATGAAAGTCATGGAGTTGGTTTTTGCACCAATAAAGTGGCTAAAACTATCCCATTACTGTACTGATAAAAGTGATATTTCTTATATATTTCAACTTTTATGGATTGCTTCCTTTGCATCGAGTGCACTGAAGAGTATATCCATGATGTTGCCCCTGGAGGAATTTTTCAAGAGCTGGCATGGACTAGCTGATGCCTGATAGGACCCAAAAGGCAACTGGCTACTACAATTCCTGGGTCGGTTGTGGAACAAAAGGGAAAAAAAGGATCAACCATTGATGATGGCTATCTTGGATTTTTGACCCAAGAAGATCTATGACCAATGGAGGTAAATGGAAGTAAATTTAGCTCCTCTGATAGTAACTGTAGTTGTAATTTAACCTACTCCAACTGAAAATATCTAGGTTTAGACTTTAGAGTGAACTTCCAAAACATATCCTCCAGCGGAGTGGATCTTGATCTAGGAGCTAGTATCTCAATTGAAGACCTCTAAAATAATTAAAGACCACTGAAGAGCAATGATTCTAGGAGCTTGATGCAAACAAGGCTGCTCAAGACCTTGCAGCGTTACGAAGGGAAGGAGTTCAGGGTCTGGTTGGAGAAATGTCCTCCTATGTTATTTAATTTGATATATTGTTATTTTGGATAAACTTTTGAATTAAATGATTTCATTTCCAAAAAGGAAAAGAAAACTAAAAGCATTAATTGTGACGATGCGCACCCGAAAGGGACTAGATCTATCTCGAGTTGTCATCTTATATTTTAAGTTATTCAAAAATTAATAAGGAAAAAGAAAAAAAAACCTAAGTTCAACTCCGAATTGTCTAATTAAAGCTGCTAACCTGCTAGTCGGACTTGCGCACTAATTTATCTGACAGGAAGGTGCTAGGCACCCATCATGCCCTAACCGATCTCTAACTTGTTTTATAGTGATCTTTATTGTTTTTGTCCAAAAAACACAAATTATTCAAAAATATACAGAATGGCAAACAAAACCTAGAGTTGTGTTTGGATGAAGTAATTGCACGAATTTTACTTTTATAGTTTGAGAATATATTTCACAAAATTCTTTGTTTAGATTATGATAAGATGGACCCACCAAATTCTATGAGGGATTGAAAAGAGATTTAGGGTGCTAAAATCCTCTCCAGAAATTAGGCTAGTGTTTTTTTTTAATCAAATATCTTCTACAAATGTAGCTGCATTATAGGGAGAAAGTGACTCTTTTTTGTGTCCATAATTTTAGTGAACTTCGTCCATAGAAAATGAGACTCTCCTTCATTTGTTTGTACCCATACACCATCAAATTATCTGGGTTTAATTTTTCAAATGTAAATCCACATATAAGCTATTCGCTTCTACAAAATCACCAAAACATTGAATTTTCAATTCTATAAATCTGTAAATCAGAAAATTTTAAAATGAATGAATGTTGAAATGCAAAGACTTTGAAAATATTCATTCATACACACCTAAGCTAAACCTAAATTTGGTTTGAATTCAACAACAGGGTTTGAATGGCCTATATGCCTGGCTGGGCAAATCGAGACAAAGCCTCGTAGTTCAATAGACCTTGGAAGACCTATTGCGAGCATGCATACTTGATTTTAAGGGCAATTGGGATGGTCATTTGCCATTGATAAAATTTTCTTAATACAACGGTTAATAAAGTAGCATCGATATGACCCATTTTGAGGCTTTGTATGGAAGAAAGTGCAAGTATCCTCTTTGCTTGAACGAAGTGGGAGAAAGAAAATGGTTTAGACCAGAACTCGCACAATTGACATCTGAGAAGGTTAAGTTGATTAAAGAGAAAGCAAGCAAAAAAGCTATGCGGATAAAAGCACGCAAGAATTGGAGTTTCAGGTGGGTGGTCATGTACTTTTAAAGGTGCCACCAACAAAAGGGTTAGTATGGTTTGGGTAAAAGGGGCAAGTTAGGTATGTTGGACCTTTTGAAATACTAGATAGAGTTGGTTCTATTGCATACTAGGTTGCTGTACTTCCCATGAACTAGCAAATATGCATAATGTTTCACGTGTCCATGCTAAGAAAATATGCACCTGACCGACACAAGTATTGCAGCCAGAACCTTTGAAAATCATGAAAGACTTCACATATATAGAGCATCCTGTACAGATTCAGGATCATAAAGAGCAGCTGCTCAGCGATAAGAAAATACCCTTAGTTAAAGTCCTTTGGAGAAACTATGTGGTTAAAGAGGCAACCTGAGTGTGCAAGGTTGAAGTTATAGAAAAATGTGCCCACTTATTTCAATCTTGAGTTACGTAAATTTGGAGAACCAAATTTCTTTAGGGACCGGAGAATGTAATTTCCTGCACCAATCCGGTTATTTATTTATTTATTAAGTACTTGTCCATCTATATAATCTATGTTGTAGTCATCCACCGTTTCAAAATCAAGTAAGTGGCCAAATTGGTAAAGTAGCGAAATTAGGTACAAATAGAGAAATAATGAAAGTGAGTAGGTACCTTTTGAGAAATTATAACTAAGTGAGTAGGTACAATATTAGAATTTATGTACAATAATTAGTTTTTATTTACAAAAGGTCAAACAAAGAGAGAGCAAAGAAGGAGAGATTGACGCCAATTAAAATACGGGAAATCATGAGGTCAACTAGTCAAGAGGAGTAATTAACGTGATTTACGTTAGTGATTGAAGGGGGTTTCTAGAAATCATAAATAAGGGCCATTATCTGTGGAGGGGCTGAAGTGTGATGTGTATGTAGCTGAAATTGGTGGGAGGACGACACTAATTCGTGGTGCAAATTCTGATGTATTGGGGTTCGATAGCTAGTAAGTTTTGTCCCTTGTTATGTAAGTAAGTTCATTAATTAGTGGAGGTGTCGTTCGATTGAGTGGTGCATGAATTGATTAAATGAATATGTTAGAAGTGAAAGTTTATATATGGGGTTGGTGTGTGTGTATACTGCCTATGCGAGGGCTTTTGTATGTTGTTGTGTGTATTGTTATATGTTTTGTTGTGCGTGCGTGTGTGTGTCTGAAGGCTGTTTTGCAGCCATGTGTGAGTATTTTTGTGTGCGTTGATGTGTGTGTATGTGTATGCATGTGTGTATAGGGTGCTATGGAGCCGCGTGTGAGGATATGTCTGTGTAGGCTATTGTGGAGCCATGTGTGAAGGTATGTGTGTGTTGATGTGTGTTTTTGTGCATCTTGTTGCCTGTCTATATGTGTGGTTTCTAATGTGTAACCATGTGTGAGTGTGTGCAGTCGTGTGTACTTGTATGTCTGTGCGCTTGTCTATACGTGTGTGTGCGTGTGGCTGCATGTTGTTCCTCTAGCAGCGCGTATGTGCGCGTTTGTGTGATGTGTGTATTTTTCTATGTTTACTTCTATTATTTGTAGCCATCTGGTGGCTTTGTGTGTATTCTTGTGGCTGCTTATGTAGCCTTGTAGTGTTTATGCGTGTAGCTTCTTATGCAGCCATGTGTGTGTGCACGTACTATTTATATGTGTGTGTGCGTACACGCGGGGTAAGGGGTGGGGGTTGTATTGGTTTGCCGATGTTTAGTATTGTGAAAGTTTGTGAGGTGCATGTGTTTGTTACTGTTTGAGTAGCACGATAGTGCGTGAATGTGTGTTTGGGTGGCGCAGCTGTGCGATATGCATGTGTGCTTTCATGTGCCCACCAATCTGTGAAAAAGGAAGAAGAGAAAGAAGAAATGAAGAAGAAAGGGCTATTTAAAAAGTGTGCATAACATGTTTGGACGGGGGGGGGGGGGGGGGGTGATGGGAGTAAGAAAGGGAATGGAGTATTATTATATTAAAAGAGTGATTGCATTAAGACGCATGAGCAAGTGCAGCACCAGGACGTTGCGTGCTTGGTGCACACTTGTAGTAGTTAGAACGTACTAATAAAATTTACTTAATGCTTTCAATCTTATAGGTAGAGAAAGATTACGATTGCGTGCTCTAAGGAAACTCCGGGTTGTTTAAGCGATTCAAGTAAGTACTCATGCCATATCCTTGTCAAGTACTATATTTTCTAAAGCATCTTTCATGTATGCCCACCATTTCAATGTTTAAAAATCTTAAAGAAATGCTTCTATGTTTATCTGACATTGGTTGGAAAGAAATTGATATGTCATGGAGTGGTTTGATTATTGGATATTCTTTGATTTTGTTTATTATGAAAAAATGAATAGTTTTCTTAATCTGCTGTTATGTCCCATATCTAACTGGAGAAAGTTAGATTTTTGGCCCTTGTCAACGGGGTTAAAAGCTGACATGATGCACAATATTGTTGCATATGGAGCCCTTGATTCCAAACTGATGACTATCCACAAGTGGGATTCCAAGCCAAAGTCAGTGGGGCTATAGCTGATTGCGACATACTATATGAGTTATTGGCTGCACCATTTATATGATGATCTTTTCTTGTTAAAATAATAATCTATGCCCCTAGAACTGTTTATTTTTTCTTTACCTGTACATATTATTCCTTTATGGAATATACATCTTTTCACCTTATATTATGATTATCGGTTTTTAAGTTGAAATTCATAGCATGTTTACAAAACTTAAACCCCATTTTGGATATGGTATGTATACTTGCTGGGCTCTCTAGCTCACTCATCATTTTTTAGGCGACTAAACTAGTTGATTTTGGTTTTCCATGATAGTTTCGAGGTTGAGGCAGTAGTGGGCAAATGCTAGATAACAGAGTCTTCGATAGACGTTTAATTATTTCCCTAATGATATTGTAGTGAACACTTTAGTATCGTGATTTTAAGGAGTTTATGTCTCCATGTATACAAGTTAGACTATAATGAACTAGTTGTATCTCCGAATTTTAATTTGCTAGTAGAACAATTTTTGAGAATCTTATTGGCGGCGTTCTTTAATGAAATATAAGCACGGCTCTTAGCAGCCGGGTTAGTGGTTAGAACTCAATAACTCAAGAAATGGCATATGTTTAAGTTAATAGCAAGGCTTTGCGGAGTCCTTGGTAGGAGTTCAATGGGCCTTCAACCGGTCAAACCTGGCTCACAGGTCCAATTGTGGGTTTAGATCGTGAGAATATACTTGAATGAAAAATCAACCAGTATGTCCATTATATAATATTAAACTATTACAGAGTAATAAGTAAAGAGATCGAGTTAAAGGTACTTGACAAGAAATTTAAATGGTTTGACTTGAACCACCCGTAAGCCTACATCCACCTGTTCAAGGAAGCCCCTTGCAAGAGTACTAGAATCCACTAGCAATAATTTTCTTCCAAGTTGAGATCAAAACTCCTTAAAAATACTTGGAGAGATCCCCACACGAAGCACAAGTCTTGAATCTACGAAGATCACCTAAGGCATGATAACCAAAAGCCTCATCACAATTCTTGTACAATGATCAATTGAGTACAAAGAAACTTTCTTGAAAGGAAGTGAGTAAAAATAAAGCTATAGTACAATAGAAAGTTGAGAGAATGATGACTTGAAGAATGTTCAATCTCAACAATTGTTTGCTCAAAATAATGCTATCACGAGATTGAAGAGGGAAAATGTATAATGCTTGATATTTGATGTCTCTCTAATGTATGGAGGCTTAGAAATATGTTTCCATTGTGTATGATGAAGTCCAAATAATATGTATAGGATGGATATGGAAAATAACCTTCATGAGAAGATTTAGCATGAATTTTAACAAAAGTACCTATATTTTTGAATCCCGGAGCTTACATCGACTACAATACAATGAAGTCAACTATATTCCACTTTTGCAAGCATATTGCTTGAATACAGTCGACTGTATAGCCTGTGCAATCGCTGCATTGGTTTTCTCACCATGAGACGCAATTTTTTTCATGTTAGAAAGCTAATGAAAAGTTTTACCTATATATGAAAAGATTAGCTCCAAAATATGTTTTGAGAAAAATTTAAGTTAGCTTCAAAGTTTACACATTTTCAAGAAGCACACTTGTAAAGAAGATTGTGAACTTGTATGGAATGCATAAGGTGTCCTAAACTTATTCTAGGCCATAGTGTTGAATCCAAGTATCATACCAGGATAACAAAAATAATAGTGAAGATCAACCACAATGGGAAGTAAGTTAGATCATGTATACTTTGTTACTCTTTAACATTGGACTTAATGGAGCTTTCTTAGCATCTCCAATATAGTTTTAAGCTCCTTTGATTTCAGTCGACATATACAATGTCTCAACTTTGTCTTCATAAGTGTGTATACATATACCTTTTAAGAATCCACTCAAGCATACATTAGAATATAATCATTGTGTTGTTATCATCAAAATAGGATGTAAGCCGACATTATCTAATCATAAGGCTAACAGAGATGTTAAAGCACATAGGAAGGAGTCCAACTTAGATGATTGAAGATAGTCTAGTTAAAGCAATAATGGCGAATCCAATTGCAGTATTTGAAGATTAATGTTATGGGTGTCAACTCTATTGCAATATGGTTTTGGTTTGTTATTAAAATATGTTATTTTGAAATTTTATAACAAAAGGTTTTTCAATAGAATTAATAGCACAAAATGAGAAACGAAAATGCTGAAAAATCTATTATAAATACACGCAAGTCGTTATTGGTCGGTACAAGAACAATAATCCTCTTCATCCAAAAACATAATTGACTTGAATGTTTCCATGCTCTTCTCGTAAGTCAAACTCTGTGACATGACCTAATCTACTTTGTTGGATGAGTAGAGCAGAATGGGTTATACAATGGAGCTCGTCTGCTCACCTAGTCAAGCAGAGTGGCTATTGATGCTTCGTGAAGCTTTTCTACTCGGCCTGTAAGCAAAGACTGAGGGGCTGAAGGTCCTCATCTACTCGGTCTAACGAGTAGAGATTTGAAGAGGCTCTAAGGAGCTCGTCTGCTCGGTCTAGCGAGCATAGGCTTAAAGGCCTAAAGGAGCTTTTCTGCTTAGACAAGCATAGAGACAAACTTTGGCCTTAAAAGTTGGACCTTAGTCTGCTTTCTCAATCTCTTTACTCTTGCCATATATGTGATCAAATCGACTTTCGATATAACCATCCAAGTCATCGTTTTGGTCCTGAGTAGCTTTGGTAGTCAGCAGCCTCTTTTGTTGTTTCCCCTTAGGAAGTGAGGAAGGGTTTCGTTAGGGCTTATTAATATGCCGAGACCGTATTAGATTCTCATCTGCATCAAACTTCTCTTTAAACAGTTGGGAACTGATCCAAGCCGCTTGATCCATGTAACCTGAATTTCCCTTAGCTCGAGGATAATAGAAGCTCTGAACTATATGTTGGGAAGATATACCAGAATTCGGTGACTCTGGCTTGAACCCGATAGCAGCACGAGCTTTCCTCCTAAGATCGCTTTAGAAGCCTGATCTCATAGGCACTCAGGAAATCCCAGTTTAGCTCTGCCCTCAGTTTGCTCTCCAAAACCTGAACTTTCTCTTGAACCATGGGCCAAAACCAGTTGATGTACTTCTTAGACGATAACGGGGCAGCTAGATCCATGCAATCAACAAATGTGTCATTCAACGATCAAAATAAGAAGGAAAGTCTCAACCTTTATAACCGCTTTGATAAAGGAAGGACTGAGATCATTCACCATAGTGACAAAGTTACTATAGAAATCAGGAACAATCTGCTTATAACCAAACTATCTCAGGTTCCAACAGATAAAGTAAAAGGAAGAATAATGCAATCCCAAATAAAGAAATATCCAGAACTCTATAATATAGACACATGGACTCCCCACCAGTGACAGTACTAACGAATGTCCTTGGACTCTCGCACACATAAAAAGTGAGTCCATTCATCTTTGCCAAAATGAACTCTAAAAAGTAAAGGCCGAGAACAGAAAGAGCAAGGGGAATACTTCCCCTCAGTAGAAGCAGCTTCCGGCCATATGTGATCTACGAACCACATATGCATAAGCAAAGGGCTACCCTTAAAAGAAATACTTGGGTCCTCATGCACGTTGGTAATGTCGTTAATGGTTTCAGCCACCACCACTGGAATCAGGGGTTTTCCTCTTGTAGGTGTTTTCCTCTTGTAGACACCTGGACTAATAACTCAGTCAATCTCACATCAACAATACCATGGCCAACAACAGTGAGATATTTGGCAACCAGACTCAATTGCAGAGCCGTTACAAGACCACATGCATACTTCAAATCACGGTTAACTGGTTTAGCAGAAAAGTGCCATATTATGGGAGAAAGCAGAATAGCTTAACCAAACTTTCAGCAAACTAAAGAGGGCCTTGAAATAACCATCTCGGATAATCGAAACCATGATGGGTAGATTAATTGGAATATCTACCAAGTAGAAAACTCTTCATGAGTCAGGTAAAGTTCATCCAGACCAAAGTGGAAGACGTGATCATCAGCATTTTAGAATTTGCATGCTGCTCAGAGGACGTCTTCATGGACAACCATATTTCTAGACCCATGACAAACCTCAGATTAAACTGGCCATCAAGATGAATGAGTTTGATCTTGCTGATTGAATAGGCAAAGGCTCAAAATTAGAGCTTGAAGATCGTAGGTTTATCTCCAGAAGTCATTGGGAGTTTTTATGAGAGAATGAAAGTCGAATGCCCCGGTGAAAGGACGAGTCCCAAATTTACAATTAGAGTGAGTCATAAGTTGTATAGAGATAAAACTCAAAAAATTTTGCTTTGCTTTGAATGTTTTGACAATACTGCCTGATTTTCCCTTTGCTTTGATTGTTTTGGTGGTTGATGTTTCTGACCAACCGTCTGGTTTTACCACGAATTTGATTTTCTGTTATAAGGCCCTGTTTGACATAGCTTTTTTTTTTTTTCCAATTTTGGAAACTGGAAAAAAAAGTTGCGTTTGGTAACCATTTTCCTTTTTTTCTTCAGTTTAACAACCTAGTCTTTAAATCAAGGCTGTTTTTAAAAACTCCAAAAATAGTTTTTTTTTTCAGTGTTGGTGTTTTTTTAGACCACCACCACCCTCCCATCGTCGGCTGTAGAGACCGTTCGAGGCAGCCATCGCCGGCCACCGCCATCGCAAACCACCACAAAAAAAAACTGAGTTAGCAAACACCCACTTGCTTTTGTAAAAAAAATAAAATTAGACTGCTCTTTAATTTAATTTTATTTTTGGAAACTGAAAACCAAAAAAAAAAGTTTTGTCAAACGAAGCCTAAGTAACCCGTCGGTCTCCTTAAAAAATTTGATTTAGTCTCTCATTAACCGTCCTATTTTAATTAGAGAATTGATTTAGTCTTTGATCAACCGTCCGGTTTGCCTTAGAAATTAGATTTGGCCTTTAACTAACCGGCTGATCAGCAAGTGCTTGTAAGAATTTGACGGGGTTAACCGAACCATGTACCTTTTTAAGCAACTAAATCCAATCTCAGTTTTTTTTTTCTAGTTTTAGCCCAACCTCCTTTCTTTCTATGCAAGTGTGTGAGCATACATTTAAACAATCATTAACGTAGGATTAACTAGGCAAAGTTTTTAACTCAAAACAAGATTTTTTTTTTTTTTGCATTACATCCAGAGTTCTAATCAGTCTCTAAGGGACTCTGAGGCCTAATATGGCTACTCTAAGCCAAACTCATCAACCCCTTCAGGTCTTCCTCGAATTGGCCTCCTCCTCGTTGATGGTCCCTAATGGTTCCTAACTTTATTCATCATCCTCTTCACATTCCTCCTCCTCGCCTTCGGGATCGGGGGACGACTACATCACTATAGTCTCATCAGACTGGGCCTTCTTTTATGTCTTGCGAAAGACCAAGGTAATCCAGGAAGATTTGCAGCTCCACTTCAGTAGAGGGGCTGGGGCTGTGCTCTTACTCCCGTAGTTACTTTTTTGCTCCTGGATGGTGTTGACTCTGATTTGCTCACCTTCTTTATAAAAGTCTGACTTGTCGCCATTGTCTTCATCCGGCTTCCTTTCTAAGCTACCAAAGCCCCTCCCTTAAAAGTATGAGGAGCAGAAGCAGGGGTCACAGGCTCTGTAGAACTCTATTGTCCGCTCGACCCAGCTCCCAAAATTGGCATCTAAGGAGTCAAACTAGAGGCCTCTATTGTCTAGACAGACGGCCCATACACCTCTAGCAAGTCCCGATAAGTAGAAACCATGTCCTTAAGATTGTGGGTCATCCGATAGGCATCCTTTAACAATGAGAGTGGAACCTACAATAAAGGATTTCATAGAATTAAAAATAAAGAAAAAACGATAAATTCAATCTCAATTAGGGTTTAGAGTTTACCGTTTGGACTTGCATGAGCTCTTTAAGCCCGAAGACCTCAAAATCTTTCTTTAACCGAGGGATCGACTCCTCCTATTCAACTCAAAATCTCGTGTACTATTTGCACTATTCTCGGGGGCATGCCTAGAATTGGATTGATGGTCAAGGGCTTTATTATTGATAAAATAAAAGGAGGTTATTCAGTAGCCATTGTAGGTTACATTACTTTTCATCCACTTGTCAATCAGGAAGACCGACACCATTTAGGGAGGGAATAGGATATCTTCGGTAGACTCTCGCCCCTTTCTTCCCATTCTCTTTCTGGTCCCCAGCAGCCCTAGCCCACTGCATCCTCTTTAACTTCTCTATAGTCAGTAGGGAAGTGAAGTCCTCCCTCACAAATGCCTTATAAGTACAAGGATCATTCAGCCACCTTAAGGAGGATACATCGATCCTCCTGACCAAACTCTGCCTCAATCTCCGATTGAGGGTCCTCGTCTGATACATCTTGATGGAGGGGTAGCCAGAACACGGACCTTGACGTCCATGTGATGCTGGAAGAGCACTCACTCTCCTAGGTAGAACTCTTTCTATGAGGGCCTCACCAGTAACACCTGGCATCAAGTGAGGGCTAATTCCTTGGGATAGGCCTCAATCGTCTTCTACTTGGACGGAGACGCCCAAAACAAAATGAAAAACTGTTCTAAAAAATCCATTAAATCAATTTTTTGGGAGCTACGTCAGCCCATTAAAGATGTCTTGGTAGGCCTCCACTGAGGCCCCTGTCGCTCATCCCAAAAATTCCACAAGAACATTACCAGCTCAATCTCCCCGGTATACCCCTCACCCAATCGCAAAACACGTGATCCTAGGACCTCAAAGGCCTAAACCCATAAATATACACAACATGTGAGTCAAAATGTCAAAAACCATGCATGGGAATGATCAAAAAATAATTAAAAGAGCATGGACATACCTCCTAGAGGTCATAATATCCCATGAAGCTCAGAGATTGCCCCCGTGCTGATAGAATGGTACAAATAAGCCAAGATGGGAGTACCATAGTTGTGCTCCCCAATCTCTCCCACCTCCTCTAAGAACCATATCACCAAAGTTGCACAGACTCATCTCTGTTGCTAAACAAGGTGTGATACCCCGAAATACCGAAAATTAATCTAATCGTGAGTTTGATTAATTAAGAGGTACTATTTTTATTACATGGCAATATGTTGATGATGATTAAGTGTTAGGGAGCTAAATGGGAGGTTAGTTTGGCATTGGGGGTCAAAATGTAATTTTAGAAAGTTAAAGGGGTAAAAGTGTAATTTTGAAAAATATGATGAACGAGATGCATATTTTTATTAAGTAGCATCATTTTGATGATAATGAGGTGTTAGGGGGCTAAAGGAGGGGTTAGGATGATTTTGGGGTCAAATTGTAATTTTCCAAAGTCGAGGGGTCAAAATGTAATTTTGAAAACTTGAGGGACTAAATTGCAAATTGTTGAAAGTTGCAAAAGGTGTCACAAATTGGGGAGGAGTCAGCCGAATGGTGGCCATCTCCTAGTAAACTAAGCTTACTAAGTTCATTATATAATAAAATAAAAGGAGGATAAGATTAATGAAGTGGAAATATAAAAGAAAAAGTTTGGGGTAGAAAATGGAAATAATGAAAACTGAAGAACAACTCGTGAACAGTAACATCAAGAAATAGCTGGGAGAAAAAAAAGGAAGAAAAAGAAACGGGGAAGAAGGAAAAAGAAAGAGGGGAAGGAAGAAAAAAATGGGGAGAAACCCTAAACCCATCATGGTATGATTTTGAACCCTAATGATTCAATATTGGTTCAACTCAGCTGAATATACATGGTATATATATATATATATATATATATATATATATATATATATATATATATATATATATATGTGTGTGTGTGTGTGTGTGTGTGTGTGTGTGTGTGTGTGTGTGTGTTCTTCGGGTTTGTTAGTGGGTATGATTGTGTTTAATTGAATGAATTAGATGTATAAAAGTGTGTTCGAGGCATGGTTGAATGGATTGCGATGAGTTTAAGTGATTTAAAATGAGTTATGGAGGAGATTCATGTGCGATTGAAATAGAAACCAGGCGTGTGAAGGCTGAAGGCTGAAGAAGATGAGTGTGTGTGCGTGAAGGTGAAGTAGTGTGTGTTGATGTGAATAGTGACTGTTTTTGTCACTAAAGGTGCAAATTTAATAACCAGGTTTTAATTCGAATTTTTAAAAATAGCTACGGTCATATTTAGCCAAAGTGAAAAACATAGACCCCAGTTATTTTTAGGAGACCAACATTGTGGAAATATTTCAGATTTTTGTGAGGTCGGGAAGGGGGTGAACGGACGTGGGAAATTTGAAACTTTACGGTAAAATTTAAAACATCAAACAAACGCGGTTTTGCGCAAAAATTTAATTAGGACTCTATAATGCTGAGAAGTTCCATTTTCCAAGTTTTCGGGTCATTCCAAAGTCGTTAGCTATTTTTGGCCGAACGAGCTTTTAAGCACTCGGTTCGGACACCGGTTCAAAATTTTTGGGCGAAAATTTAATGTTGTTGAGGGCTTGCGGTAATCTTTTCCTGAGTCCATCCTATCGTTGATAATGATGTCATTGATGTTGTTGAGGTCGTTGCGTGTTGTTGTGAAACGTTGGTATTTATTGATAACTGACATTTCTCTTATGTAAGAACGTTGTTAAGGGCTTGCGGTAATCTTCTCCCAAGTCCACCATGTTGATGATGTTACGTTGAACTCTTGTTGTTAGGTCTGAACACCGGACGATCTTCTGATCCGGTATTCCTTGTTGTGCTGTGTTGTTGAGGACCTAAGGTGGAATAAACTTTCCCTTAGTCCGCCCCGTTGATGAAGTCTTGCTGCTTGGCTGTAACGTGGTTAGGGAAAGCACTCTAAATGAGTTCCCTGCTTCTTGACAATGTCTCTTTTATTTCCATGAGACTGAGATGAACATCCCGTAAAATGGGACATCAATATGAAGAGGATGGCCTATGAATTATGATCACTGGCCAAAGAGGATGAATGTCGCTCGAGCAGAGTCTGTTGTGTCTGGTCGAGTCCTGTCTGTCGTGTCCAGGTGCATTGCATTTGATTTTCTTTTGATATTGATGATTTTAATGATTTGTATTTCAATGATGTTTGCCTTTACGCCCTTGGATTTCGGGTCCACTTGCATAGTCGGTCGGTCGGTCAGTCCAGTCCATGAGGAGGTGGCAGAAATGCTGTTCTGTTGGGCCTGAAAGCCGCTCAGTCTAACGAAATAAAAATTATCGTTTGACAAGTTATGTTGATGCTGAAATTTATTGACTACTCTTGATTCATTGTTATCGTTGAGATGATTATTATTCCTCCGAGTCTTTTGAATCATTTGTACACGATATTTCTCGTGTTGTCTTTACTGGGCGATTTGTGCTCATTCCTTATGTTGTATTGTGCAGGCTATAAGGTTGATCAAAGAGAACCATCTAGAGAAGGGAAGAGACACAAGTTAGAAAAGTTGAGCAAGGGGATGTGCTGTGTGAGGTAAAGATTGAGCTGTGAGATCGGTTGTTAAAAATCCTATGACTACAGTCGTATATTAGGTTGTAAATACTCATGTTGTTTAGAGACTTAAAAGTCTTCCGCTGCAATATGATGTATGTTGGTAAGAAAAATTTTTGTAAGGACGCATTTTGGAGCGTCTATTCATGATGTATGAGTAAGAGGATGTAGTTGCTTTGTATTTCAACATAGGGTTTTAAGTGTAATTATGGTCGATAACTCAGCCTGGTGATGTCACCTAGGTTGAGGGTGTCGCACAAGGTCTCCATCAAGATATAGAACAAAAACCTCAAGTATACAGAATCATCGGGCCATCGGCCCCTTCTAAGTCCATACCCTTATAGTGTGCACAAAGGGTACCCAATAAGATCGAACTGCCCTTTTTGAAGGGCCTCTCAAAGCCAAGTAACTGGACCACGATATCTCGGTCCTTATCGAGATCATAGGCCCAAGGAATAGGCCTTCGTCAAACACGAGTGCCAGTGATATTCACAAAATCGTAAAGGGTAAGCATTGCGTCCCCGAACGACAAGTGAAAGATGTTGGTGGAATCCTACGAACGCGCGGCCAATAATAGAAGATGCTTTTTACTATGGGCTGCAGAGTGTAACCTATCTAAGAAAAGTTAAAACTAAAACTGGCTAACCTAGCACTCACAGGTTGGGGGATATTAGCTCACTTTTCCTTAACCAAGTTTAGGGCCCCTACATCACATGTTCATGGGAGGAGCTGCAAAATCAAGAAAAAAGAGAAGAATTTCAAGGGTCTATGTGATGTGTGCATGAAAATACCATGGGTGGGCCCTACTTTGCATAGGGATGACTATTATGTGAAAAAAGATAAAATGGTCTGTGTAACGGGATAGAATTCATTGAAAGACAAACCTCATCTGTGAAAAAATGCTTGCTCAAGTGGACTTCTTAATCTGGAGTCAATAGTGAATGATCATGCGGTCGATTTGTCGGTCAAAAGCGAGAAATTCAACTGATTTGTGGCCCTTCATCATGCCCCCCCCCCCCCTCTGGTTCAAATGAAATTCATGATTATTCATAAATTAAGAGAGAATGGAGGTTGATTGAGGAGATTTCTAGGTAGATGTGTAATTGGGATAGGATTACGAGATTGGGAGTCGTTAGGAAAAAGAAATTGAAAGAGTGTGATTGGATTAGGTTTAAAGTGTTAAAAAATTCCTAAATATCGTGCATAAATCTAAACGGATTAATCGGTCAATTTTCCATTTAAATTGGTCAAAGCGGCTGACAAACCGACTGGTTTTCAACTCTTCAAATTTAAAAATCAAAATCTGCTAACTAACCGGCTGGTTTTGGAATCAATATTGAACTTCTTTTATCTGCTGACTAAGCAACCATTTTTTGACCGTAAAAACAAACAAAAAAAAGGGTTTCTTCTTGTATGAAATACATGCTTGTATGTTTTTCACGTGTATGCTTTTCGTGCCTTGTGTATTTGCATGGCCGTTTTGTTGCTTGACACTACAAGAAAAAAGGGATTTAGCGACGAACTTTTAGCGACGGAATGCATTCTGTCGCTAAAAAAGTTTTCAGCGACGGGTTTTATCATCGATAAAACCTTCATCACTAAAACTTTTTACCGACGGATTTGCCAATGGACTTTTACCTACAAATGTTACCGTCTCTAAATTTTTTTTTTAGAATTTTATAATTTTTGATGATTTTTAAAAAATATTTAAGCGACGGAATATTTCCGTCGCTAAACATTCCATCTGTGAAAAAGTGTCTTTTACCGACGGCATCGTCCCATCGCTAAAAGTCCTCTCTTAAATCTCAGATCCCCTTCTTTCTCCCATTTCTCTCTCTCTGTTAATTATTTCTCACCGGCATTCCACTGGCCTTCTTACTCCGGTGACTTCCTCTACGGCAGCCCACCTTCGGCGACCCCTCCGGCGACACCCCCTTCTTCCCGTCGATGCCGGGCCACCGCCGGCGACGTAGTCTGCAACTCCGGCCACCCATACCCAAAAAATTCTTTGAGCACTGGCTAACTCCGGCGTAGTCTGCAACTCTGGTAAGTGAATATTTGAGGGTTCTAAGAAACGTATTCTACTGTTTTACTATTTATTTTTTCATTTCAATGTAGATATTCTGTGTGCTGGTTTGCTGACCTAATTAATTTCTTACTATACAAGAAAGGGATTTAGTATCTAGACCTAATTAGATGATTTTTAGTGTAGCATACAACCTATGATTTTTAATGCAAAGATATTTATCATATATGCTTGGCCTTGAAACCCCTTGACCGCACCATGGAAGATAGTATCATAATGTGTTAAATTCTAATAAGGTTGGAGGTACATATGTAGTAAAGAAAACCGTTGATTTTTACAAATTGGATAATAGAACATAACTTTAGTTTCGCCATGTATTACACCATGTCATGGGTTCTAAACCTTGGTATGGGAAGGTAATCGCAAGAAATTGACGGTTATAAAATTCGATTGACAAATGAGTCTTATATGTTGGAGCTGGAGGCTTGTTCTTCTATGACAGCCAATGGTTCTTGTAGACTTTTGTTAGATTCCCAATTAGTATGTCACATATAATTTGTGCAAACCAAGGCCTCTTCTACCAACACAATATTGAGTGAGAGAGAAAATTAGAGGGTGAAAAGTTATTCGGTTGTTAGCAGGATTGCATAGGAAAGGCAAAAAACATGGTGAAAGCAAAGAAGAAAAACAAAATTCTAGAGGTGTATGTTACAGGCTCTGTTCTTGCCGTCTTGGTGATCTATGACCTCCTCAACCTGCAAGCTTTCTAGGGTCTTAACATTCAATTATTCAAGAGGAATTTGGGACCATATATTCTGCATACCAATTAAATTAGCTAGGTATGCTTTATCCTTTTTCTTGATTTTTTTTGGGACCATAATGTGTACGACATTAACTATGAGAATTAGCTCAAAAGATTGACTATATTAAAGATGCACCCCTCTAGTAACATGTCCATGAATGCTTGAAACCATTAAAAGGCTAGTAACCTTAAAAGAAATAGTTTCATGCCATACCTGGAAAGGGACGGGTAAAATCGGTTGGCGAAAAATGAGAGTGCAGAGTACTTGACAATTGGAGAGACTTAAAGTTGCTAATTCGATAAAAAACCACACATATAAAAGTCAGAACAAAGGCGCACAACTTTATGTGTGTACGTAGGAGATAGAGTAGGTTAGGGTTTTAGGAGTATTACATGAGCGGAGTGTATGAGGAACTCCAAAGCTCGAAGGCGCACTGTTGAACACAACTCCCTTGTCATATCTCTCTCTCTCTCTCTCTCTCTCTCTTCATAAATGTGATCAGGGAGCCCATTTGTATTCTCTGACAAATTGTAAAATTAAAAATAAAAGAGAACGTGGCAATACTTCAAGGTTTTCAAAAGAGTAAATATTAGATTTGTTTGAAATGCATATGAGGATTGGTATTGTGTTTATGATAATCTATTTCATTAGAACACCAAAATAAGATCATACACTTCTTAATGCATGATATACAATGCTTGAGCTATTGTTTAAATCCTTAAGCTTTCAGAACATATGGTAACTTCTCATGGTATTATCAGATATCTGAATTTCACAAGGTTTTGAATTCGATTCTTCTCGCCTGAATATTTGCAAACCACCCCTCCCCAATAGCACAATTTGCACTCTGATTATTTGTGCACTTGGCAGTTGTGCACCTTAATTTGTCTCTCTACGTGAAATTGAAAGCTTACACGTTAAAACAAGATATATATTGTTGGACCTATTTTTTAACAGTTTAAGTTCTTAGAAGCATCTTGAGAGGTGTCGGACACGTGAGCGGAGGTGTCGGACACGTTGTCGGTAGGCGTCAGACACGTGTCTGAAGGTGTCGGTAGGTGTCGAACACCATACCGACACCCTATATGAGGTGTTGGTACTTTATATCAATTTTCATTCTTTATACAATTTTGTTAACTGTGCATGGAGCATTTGAACAATTGAGAATTGAGATTGTTGACAGAGAATGAGACCCAATTAGATTGAGATATCTATTAGGTAGCACGGACATGTACACCGCGTCCGATCGACACCGACACCGATTTGCTTTATACTTATGGACACTTCTTCGAGAGGTGTCCGACATGGTGTCTGGTAATTAGAAATGAAATCAATATCTATGGACACCACTGAGAGGTGTCCGACACGTGTCCGGATGTGTTGCTGAGGTGTCGGTAGGTCACTGACATCGCGTCCGATTAACACTGACACTGAAATGTCACATTTTGGCTTTGTACTTGTGGACACCTCTTTAAGAGGTGTCCGACACCTCTTCAAGGGGTGACCGAC
Organism: Escallonia herrerae; assembly: GCA_033070095.1. Taxonomy (NCBI): domain Eukaryota; kingdom Viridiplantae; phylum Streptophyta; class Magnoliopsida; order Escalloniales; family Escalloniaceae; genus Escallonia; species Escallonia herrerae. The sequence continues at coordinate 425,003 of JAVXUP010000433.1, read as the reverse complement.
ACGGTGTTCGACAATTAAAACATAAATCAATGTCTTCGAACACCACTGAGAGGTGTCGGACACGTGTCTAGAGATGTTGGACACGAGTCGGTAGGTGTCGGAGACATGTCCAGAGGTGTCGAACACGAGTCGGTAGGTGTCGGACACGTGTCCGTAGGTGTCGGACACCATACCTGTAATATCCCGAACTTCGGAAGCTGTTTAAATAGTCATTTGTGACCCAAAAAAAATTAAACGGGCATTAATTTTAGGCGATGCTCGGGTATTAGTAGTGCATCGGAGCTTAAAAAGATTTCGAGGCAAAAATATAATTTTCAAAATTTTGGGGCATTTTTGTAATTTTAGAAAAGTAGAGGGGTTTTTTTTACAAATTGGGAAAAATTTGTAGCTAGGTGTCAAATTTTTGGGAAGATGATCATCACATGGAGCCACCTCCTAGTAGCTTAAGTGACTAAGCTATGTGGATTTAATAATGGGTCTTGAGTGGATTAGGGAGCTTCGGGTAACGATGAAAGAAGGAAAAAGGAAACAAAAGAAGAAGGGAGAAACTGAGGAGCGGAGCAGGAGCTCGGCAGAGAGAGGAACGAAAGGAAAAAAAAAGAGAAGAAGAAGAGAAATAGCAACAGGAAACGAAACAGAGCACAGAGGAAAGAAGAGAAAATAGGGGAATTCGGGCAGGGACAAATAAGGGAAAAGGAAGAAGAAGGAGAAGAAGAGTTGAAGCAACGCTAATTGGTAATTATCTTCTTCGCTTAGTGTAATTTTCACTGTGAATTTGGTATGTGAATATGAGTATTTCAGGGATAACGTGTGTATAAGTTCAGTGTGTTTAGGTGTTGATATTAGGGGGGAGTGTAGTGGAATAATCAGTAGATATTTTGTGTCTTCTGCTATTACAGCAGTGTTGGGTGTGTAACTGCTGCTGCACTGCTGCCGCAGTGGTGCTGGTATGTAGCTGCTTTTATGCAGCCGCTGTGCTGCTGTTTTGTAGCTGCTGTTATGCAGCTATTATGCTGCTGCTGTGCTGCTATTTTGCAGCTGCTGTAATACTGCTGTTTTGCAGCTGTTGCGCTGCTGTTGTGCAGGTGTTATGCAGCATACAAACTAGTGTGTGCATAATTGCTGTAGTAGTGGTGGTATGCTGCTGCTGCAGCAGCTAGTTTGTGTGTGTGTGTTTGTGTTAGGGGGCTGTGCAGTGGGAGTGTGTGTATGTGCATGTTTTAGGGATTGTGCAGCAGTGGTGTGTACGTGGATTTGCTGCAACAGTTTGCGCAAGTATGTGTTGGGGGTGCAGGTGCTCTAGGATAACGAACATAAGCGCAGAAGTGTGTGTTAGTTCGTGTAATGTGTGTGCAGGTGGTGTTCAAGTGTGTGTTGGACAATTTAATGGAGCAGGTGATGAATTGTATGTGTGTAGTAGGGAGATGGGAGAGGTTATACGGGGTTCAGTGTGGGTTTCAGTGGGTTTTGTTAGGTGTACTTCGCAGTGGGTGGAAGTGTATATGCAGAGTGCGTTTCGGGTAAGTATGTGTGTAATTGTGTGTTATAAGTGTATATATGTGTGTTAATGTACGTGTTTAAGTATCGTAGAGTGTATCTAGAAGAATTAGAGGGCGTATTAATGGGTAGCAGTGGAAGGGAGTGTGTATGTGGGACGGCTGTATCTCGGTAAAATGGAGAAGATGACGTGTGTGCAAAAAGGTGAAATAGTGTGTGTTTAGATCTCAATAGTAAGTGTAATTGTCGCTAAAGGTCAAAAAAATCATTAGGCAGTTTTCTCCGAATTTTCATAAATAGTTAGGGCTAAAATTACACAAAGTATGAAACTGTAACCCCAAATATTTTTACGAGAACTACACTATGGAATGTTTCGGGAATTTTTGGAATCCGTGAAGAGCGCTGAATTGGAGCACCGATTAAATAACTTTATCGAACTATTTAGCATATCAAACCAAGATATTTTGATCTGAAAATTTTATGCATATCTTATTTTACTGATATGTTTCATATACTAAAATTTTGTACCATTCTGAGGCTGATAGGTATTTTTTGCGAAACTGGCCTTTTAGCGCTCGGTCCGGATACCGGTTTGGGATTTTCGGACAAAAATTTTATAAAATAATTTTTAGGCCAGAAATAACATCGGGATGCTTAAAATAGCGGTTTAAGATATTTTTGAGATTTTTCCAGTGCCGGAAACCCCCAGGGGTGTTTTGGTAATTTACCACCCCGAAGGGGTATTTTGGTAATTTTACCTATAAGGGGTATTTTGAAGTAAGTTTACATACAATAAGATTATTTTAGCGACTTTTCTTATGGAAAAGTCGTTTCGAGAATTAAAGTGTAACGGGGATATTTTGGTAATTTGCCATCCCGAAGGGGTATTTTGGTAATTTGACCTAAGAAAGGCATTTTTGCATAAATTAACATATGGGAAGCTTATTTTAGTGATTCTACTTACGGGAAGACCGTTTGGGTGATTTAAGTCCGGAAGGGGCATTTTGGTAATTTTACACCCTAGGGCGTTTCGGTAATTTTACATACCCGGTGAGGGGAGGTTCATTTTGGGAGCATGTGTGAGTTTATATTAAGTTATACTTTTGTTCTGTAGGCTGTATTCTAATGGTTCGATTATTTCGTTTAGGTTAAAGCTAAAGACTTCCGGTTAGGATAATTTAGTTGCGGATCTAGGTAAGGGATTCTATCTGAACCTTGGGTAAGGACTTTGTCCGAACCCTTATTCTATTGCTCGTACTCGTAAGTACTCATTTGATTTATTTACGGCTAATGCCGAACTCTGAATTCTGTATGGCTATTAGCATGTTATTGCCCAGAAAACCCTAATATTGAACCTAACTCAATTATTTGGAATTCTTGTGATGTTCACATGTATTGCATGCTGAGCAAAGTTGATCATTGTCTGTATCCATTCTTCTGAATTGTTATGTCCAAATCTGATATCTATTCGCAATCGTCTTTGTTGTTTATCTGTGATTTTTCTTCTGAAAATTCTGATTTCTTCTGGAAATTTTGATTTTTTCTGAAAATTCTGAATGTTGACTTATGTCAGTATGATTATTGTTATTGGAATCCGAATTAATTTCGGTGATTGAGCTTATGTTAAGGCTCACTGATATTATTGATTTTTCTGTGTTGACCTGGGTTTCTGTTCTGTGGGAGGGCGTAATAAGGCTGGTCTGAATCCTACAGGAAAAAGCAGGCTAGTACCCAAGTGGACTAGTAATTATTTTAATACATCATGCATGTGTACACTTCTGTGCTTTGCCGGAATGGCATCGCACCGCCCAGGATCAACGTTGATTTTTGATTTTATCTGCTCTGTACACTGCCGTGACTATTACAGAAATGTCTGAAAAGTCTTATCTGAAATGATCTGTGCTTCTGTTGAAATATTTTGAAAAACCTTCATTGTATTTAGAAATGATGACTCTAGAAATGATCTATTATCGATTGTTCTTTTTGGAATCGGTCATGTTTGTTCTGGTTTATTTTGGTACCTATTTCTGATGAGTTTTCGATCCTTTTGGAAGTCATTGAGTTTTTGACCATCTGAAGTATTCTAGAAATTTTTGTCGGTTGAATTCTTTGGAATCGTTTTGTAATCCTGTTGGTAGTCCTTGTGCGACCTTACTGAGCTCTCAAAAGCTCATCCTTCGTTTGATTCCTTTCTGCAGGTTTTGATCATCAGTAGACTGCTCGGGAATAGGGTTTAGAGTCTGAGATTTTGATGAGCCCATCATCACTGGATAGTAAGACCCCTGCGCAGGTCGGTACGGATAATTTGTTCTTAGGAAATTTGAATTGCGAATAACCTAAGCTGTAATAGTTTAAGCTAAATAATTACGATCCAGTATCTTGAGAAGTCTGAGTTGATGTTGAATTAGATGATTTGGAATATGTGTTAGTGAAGGGGTCTGACAGGTTTGATGTGATCCGGTAGGTTAACGACCCGGGAGTTCGGGGCGGCGGAGCTCCGGATTTCTGGGGTCGTTACAATACCGACACCCTATATGAGGACTAATCAGCACTACTCTGCACAATTAAACCGTAATTAGCTCTAAATAATCTTAATTAGTTCTAATCAACCCTAATTAACTATAATTAGCCCAAGGTACTCCTCATTAATACTAATTAACCTTAGCATAACCCAATTAAACCTAATTAGGACTAATCAACACTACTCTGCACAATTAAACCGTAATTAGCACTAAATAATCCTAATTAGTCTTATTCAACCCTAATTAGCTATAATTAACCAAAGATACTCATTAACACTAATTAGCCCAAACATAACCCAATTAAGCCTAATTAACCCTAATTAAAACTAATCAACACTACTCCGCACAATTAAACCCTAATTAGCACTAAATAACCCTAACTAGTCCTAATCAACTCTAATTAGCTATAATTAGCCCAAGGTACTCCTCATTAACACTAATTTGTCCTAATAAATCCTAATTAGATTAATTAAACCCTAAACACTAAACCCTAAATCCTGACATTCATAATTAACCCTAATAACCCAGTTAGCCCTAATTAGCCCTTGTACATCCCATAATTACTCCATATTGTCCAAAGATGGTTTAATTACTCATTATTTATAAACGCTGCATTCTTTATATTCGTTGTTATTTTGCGAAGTCCATTAGCAATGAGATGGTTCAACTCGTTCCCAACGAATTCTATTTAAAGTGGAATTGATAACATATGCAACAATATTTCTGTAATTTTGATATTTCGAAAAGATTCTTACATATGTTATCAATTTCTGAACGCATGCATGCATAAAAATTTGTTAGCCCTATGGTTGGATAACCTAGGCTTACATCTTGCTTTGATGAAAACTACACATTGATTATGTTCTAATGTATGCTTTAAATGGATTCTTAGTAGATATATACATAAACTCATGAAGACACAATTGAGAAGTTGGATAGATGGATTGAAGTCAAAGAAGCTTAAAGTTATAGTGGACATACTACAGAAGCTTCATCAAGTCCTATGTCAAAGAGTAAGAAAGAATGCAAAGGCTAAGTTACTACGATTATGATTGATCTTTACTATTATATAACTAGTCTTGGTTTGATGGTTGCATTCTTTATATTCGTTGTTATTTTGCGAAGTCCACTGGCAACGAGATGGTTTAACTCATTCCCAACGAATTCTATTTAAAGTGGAATTGGTAACATATGCAACGATCTTCTGCAAATTTGATATTTCGGAAAGATTCTTGCAGATTTTATCAATTTTTGAACGCATGCATGCATAAAAACCTGTTAGCCCTATGGTTGGATAACCTAGGCTTACATCTTGTTTTGATGATAACTACACATTGATTATGTTCTAATATGTGCTTTGAGTGGATTCTTAGTAGATATATACATGAAACTCATGAAGACACATTTGAGAAGTTGGATAGATGGATTGAAGCCAAAGAAGCTTAAAGTTATAGTGGACATACTATGGAAGCTTCATCAAGTCCTATGTCAAAGAGCAAGAAAGAATGCAAAGGCTAAGTTACTATGATTATGATTGATCTTTACTATTATGTAACTAGTCTTGGTTTGATGGTTGGATTGATGACTATGACTTAAAAAGACCTTAGGACACCTTGTGCATTGCATGTGAGTTCATAACCTTTCACACAAGTGTGGTTCTTAAAAATGAGTGAACTTTGGAGCTCACTCAGATTTTCTCAAAAATGTTTTTGGTACTAATCTTTTCATATCTTGATAAAACTTTTCATTAGCTTTCGAATGCAAAAAACGGCACCTCAATCCAATGTTTCTAGAGAAAGTTATGTCCAAAATAGGAAAGGGGGTTCCGTGAGGCAGCCAAAAGGCAGTAGGGTATTAGAGTCGACTGCATTGGAATCCAGTCGACTGCATTGGTCAAATTTCAGCTCCAACGGCTATTTTTAGGGACAAAACTCCACTGGCTATTTTCGAGGGAACCCAGTCAACTACATTGGGAATACAGTCGATTGTAATGGCAATTTTGCTCACTTTTTGTCTATAACAACTATATTTCATTTGCTCCCTATATAAATGGCTTGGGGCTTCATCATACACAATGAAAACCACATTTTAAGCCTCCATTCATTAGAGAAACATCAAGGCTCATAGATTAAACTTTTCTCTCTCATCTTCATGATTTTACATCATTAAAGAGAGCATCTTTGTGAGCAATTCTTTGATTGAGAGTGAGCATTCTTCAAGTCATCAATTCTCTCATCTCTCTATTGTACTAGAGCTTCATTTGTACTCATTTCCTTTCAAGAGGGTTTCTTTGTACACAATTGATCTTTGTAAATGGATTGTGATCAAGGCTTGGGTTTGTCAAGTCTTGGATGAGCTTTGTGGATTCAAGGCTTGTGCTTGGTGTGGGAATATCACCAAGTGTTGTAAGGGTTTTGATCTTGACCCGGAAGAAGATTGTTGCTAGTGGATTCTAGTGCTCTTGCAAGGGACTTCCTTGAAGAGGTGGATGTAGGCTTGAGGGTAGTTCAAGCCGAACCATTTAAATCTCCTTGTCAAGTATCTCTAACTCAATCTCTTTACTTATTGCTTTATAATTGCTTGAGATTGTGTAGTTAGCATCTTCATTGAAATATTGCTTGGCTTGATTAAGTTTCATGATTGTGCTTAATTTAAGTTCCCCATTAATTTTCAAAAACCCTATTCACCCCCTCTAGGGTTGTTTTATTGGTTTCAAGTGGTATCAGAGCCTCGGCTCTTGATATATTGGGTAACGCCAAGTGGATTAGGAATAAGCTTGTGCCAAAGGAGAGATCCGAATTTAATGACTATGATAGAAATATGCTTTGCATGAATTCTAGAGCTAAGAATTGTCTTGTTTGTGCTTTAAACACAAATGAACTCAATCGAGTTATTATGTGTGATTCGACTATGAGTACGTGGGATACACTTCAAGTCACTCATAAAGGAACCTCTCTTATAAAAGATTCAAAGATGAATTTATGGCATAGAGAATATGAATTGTTTAAAATGTTTTCCGATGAATCCATTACGGAAATGAATTTTTCGTTTCACTAAAATTGTTAATACTTTGAAACAATTAAGAAAAGATTTCTCTAATGGTGATCTTGTGAGAAAGGTAATTAGGTCATTACCTAGAGAATGTGATGCAAAAATCACTGCACTTCAAGAATCAAAGGATCTCAATATCTTCCCATTTGATGAATTAATTTGCTCCTTGATGACTTATGAAATGCAACTCGAATCATCCGGGCAAAAAGGTCCAAAGAAGAAGAAGAAGTGCATTGCTCTTAAAGCTTCATCAATGATGGATCAATCTTCAAGCGTAGAGGAAGAAGACTTGAATAATAAGGAGATGAACATACTTGCAAAGGAATTCAATGAGTTTCTCAAAATTAAGAAAGTTGGAAACTCACAGAAGAGCAAGAATGATTCAAGTGTAGAGATTACCTCATGGGAGAATAAGAAGAAGAAAGGGTCAAGAAAGAAGCACTCCATAAAGATATCAATCGAAGCCATCATTTGTAGTGATAATGACTCAAGTGGAGATGAAGGTGGTCATTTCGATGATAGAGATGCAAATCTATGCTTCATGGCTAAAAAAATGATGAGGTAAATTCTTCATATAGTGATAGTGACAGAAATTGCTCTAATGATAATATTTGTGATGCTTATGCTCTTTTATATGAAAAATCCATGAAATTAGCCAAGAAAAATTGTGCTTTGAGAAAACAAGTGCATGCAATATCAAAAGAACTAGATGACTTAAAAAGTGAATATTGTGATTTGCATGCCAAGAATGAATGCATATCTAGACATTTATATGTAGATCATGTGAATAATGATTTGGTTGAAATGATTGTGAGCATTCCTAGCATAAAACAAATCTCTTGTGATACTTCGAGTTTAGAGAAACAAAATGAAAATTTAAAGCTTGAGATTTGTGATTTGAAAAAATACCTTGAAAATTTGTTGATGGTAAAAACAACTTGGATGTCATGCTTGGGCACCAAAGAATTGGCCTAAACAAAGGTGATGTTGGATTAGATCCCTTCACCTTGTCTCCTAAATTTTTTAAACAACAAGCTAGATTAAATGTTCATAAAAGAAATCCTAAGAACTATTGCACACCTTTTACATGTTGTGGTTGGTGCAACAAGAAAGGGCATACGACTAGTTATTGTCCTTGTAAAATTGTTTATGTTGGAAGTGTAAAGAAAATGTGGATTGTTAAAGAGTTTTTTAAAGTTGCTGAGTCTAACATTTATGGACTCAAGAAAATGTGGGTACCAAAAGTTAGACCTAAATTATGATTGTAGGTTGTTCAAAGCGAAAGCAAAGAGCAATAAGGAGAAGGCTCCAAGAAAATTTTGAGTAGGAGGAGCAATAAGCTAAATCTTAAGGGGGAGTAAGCATTCCAAGATTGGACATGCTACTTCAAATGAGGAGAGCCTCAAAGCTTGTCAAAGAAAACGGACTTCAAAGAATGATCACTCATGAGTTCAATTCATTGGTAATTCACCAAAAGTGTAAAACTTAATGATTTTCTCAACATTGTGCTATGTGCTAAACTTATATGTTATCAAGTATGCTTAAATTGTCAAATCTATAAAATAACTTGCTTGTTGAGAATTCATGCGAACTATGGTCTTAATTGTGAGTCCTTGATTGTTTACTCCTCTATGATATAATCTTGGATATCTATAGGATTTAGATGACGATGTATGGTCCTTTTGCACTTATATTGGTAATATTGATTGTTGATAACCACCATTTACTTTTTGGAAATTCCATGTTAAAATTATGCTATCTTAATGCTTCACATTGCCATTCCTACACACACGCGCCTTTTGATAATGCCAAAAGAAGAGCATGCCTCGGTTAGACATTTAGTTGTGTTTGTTGGATATTGTTGGCATTGATTGAGAGGGAGCATACATTAGGATGGAATATGCATATGGTAACTTGATAGGAAAGCTTACATGCTTGAATCACATACTATGTTGTTACTCTTGAAAAATGCATGAAGTCAACGAGATTATTGAGCTACATTACTTATCTTTCTTTGGATCATGAAGGAACTCTTGATGTCATCCATAGAAGTTCATAAGTTATATGCACTTCACGCATTATCTTGCTTATAACTATCTATTCACACATGCATACCTTTGTCTTTTTGTTGATGACAAAGGGGGAGAAATAATCTTGATCCTATATGATATGTGATTGTGTGTTTTAAGAGAACATTAGAGGAATACCTCATATAGCAATTAAGCTATGAGATTAATTGCGATATGAGATAAATTGACATGTCTTGAGTATACTAGAGATGATTGAATGTTCTAAGTAAGATTGTTATACAAGCCATATGATACATCTTACTTTATCTAGAATCAATGTTTGTCATCAACAAAAAGGGGGAGATTGTTAGCCCTATGGTTGGATAACCTAGGCTTACATCTTGTTTTGATGATAACTACACATTGATTATGTTCTAATGTGTGCTTTGAGTGAATTCTTAGTAGATATATACATGAAACTTGTGAAGACACATTTGAGAAGTTGGATAGATGGATTGAAGCCAAAGAAGCTTAAAGTTATAGTGGACATACTATGGAAGCTTCATCAAGTCCTATGTCAAAGAGCAAGAAAGAATGCAAAGGCTAAGTTACTACAATTATGATTGATCTTTACTATTATGTAACTAGTCTTGGTTTGATGCTTGGATTGATGACTATGACCTAAAAAGACCTTAGGACACCTTGTGCATTGCATGTGAGTTCATAACCTTTCACACAAGTGTGGTTCTTGAAAATGAGTGAACTTTGGAGCTCACTCAGATTTTTTCAAAAATGTTTTTGGTACTAATCTTTTCATATTTTGATAAAACTTTTCATTAGCTTTCAAATGCTAAAAACGGAACCTCAATCCGATATTTCTAGAGAAAGTTATGCCCAAAATAGGAAAAGGGAGTTCCATGAGGTAGCAAAAAGGCAGTAGGGTATTACAGTCGACTGCATTGGAATCCAGTCGACTGCATTGGTCAAAATTCAGCTCCAATGGCTATTTTTGAGGACAAAACTCCAACGGCTATTTTTGAGGGAACCCATTCGACTGCATTGGGAATATAGTTGACAGTCGATTGTATTGGGAATATAGTTGACAGCAATGGCAGTTTTGCTCACTTTTTGTCTATAATGGCTATATTTCATTTGCTCCCTATATAAATGGTTTGAGGCTTCATCATACACAATGAAAACCACATTCTAAGTCTCCATTCATTAGAGAAACATCAAGGCTCATAGATTAAACTTTTCCCTCTCATCTTCATGTTTTTACATCATTAAAGAAAGCATCTTTGTGAGTAATTCTTTGGTTGAGAGTGAGCATTCTTCAAGTCATCAATTCCCTCATCTCTCTTTGGAGATATACGTTTTTCTACAATCCGCGTGAGTAACATGGAGGTGCTTGAGAAGAAAATTGTGGTGACGATTTACAACCTGGAGAAAATCTTTCCACCTTCGTTCTTTGATTCAATAGAGCATCTGCCTGTTCACTTGGCATATGAAGCTAAGATGGGTGGACATGTGCAATATCGGTGGATGTATCCCTTCGAGTGGTAATCTTTAAATCGTTACAGTTGTTCGTTTACACTTAATGCGACACCTATTATCATTGATATTCCACCTAACTCGATTCACTAAACTTTTAGGTTCATGTTCCATTTAAAGAAAAAAGTCAGCAATAAGGCTCGGGTAGAGGGCTCAATTGCCGAGGCTTACTATGAAAGAGCTTGTAAACTTTTGTAGTCAATATTCTGGGCTTGATGTTGATACAAGATTAAATCAACTAGGCCAAAATGACCCCGGATCAAGCACAAATTTGGAAGGGCAATTGTCAATATTCACGTAGTCAGGTAGTCCGTTTGGCCCAACGTATACTCGATGGCTAACGGATGAAGAGTACAGTGTTGCAACAATATATGCCCTTCTAAATTGCGATGAATTTTTAGCATTCGTTGAGTAAGTTAATGTCTTAATTCAAAAATTGCTGTACATAATTGAAAATGTGTGATAAGCGAGTCAACTACATTGGTTTGCAGTGAGTTGATGCGGAATCTTTAATCACTGATCCAGCTGGACTTGAATCTCATCAGAAATCACAATTTGTACAGTGGTTCAGAAGGCGTGTAAGTCTTTAACAAAATTATATTATGTGTTATATACAGTTATGTGGCCAATTAGTATACTGATTTATCCTTAATTTTTTTAGTCATCTACAATAGGTTCAGTCAATGGATAGACTAGTGGTCTCCTACTTGAAATTACTAGCTTAAGGCCCTAACAAACAAGCATCCTGTCATGGAGGCTATATCATCAACGGGTTTAGGTTTAACGTAAAAGATGATGACCGAACAAAACAAATCCAAAATAGTGGAGTCTTGGTCAACGGCGACTGTTATGCCGAGAATTGCATGGATTTTTATGGAGAGTTAGATGAGATTGTTGAGCTAGCATATTTGGGTTCTGAAAATTGCCTGGTAGTGTTCAAGTGTACATGGTTCGATGTCACATGCAGTAGAGGAATCCGTGTTAGCTTTCAAGGGATTGTAGATGTCAATGTCAAGTCAAGACTTGCATCAGACGAGCCCTTTGTGTTTGCTAGTCAAGCTGCACAAGTCTTTTACGAGGAGGACGTCGCCAATCCCAAATCTCATTGGTATACAGTTATCAAGTCCAAGAAATTGCTCGTGACATATGACAGTGAGCTAGACACCTTTCAAGCTGACCAACCACCTTTCTTGTTACCTGTTGAGGTGAACAATGAGGAGGATGATCTTCCTCTTCCAACAACACTTCATTAGGAGAAGAAGTCGTAGATGATGACGCGGAAGACGTGAAAATTGTTGAATGTGACTGAGTCTATAATGAAGATGATGAATTAGAAGATGAAAAGGACGACGAGTCCCACGAAGAAGAGGACGACGTATCTAGCGATGAAGATGATAATGATTTTTAAACTAAAAATGATTGATTTGTAATGTTGTAACATCACTGAAAAAATGTAGTAACATTTTAGAACTTGGTTCATATTGAAGTGCTTTTATACTCCGTTCATATATATAGTGTTAATGATGATTTCTACCAAATTAGTGTTTTTAATGTGTTAATGTCTTTGCAATTTATTTATACGAAGTCAGATATGGATAGGATACGGGCTATTCGTGGCCGGGGTGGACGCAGAGCTGCTTCCTCTCCTGTGGTCCCACCTCGTCATTGCCCACTGATGACGAGGCACAGAGTGCTCGCGTACAGCAGACGGGGCCCCAGTCCCAGCTCCAGCCCCAGCCACAGCCATCGCCCCAGCCCGACGCCGATTCATCCCACACCCGCTTTGATTCTCCTTCTTCTGTGGGTTCTACCTCAGGTATAGTTTATAACGGTGTTTAGTTAATTTTTGCTAGCCTTATATTTAAAGTATATTTGAATTGTATTAATGTCGGTGTTTTGTAGGATCTCGACGAGGCCGTGGCCCGACACACGGGGTACGCATCGATCCCCAGCATAAATAGAAAGTTACGCTCACCCAGGAGGGTCAGTAAGTAAAAAAATCACATCATGCCTTATATTTAAATTTTTGGGGTGTTAATTTATATTTGAACTGTATTAATTTATTTATTTGGCAGAATTGTGGAGAATCAGGGGAGGACGAAGATCAGCGTTCTTGTGAAGGGCCGATTCTTCAAGCCACGCTTGTACTGGAAGGAATGGGATGCCGATACGAGGGAGTCCCTGTGGGAGGAGTGACTGGTACAGTGAACTATTTTTTCTACGATACTATTTGTTTAATTAGAATTTAGTATTTAAATTAATTTGTGTTATTGGATGCCTTGCAGGAGGGGTTCATATTTGACTCGCCTGATCAGCAGGCGTTGGGGCGACAGGCCTTCTTTGCATACATCAGCAAGAATTACCGCCGATGGCTCCATGACGCACGATACCGGGCAAAGAAGATGCTGCTCGAGGGTGCCCCAATGAAGGAAATGAAGAAATATCCCTCATATTGGATATCTCTAAATGTATGGGGGCAAACGATTGGTCGCTGGGTTGCGAATCCAGGCTGGGATGCCAGGAGTAAGAGCGGGGCCAAGAACAGACAGAACAAAGATCCAACGCACACGCAGGGGGGGCGGTCGGTGACACACGACGTCCTCCGACACAAGAATGCGGTCGAACACCCGGACCTGAAGGAGGATGAGGTCATAGCTCCGACATATAGTCAGACGCATGTGAGGAAGAAGGACAAGGACGAGGCGCACCGGCGGGCAACTATGTTTCAGATATTTCCCGGCGGATCTATGTAAGTTCGAGGCAATTTGTTTAATTTGTTAATTTTTTGTCTTTCTATTCAATATTTGTTGCCTTAATGCCTTAACATATCTTTAAATCACTGTTTTTGCAGGCCTCATATGAACAGCTTAGGGGGTTCGAGTAGTAGTCTGGACAGCCATCAACGTCCACTAATACGGGTGCGAGTACTGAGGCATTGAAGCGATGGCTGGATATACCGGAGGTCGTCAATTGGCCGAAAGGCCACATATGCGGCCTGCCTAGCACGACTGCACGTGCCGTGATAGGAGCGTCCCCACCCCCCGCTGCCCCTCCATAGACACTGGCTACGCAGCGTCTGTTGGATGAGGAGGAGATCCAGTGCATTGCTACGGTGTTGTTGAGGATGATCCGGGAGCATGATCAGCAGGGCACTGCTGCTGGATATGCTGAGTCGGCCTCGGAGCAGCAGGATCCAGATCCGGGACTCGGCAACCTCTGATGAACCCCTTCTTGTGCCCTCCCAGCTTGTACCCCCTCCCGGCTTGTACTCTTTTCCCTTCTCCTAACTGGCTGTATCCAGTTCCCGACTTGTACATTTTATTTTTTATTATAATAAAAAAATTTTAAAGTTGATTATATATAGTTATTTGTGTCTTAGGGATTGTGCATTATTTTTTAGGATTGATTTTTTATTACATGTTTGGGCATTAGAAAAATAGAAAAATATATTTTTTAAAAAATTGACTTTTAGCGACGAATTGATTCCGTCGCTAAAGAGTGTACTTAATTCTAAAATTTTCAAATTCCATCGCAAAACTTTTAGCTACGGGCTTTTATACGCAGGACTTTTAGCGACGGAGTTCAGGCTTTTAGTGACGGATTTCCTTCTCGCCAAAGGCCTTATTCCTCGTAGTGTGAATTTGCGTGTTTTGCTTGCCTGCTTATATCTCATGATACCCAACTTATTCCGCCTAGGGTGTTTTTATCCAACATTGGTTTGCTTTCATCCTTGCCTTTGCATGTGCAAATTTATCTTCGAATTGTTTTGCAATCTGAATATTCAAATCTGTTGCTCAGCTCAGTGATTTTTGTACGGTGCAAGGCCAATGAAAAATCCCACGATGCTAAAAGCAACATTTCTTCTTATCAATTGATACGTTCGGCACTCCCAATGACTAGCTGTCCTTGGACAGTGCTGGCTCCTACTTTAAGTGATGTTTCTGAAATTTTATTTTATCTAAGCAACTAACCACTTCGATGACGCATTGTTGGCTCTAGCTTTTAGATAAAGTTCGGCTTCCAGCCGCTATGAGGCATTGTTGGTTCCGACTCTTAGTCAAACCTCCACTTTGTCTGTTAACCACTCAAATCGATTTGGTGGCTCCGACAGCAGCTGAAGTTATCTTTGTCATGTCTGTCGACCTTTTCAAATCAATTTGGGGGGTTCTTACAACAACCAAGATTACCTTTTTTTTGTATGTCTAGATGACCCTTTCAAATTGATTTAAGGGCTCCGCGGTCTAGATATACGACTTTGTTTGTCGACCACTCAAATCAATTTGGTGGCTCCGAAATGCTCAAAGTTATTGTCATCTTGTTTGTCGACTCTTTCAAATTGATTTGGGGGTTCCGACATCTAGATATACGGCCTTTTTCGTCAACCCTTTTCAAATCAATTTGGGGGCTCTGATATCTAGAAATGGGTAGTATTGTTCGATGACCAATTTTTTTTATCACTGTTGGCTCCGCTTTCAAATAATATCCTTGTATCTTAACGAACTACTTTGGTCTGATTCCTCCCCAGAGGATACGTAGGAAGCCCTGTAAAGGTCCGACCTCATATCGGTGTCACGGTCGTCGAGTCTATGCAGAGTCTTATGGTCGTTTTCGTGTTTCATTATAAAAATATGTTATTTTTCGGTGATGTTCACCCCGGCGCGAGCTTTCTAGTTTTTTTAATTAATTAAATAGTAGGCTTTCATATTAATTAGAGTTTGTTATTAAGCTTAGGCCTAGTAATATAGTTTAATTAGTTAATTCAGTTCAGTTTAGTCCAGTGGTCCAGTCCAGTCTAGGTATCCAGTCCATTTATGCCAAGTCCGGTCCAAATGTCTAGATTTTATTTTATTGTTTTATTTGTTTGTCTACATAGTTTAGGGAAGTATTCTGTGAATAATCCCTAAAGCAAGGATTAAATCATAATTTATATTGTTAAAGATGATAAATCCCAAATCTGAACATCCCATCTGCAAAATTAGATATAAATACTAAAATTGGACTTAGATAATGGCTGAAAATTTGGAAAAATTTATTTTAAAATTATTGGTTAAACTGTCCGATTTTCGACTAAGTGGCCGGTTAGTTAACTTTTGTCTATGTACGACTTTTATAAAAAATTATGACTTATCTCCACCTCACAGATTGGCATAGTCAATCTTATCAATTGTGCAGCTCAGAGCTCTATAAATAGGCCCATTTGCCTTCATTTTTAGGGTGAGAAGCTTATTCTTTTCTGAGCTTGTGTACTGTTTTTTTTAAAGTGATACATTATCTTTTTTTGAGAATTTTAGCCATTCATATTCACCTTAAAAGTCATTGTCTTTTGCATCGTGGATTATTTGCAGAGAGTTCCTGAGTCTTCTTGACACACAACTTCTCGAAGTAGTTTTATTAGCTTTTTTAGTTTAGGTAATCATATAGAATTGTCTCCCATTCCCGTGATCACATTTAGATAATAAAAATCTAACAATCAGAAAGAGTCTTTTTCATTTATAAGTCCAAGTCTAGGACCAAAATGTAGATTACCTCCTGTAAGATATAATCGAACTATGATGGTTTTGATTTTGGTTAGTCCGACTAAATATGTAGGCAATTCGATCCTCAATGTCGAGTGCAAGCCAAAAATATGGAAGTTAATTTCGGTTTAGTGTTATTGCACATTTTGCATGTTCAATGTTAATTAATAAAAATGAAGTAGAGACCGAAAGAATGTAATGGGTGCCTAACACCTTCCTACTGCATAACTTATTCCTCAGACCCGTTTATTTGTTTTCGATAGATTAGTCGTCTTTTGGATATTTTAGATTCATTCTTTGATTTTTTTATTTTTTCTATTTTATATTAAATAAGGTAGCGATTCCTAAAATCGTCCAGAAATTTTTGAAAGTGGTTCGCTACACTAATAAAATGACTCTAATAAAATGTCCAAAGGACAACGAGTCTATCAAAAACTGAAAAATGGGTTTGAGACTAAATTATATGGCTGGAAGGTGTTAGGCACCCGTCATACCCTCTACTTGATATTTACTAATTTTTGGCCTTTTTAACACATAACACGTAAATATGCAATAAAACTAACCCCAAGCTTAATTAAGATTACTGGCTTGAACTCGAAATCAGGGTCAAATGACCTACGCATCCGGTCGGACTAACCGAAATCAAATCCATCGTAGTTCAACTCTGGACTTACGGGAGGCAATCTACACTTCGGTTTTACACTTAGACTGAGAAATGAAACGACTCTTTATATTTTTTGTAATGGAAATGCAATTGCGGGAAATGTGAGACAAATATAGAATAATGATCTAGACTAAAAAGCTATTCAAAGTTACTTCGGGAATTTGCATGTCTAGGTGACTTGGGAAGGTTTTCGGAAGGATCCACGATGCAAGAGACTAAATAACTTTCACTACAAGAAAAAAGGCTTTTAGCGAAGGGAAAATCTGTTGCTAAAATTCCAAACTACGTCGCTAAAGGTTTTAGCGACGAATTTACCGTCCCTAAAAGTTCCTCGAATAAAAGCTCGTGGCTAAAAGTTTGGCGATGGAATTTTCAAATCTGTCGTGTAATATTTCACTTTTTTTGACGGATTTATTTATTAATTAGCGACGGAATATCCGTCGCTAATAGTATTTTAAATATTTTAATTTATTATCTATTTTGTGAAATTAGAGACGGAATAAAGTTTTTAGCGATAGAATATTCCGTCGCTAAATAATTTTTAGCGATGGAATATTCCGTCGCTAAAAAGCTGATAGTATGAACACTTTTAGCGCCGAAATTAATCCGTTGCCAAAAGTCAAATATTTTTTTAATATATTTTTTTATTTTTCTATTACCCAGACCTGTAATAAAATTTTCATTTCTCAACAACAACACACAATAATCAATACACAAAGAAATATATATAATCAATTATGAAAAAATACTCATTATGTACAAGCCGAGAACCGGATACAGCCGGTTAAGGGAGAGGAGAAGAGTATAAGCCGGGGGGACAAGCTGGGACCGGGCACAAGAAGGGGCTCATCAGGGGTTGTCGAGTCCCGGATCTGGATCCTACTGATCCGGGGCCGACTCGGCATGTCCAGCAGCGGTACCCTGCTGATCCTGCTCCCTGATCATCCTCAACACCACCGTAACAATGCGCTGGATCTCCTCGTTGAACAAAGAATGCCGAGGAGCCGGTGTCTGTGGATGGGCAGCGGGGGATGAGGACGCTCTTATCACGGCACGAGCACTCGTGCTAGACAGGCTTCGTATGTGGCCTTTCGGCCGATTGACGACCTCTAGCGTATCCAGCCATCGCTTCAATGCCCCAGTACTCACACCCATACTAGTGGACGCTGATGGCTGTCCGGACTGCTACTCGGACCCCCTAAGCTATTCATACGGGGGCTGAAAAAATAGTGATTTAAAGATATGTTAGGGCATTAATTAACACAACAGACATTGAGGATAGAAAGACAAAAAATTAACAACTTAAACAAATTGACTCATATCGATCCGCGAGCAATACTATCGTTTTCCCGTGCTGCGTCCACCTTGTGTATCCACCCATAAAACCGTATCGACGAAGATGCCATTTTACTTCAATTCTTTTTCTCCAATGCAACAACTCACATCTACATCACGGACACCTTATCTTATCAAGGTCAACATGTGCAGGATGGCATAAATGAAGTCGAGAAATTGGTCAACGCGACACTCAAAATCTTCAGCATTCTTCCTTTTCATCCAACTTCGATCGACCGACATGACGACTGAATTATCGTACTGTATACCACCTTCAATTATGACCAGTCATTAGGCAGGGTCAATGTAAATATGAATGCATGAATGTTACAACATGTCTATATTTTTCCCCTCTATTCTCTAACAGGTAGTGGTCCTATCCCATTCAGAAAAGTACATGTTTATATAACAGTGAATTACTTTGTAATGAGTACCTTTAAAAGGAAACTAAGGGTTTTTATGCATGCATGCGCTCATAAATTGATAACATATGCAAAAATCTTTCCGAAATATCAAAACTGCAGAAAGATCGTTATATATGTTACCAATTCCACATTAAATAGAATTCGTTGGCAATGAGTTGAACCATCTCGTTGCCAATGGACTTCTCAAAACAACAACAAATATAAAGAATGCAGGGTTTGTAAACAACGAGTAATTGAACCATCTCTGGGCAATATTGAGTAATTATGGGATGCAAGGGCTAATTAGGGCTAACTGGGTTATTAGGGTTAATTACGAGTATTAAGGTTTAGGGTTTAGCGTTATGGGTTTAACTAATCTAATTAGGATTTATTAAGATATGTTAGGGCTAATTAGTGTTAATGAGGAGTACCTTGGGCTAATTAGTGTTAATGATGAGTACCTTGGGCTAATTATAGCTAATTAGGGTTGATTAGGACTAATTATGATTATTTTGTCCTAATTAGGGTTTAATTGTGCCGAGTAGTGCTGATTAGTCCTAATTAGCACTAATTAGGCTTAATTGGGTTATGTTAAGGCTAATTATTGTTAATGAGGAGTTGTTTCGGATAATTATAGCTAATTAGGATTGATTACGACTAATTAGGGTTATTTAGTCCTACTTAGGATTTAATTATGCCGAGTAGTGCTGATTAGTCCTAATTAGGTTTAATTGAGTTATGTTATGGTTAATTATTGTTAATGAGGAGTTGTTTCGGATAATTATAGCTAATTAGGGTTGATTAGGACTAATTAGCGTTATTTAGTCCTAATTAGGATTTAATTGTGTCGAGTAGTGTTGATTAGTCCTAATTAGCGCTAATTAGGTTTAATTGGGCTATGTTAGTGCAAATTACAACTAATTAGGCTAACTATAATCAATATGCGCGTAATTGGGTTCATTTGGGCTAATTTGGTGTAATTATAGCTAATTTGATTTTTATTGGGTTCTTAGGGTTAATTAAAACTAATTAGGCTCGTTAGAGTTAATTAGGGTTAATTAATTTATTAAAATATTGTTAATCAGGACTAATTAGGGCTAATTATAGTCAACGCTGGAGCCACGATGAGATTCCAGGGGGTGCATGCTAAAAATGTCGCGTTAACCTAATTAACCTAAATTCAACGCCCAGTTAACAATCTCAATTCTGACACCTCATATAGGGTGTCGATATGGTGTCTGATACTTGTCTGACACCTCTGGACACGTGTTCGACACGTAAGACACCTACAGACACGCGTCATAGTCCTCCGGACACGTGTCCGATGCCTCCAGACACGACACCTCCCAACACGTATCCGACACCCACCAACACGCACCACCGGACACATCGGCATACGTTGATTTATTTTTTAAATGTCAGACACCGTTGATCAGACGTGGTGTCCGTGTCTGCGCTGACTAACAGGTATCTCAATCCAATTGGGTCCCATCCTTCGTCAACAATCTCAATTCTCAAATGCTCAATGCAATAAAAATTAATAAAAATCACACATTCAATCTAATTGGGTCCTATCCTCCGTCAATGATCTCAGTATCTCAAATGCTCAATGCACAATTAACAATCTAAAATCATAAATTAACAACCTAAAATCATCAATTAATAATCTCAATTACTTCAAATGCACAGCTAATAACCTAAAATCATCAATTAATAACCTAAAATCATCGATCAATAATCACAATTCTCAAATGCACAATTAACAACCTAAATTTATCAAACAAATGATCAATGTTCAAAATGGGAAAAAATTGTTCAAAATGCACATATCCGATGCGCTTGAATTATTTCAATTAAGGGTTCGATTGTATTAGGGCATTCAATTTAAGGTTCAATAGGGGTTCAATTAGTTTAATTTAGGGTTCGGTTCGATTAGGGCATTCAATTTAGGGTTTAATTAGGGTTCAATTACTTCAATTTATGATTCAATTAGGGGGTTCTATTGATTCAATTTAGGGTTCATTCGATTTGGGGCATTCAATTTATGGTTCAATTAGTTCAATTTAGGATACGGTTGGATTAGGGCATTCAATTTAGGGTTCAATTAGGGGTTCAATTTGTTTAATTTAGGGTTCGATTCAATTAGGACATTCAATTTAGGGTTTAATTAGGGTTCAATTTCTTCAATTTAGGGTTTAGTTAGGGGGTTCTATTGATTTAATTTAGGGTTCGGTTGATTGGAGCATTCAATTTAGGGTCAATTAGGGGGTTCAATTATTTCAATTTAGGGCTCGGTTGGATCAGTGCATTCAATTTAGGGTTCAATTAGTTTAATTTAGGGTTCGATTCGATTAGGGCATTCAATTTAGGATTTAATTATGATTCAATTACAAATTTTGGGTTCAATTAGTTCAATTTAGGGTTAGGTTGATTTGGGGCATTTAATTTAGGGTTTAAATAGTTCAATTTAGGGTTCGGTTGGATTAGGGAATTCAATTTAGGGTTCAACTAGTTTAATTTAGGGTTCAATTTGCTTAGGGCATTCAATTTAGGGTTTAATTAGGGTTCAATTACTTCAATTTAGGGTTCAATTAGGGTGTTCTATTGATTGAATTTAGGGTTTGGTTGATTTGGGGCATTCAATTTAGGGTTTAATTAGGGGGTTCAATTACTTCAATTTAGGGTTTGGTTGGATCAGAGCATTTAATTTAGGGTTCAATTAGTTTATTTTAGGGTTCGATTCGATTAGGGCATTCAATTTAGGATTTAATTGTGGTTCAATTACTTCAATTTAGGGTTTAATTAGTTCAATTTAGGGTTTGGTTGAATTGGTGCATTCAATTTAGGGTTCAATTAGGAGGTTCAGATTATTCAATAAATTCAGATTATACATGGCAGAGAAGACAAATTAACAACAAATTCAGATTATGGCCAAATGCTTCATAATCAACAAATTCAGAAAACAAAATAATGGCCAAACGTTCAAATTAACAATAAATTCAGATTATACATGGCAAAGAAGACAAATTCGAATGTTTTATGTATGTACATTGAAATTCAGAAGAGCTTATACAAGCAGAAGTGTGATTATGGCCAAATGCTTGATAATCAACTTTGAAAAATAAACAACAAGATTAATTTAGGGCAATTGACATGCAGATCTCGAGGTGGGTACGATGACGGCGGCGTTGGTGGTGCGACAGCAATGGTGGGCTTCGTGGCGCGGCGACAGTGGAGGGCTTTGTGGCATGGCAGCAGTGGAAGGCTTGGTGGCGCGGCGTCAAGTGGGGGACGGGGGTGTCGCCAGAGGTGGGTCGCCGTCGAAAGGGGTCGCCGGAGGTGGGTGGGTGAGAGAAGAATTCAGAGAGAGAAACAGGGAAAGAGAAATAAACCAGATCTGGTTATAAATCGGATCTTTAGCGACGGAATAACACCGTGGCTAAAAATCTGTCGGTGAAGGTCTTATTATAAAGACTTTTACCAACCGAATTTTTAGCGATGATTTTATCCCGTCGCTTAAATAATTTAAAAAAACCCTCAAAAATACTAATTTTCTAAAAAGTATCTAGCGACAGTAATCCCGTCGCTAAAAGTCCGTCTTTTAAAGTCCGTCTGCAAATACTTTTACCGACGGTGTCTTCTGTCGGTAATAGTATTAAACGACGAACTTTTAACGACGGGATCTTCCTTCGCTTAAAGACCTTTTTAATACCTTCTGTCGCTAAAAATCCGTCGCAGAATACATATTTTCTGGTAGTGTTTTTAAGTGAATATGAAGGGCTAAATTTTTAGGAGAGATGATTTATCACTTCCAAATAAATGGTAT
Organism: Escallonia herrerae; assembly: GCA_033070095.1. Taxonomy (NCBI): domain Eukaryota; kingdom Viridiplantae; phylum Streptophyta; class Magnoliopsida; order Escalloniales; family Escalloniaceae; genus Escallonia; species Escallonia herrerae. The sequence goes on along the minus strand of JAVXUP010000433.1, from coordinate 402,628 downwards.
AAAAGTTCTAGGGAGAAAAGGCTGAATAAAAACTGAAACGCCTTAAAATGAAGGTCAAACGGCCTATTTATAGAGCTCTGGGGTGCCAATACTGATAAGAATGGCTATAACAATATGAGATATGAAGATAAGTCATAATATTTGATAAAAATTGTACATTGACGAAAGTTCAACTAATCTGCCGATTTGCCAAAAATCGGTCAGTTTATTCCTTAGTTTTATAATATTTTTCTCAAAATTTGAGACATTATCTGACCCTAATTCGGTGTTTATCTCTGATTTTGTAGATGAGATGTACCATATTTGACACTTGTCTTTCTAAACTATATAAAGCATTGATTTATCCCTTCAATCAAATATAATTTGTAGAATAATTTCCTAAATTATCTAGTAAAAATAAAATAAAATTTTAGACACTTGGACTGGACTGACATAATTGAACTGGACTGAGCTAGATTAGTGATTGGACCACTGGACTTAACAATTAGACGTATGACCTTGACAAGTGGACTGGACTGGGCCAACTTAATATTACTAGGCCTAAGCTCAATAATAAATTCTAATCTATAATAAAGCCCAATATACTTAGTTGATAACAAATACAAATATGGGGTTGTTTACATTGCCTTTGATAACGTTGGTAAAAATAATTGCTTTTAATGCATTGGTAAGTGCTTGATACTAATAAGAGAATGGGGCTAGAAAGGTCACTTTAGTGCTCACAACATAACATTTTAAATACCCTAAACATACTAAATGTGATATGTACTCCATAGCTTCATTGTAAATTCATTTTGTGACTTTTACGAAATCCTAAGATAGATTTTGATAGATGTGATGTTAATATAACTTAAATGAAATTACGATTAAACAAATACTCCATGTGTCCCAAAAATATTGCATACATTTGACTTGGGTGGCTTTTACAATCATGCCCTCACTATCAAGCACTCCTTTACCATCCTTCCTTAGTTTTTTTTTCTAATGCAGCACCTCTCCAACTGGAAAAAATTGATATATAATCACCGTCCTTAACGACCCCATTGCCACCACTATAGTAGCCTTTGCTACCACCAAAATTCCCCACCACTTTGATTAAATTAATTACCCCTTGGTATGAATAAATCACCCACCACCATAAATTTAGTGTCCTAAAACTTCAAGCATGGATGGGCTGTTCGCTGCCTCAAACCACCACCCGCACTAATCACCATAATGTAACCAAATGCTTGAACCTTTGATTTTCTTTGAAATTCAATCTCAAATCAAGAAAAGTTTCTAGATTGTTAGTCTGAAGACAAATCAAGTGTTTAGTTTGAATCAGTGTTATCAAAGGCGCGCCTAGGTGCAAGGCACACTCCTTGCGCCTTGCCTAGGGCGAGGCACAACCCTTTCGAAAAGGCGCCCGCCTTGTGAGCGTAGGCGCCCAAGCGCAAGGCAGTGGTGGAGGAGCAAAAAAAAGCCCAAAAATTTTAATTTTTGATTTTTGCATCGTGACATCATCTCAACCGTTCATTATTATTGATTCTTTGTTTCATAACATAATAAATTAATAATTAAACCATAAAAATACCTAAAATCTCAAATCTCTAATCAATCGATTCTCTATCATTGTTCATTATGCTAGCGTCTCGTACCCAATTGTTACTCTCTTTTAAGTAAATCTACTCCTTCACTTCACCTTATAGATGAAGAAGATGAAATTGAAAAGGAATCTCAACTAAACTTGGGAGCCTATGATTTTCTTTTGAGGAAAACATTGTCGCCTTAACCGCCACTGATGATAAGGACGACGTTGTCATATTCACTCAAGATTATTACTTCTTATTGGATTTAAAACTTTTTCTAGTGTTGAAAATTTGTTTAATTTTCGTGTTCTGAATTGTTTTACATGATTATATTAGTTTAATGCACTAATATCTATTTATTTTTATTTTGAGCCTCATTTCAAAAAGGTGCGCGCCTGCGCCTTGCACATAGGCTCCAAGGACCCTTTGCGCCTTAAGTGCTCTTGTGCTCTTAATAAATATGTTTCGGATCAAATCTGAAATATAATTAAGATCTAAAACTTGAATCGATTAGATCAAATATCGGGTTATTGATGGCATCTATTAGCTTTGGACGAGTATGACAACGGAGGCAGAGACAGTGCCTATAGATGCGATGATGGTGCTATAGATGTGATGATGGTGGTGCTTATGGGATTCACAATAGTGGTAGTTGGCATAACTGAGGAAGCTACAATGGCTCGTGGGGGTTGAACAAAGACGATTATGGTCGGGCTGGAGGGAGAAAAGGGGAGGGGGAAGGGGGGAGTGGTGCCTTAGTTGAGAAAGGAGGAGACGAAGGTCTGAAGAAACTAAAAATAAAAACATATTTAGTTATTAAAGAAGCGGAGATATGGAAGTTGGTAAAGATTTTAGAGCTATTCCTAAATCAGTACCCTAAAGTATCACCCAGTACAGCTTAAGGACCCAACATTTCAAAAGTACGAAATCAATATCTCAAATTCAATTTTTTAATCAAATCAGTCATGTTTCTAACGGAAGGTGGAAGCTGTTAAAAAAAATTTAAGGGGTGTGACTATCTTTATAAAGAAAATGTAAAATGTGGCAGTCTTTTTTTCCTTCTTCTTTTTCCTTTGGGCTAATTACACCTATCTCCCTGAGGTTAGGGGTAATTACAGGCAAAGACAATAGTTTGGACAAATTACACTTATGTCCGTTGACCAAACGAAATCTTAAAAACCCTAACGGTTTTAATGAAAAGACTTTGTTGCCCCTGAATTGAAACCTTATTTATTTTCCAATGCCATTATTTCATCTTCTTCCATTAATTCCATTACTCTTCATCTTATTTTTAATACCATTAATGTCATTATCCCCCCTGCCCCTGCCCCTGCCCCTGCCCCCAACCCCATTTCTATCTCAAAACTTCCCGCAGCACCCCTTCGCCGTCCGGTATGCCTCCCTGTCACCGCACCCTCCCCATTCCCTATTCCCCCTACCCTCCCCCTTCCCCATCGTCCGGTGTGCCTCCCTGTTGCTGCACCCTCCCCCTTCCTCGTCGTCCGGTGTGCCTCCCTGTCGATGCACCCTCCCTCTTCCCTTTCCTTGTCCCCCCCACCCTCCCCCTTCCCCGTCGTCCAATGTGCCTCCCTGTCACCGCACCTTCCCCCTTCCCCTTCCCCGTCGCCGCAACGTCGCTGCAATGTCGCACCCACCTAATGCCATTTTTGCCAAAACTTTCACAACTCCAAGACCGACTAATCTGATTTAGGTCTTCTTAGCCATTGAAATGCTTACCAAGCACGATAATCCTACCTCGACCACGCTAGGATTGAATTCATAACTCGCTAATCTCAGTAACTTGACTAGCATATCCTTGTATTCCATGAAGCAAACCTTAGATTCTAAGTCGACTGAGATACGGTGGGCTCGTTGTGCAGCGATGGGCCCGTTGGCTCGCTATGCGGCCGTGGCTGTAGTGGCGCCGACAAGGAGGGAGAGGGGGTGAGCTGGGGGAAGGGAGGGGTAGGCAGCGGGGTTGGGGGAAGGGAGGGGGTGGGCAGTGGGGTTGGGAGCAAGGGAGGGGGTGCTGGGGTGGTGGGAGAGAGTCGCTGGCAGGGTGGGGACAGGGAGGCGCCGGCGGCGTGGGGACATGGATGCCTTAGATTGAAGAGTAACCATAATTTCCAAATTAGGATTTTGAAACCCTAATTTAAAACCCCTAATCTTCAATTCAAGGTTTAAAGTATTAATTTAAAAACTTTAAAATTACTCAGTACACACGGTACAAGGGTAGTTTTGTCATTTTAAAAATACGTATTGCTGACATCATTAAAAAGTGCACTTTTTGGACGGAACCCTGACGGATGGACACGGGTGATATATTTTAAAAGTGTTTGTTCACGGTACGTTATATTTTGAAACTTAGTGTCCTTGACTGTAATTACCCCTAACCTCTGGGACATAGGTGTAATTAGCCCTTTTTCCTTTTTGCCTCCCTCCCTCTTACTCTCCACCCACCCCTACGCATGCGGCCATGACCTAGCCACCTACCACGTAGTCGCGAGCCACCCCACCACCTCTATTGTGCAACCTACCTAACCAATCGCCTAAACCAAAAACCCACAACCACCCCAACCCCAAACCCACAACCACCATGAACCACCTTCAAACTCAAACCCACAGCCACTATTAACCCACCCCAAACTCAAACTCAAATACAACATACACCCCCCAACACACACCCCACCCACACCGCACACTTCACACCACACACACAAGCAGTTACACACACCACACCACAAATACAACACATTGTACGGGCACATACACACATACAGTTACACACATGCAACCAAACAACAAATACAACATCCACACTGACACCTATACACGACATGCGAGTATACACACACAGAGCTCGGAGATGGATTGGGCTCTGATGTAAATTGGCAAATATGCATCTTTCAAGGCAAGATTGACCACGTCGCTTACAATCTTGCCCAATTAATATTTCCTAACACCACCACCATCAACACCTCCCCAACCCTGCACCGCCATCACCAGTTTGCGGGGCTATCAGATTTGTGGAGTAAAAGTAAAAATGATTTTTGGGTTTGTTGGGATTGGAAAAGACATAATTTGGAGAAAGAAATGGGAAGAGATAGACAAAAATGGTGTGGCAGTAGGGATAATATGGTTACAGTAGTGTGTCTTTTGTGGTGGTTGTGGCAGTGGTGTTATGGCGATTATCTTTTTGCTCGATGGGTTTTGTGGTGGTGCAATGGTGGGATATGATACTGGTGATAGACTGGTTGTGTTTGACAGTCCTGCAATGATGCTCGTTGGTGCAATGATGCTCGATGGTGCAATGGTGGGGTTTTGTATTGGTGCAATGACAGAGTTTTGCAATGGTGCAATGATGCTCAATTGGTTTAGCTGATTTAGGTGCCAACTTGGAAGGATAAAATGTGTGTGTGTGTGTGTGTGTGAGAGAGAGAGAGTATCATTATGTGCACCGCGGGGGGTTGGGGGGAGGGGGTGTTTGTATCTTTGAGTATTTTTTTATTAGATTATTATTCCATGTCATCGTATTAGGATGACATGGACCAATCAACTAAGGAAAAATGTATCAGATGGATCTGTTTGATAACATTTTTTTTCCATAATGACAGTCTTTCCCCTACGCTTTTTAATAGCTTCGACCTTCCTTGAGCGACACGACTCAAATGGTTCAAGAATTGAATTTTAAGTACTGATTTGATGATTTTACAATGTTAGATCCTTAAACCGTACCTGAATGATACTTTATGACACATAAATTAAAAATTAGCCCAAAATTTTATCCTACAAAAAGAAAGTGAAAGATGTTTTTGAGACGAGTGATATTGTTGGAGTGGAGGGAATGTCATTTGTCAAGCTAAACTTAGACAGAAGCACCGAATAAACTCATCATTTGCATACTATGTATTGACGAATTCGTAAAAATTCGGAGTGGGAAAATTCGATTTTATTCTTCCTTCTCCTTCTTCCTTTTTTCCCCTCACCACCTTTTTTCAGAACGGGTAAGGTTTAGCACTGTGAACAACGAGGGCATTTTGGTAATTATGATAAAAGTCACAAAGTGATAAATCCCATAAACTCTACCACGGCAAAATTCCCAAAACCCTTTTATTGGTTCCTCTTCTTTACCTTTGTTCAAACCTGAAAATGGCAAGGCGTTTGATCCCATCACTGAACCGGGTTTTGATCGAGAAGATCATCCCTCCTTCCAAGACCTCCTCTGGGATTTTACTCCCTGAGACCACCAATACGGTATATATACCCTTAACGCCCTTCTTCTTTATCTATATTTTAGGGTTATCAGTTGCTATTAATATGATTCCTGTTCAATAAAGAGAGAAACTTTTCATTTCGAGAAAGAAAGAAAATAAGAGAACAAAGATAGAGACAGAACAGGAGCCGGGGGGGGGGGGGGAACCAAGATAAAAGAGGAAGATTCAGGCCACTCTCAACTAGTAAACCCCACCAAATCTCTAGTATGCATACCCTAGTGTGTGTTTGTGGTGTTTATATGTATGTTTTGTAACTGTGGAGTGCGCGGGGAAGCCATGAACATGGTTGCGAAGAGAAGGTTTTCTGGGAGTTTATGCCTTAGGTGTGGGATTTGTGGAAGATTATGGTTATGGTTAAGGATTAGAGAAGGAAATAGATTGTTTTCAAAGTTAAGGAAATGATTTTGGGTGTGTTGTATGGGTAGCCAAGGGTGTAGGTGAGTGCGTGTGGGTTTACGGTAGAAGTTCTTGAAGATATATGTCATCGGTGTGTGTATATGTGATGATCCATGGGTATGGGGTGTAATTGCGGGATAAGTTTAGGTAGACATTTTTTTGTGGATTGATGACAATTCGTGGGTGTGTGGGTGAGAATTGAGTAGTCATGTGCTTCGGCTAGAGGAGGAAGAAGAAAAGTAGGTGAAATAGTAGGTGTGTGATTCAAATAGTAACTGAAATTGTCGCTAAAGATAGGACATTAAATTAGGCGGTCTTCAATGAATTTTTATAAATAGCTAGGATCAAAATTAGACAATGTCCAAAACAGTAACCCCTTATATTTTTACGAGATGCACGCTCTGAAATTTTTAGGAAATTTTCGATGTCTGCTAAGAATATTAAATTAGGGCATCGATTAAACAGAATTAGCAGATTATTTAACCTAGTAAACTAAGTTATTTTAATATGCAAAATTTAATGAAAACTCTATTTTACTGATATGATTTATTATCTAAAATTTTGTGCCATTTCTGAGGCCGATACGTATTATTCGCGAAACTGACCTTTTAGGGCTCAGTCCAGACCGGATACCCATTCGGAATTTTCGGGGCGTTACACCATCTATGTTTTGTTTTCGTACTTCTTTGTCCGTGCACAACAGCCTAGGAGAGCACCTTATCATATTGTATGCCTTTATGACCTTTTCTTTTAAGCGTTTAATGATCCAATCATCTATATTTTAACTTGCTTGATTACTAGTACAGAGAAGGTTTACCCTCATTTTTTGCACTTTCAAACTGTACTAGATGTTCACCTTTGACTACTTACTCTTGATTTTCATACAATTGTATGAGCAATTGCAAATATTTGACATTGCCCTTCTTTTTCTGACTCACGCTGCTATTTTTCCTTCTCCATTTCAATTGTACATCAGTTTGCATAATATCCCATATTCCCATGTTCAGTATATAGTCATCATTGTTAATTCTTGAGCCTTTTTCAGGTATTATCTGTTTCGAGATGACGATATTTTGGGGACCCTGCATGATTGATGGGCTGCTACTTCCTTCTATTTAACAGACTACGTAGTGAAGGCTCTGACTGGATTGAAGCTGTATGTTTTACTGAGTAGTAGGTTTCAAGGAAGTGATTTAAGATTAGGTTAAACGTTTTGATACAAAATTCAATGAATTAAGGACTTTGCATTTCTCTTGGGTATAAAATTATGCTGTCTTTTCAGTGGCGCTTATATATCATGTTAATGCAAGTCTGCAAGGTGAATGTCTTATAGCAAGTTGGCACTCGCAAACATTTGTGACCGTGGCTATTTGGTCCAACACAATTTGAAACGGTTCAGTTAGAAGTCAAAAAAAACATAAAAAAATGTGGGGCTGATACAGTAGCACGGATGAGTCCTCTTTCTTATGAAAAGGTGATAATACCCTTGTACCCTCTCTTAGTTTATCATTCCCACCAAAGTCTAGTGCAGAACCTCTCTCAGTCACATCACCACCACCATTGTTACCATCCTCTTCGCTTTCCTCTCAATCACTTCACTACCACCATTTCGTTCATCTTCCTTCCTCTCGTGCTTGTACCGGCATGTGGATCCCATTGACGAGATTCAACTCACGGGAGGAATCTAACTTTTGAACGGAGAGCGGCGAAAATAGGGAGGATAAGGTTTCACTTGTGAAGACGAGATTGTCGATAAAGGGTACGAAGTCCTCGGGGGATGGATGAAGGGTCTCTAAAAATTGCCAGAATTGTCGGTGAAAGGCATCAGAGGGGGGAGAATTGAAAGTGCAACATGGACCGTCCCAATGCGACTGTTCGTCGGCTCCTTGGAAGAAGGTGTTACATCCAATGGTTAGGAGGCCCATTCGCAATAATCCCAACTCCATAGGAAATTTTTTTAATATTGATTATAGTAAGGCAAGGTAGCCCGACCCTGATAGGTTCGACCTTTGACTCATCTCAACTTTCAATTTAAAAGATAGGGCTGCGTCAGGTTGGGCTGCGCTGCACAAATTTTGATTCAACCCATATCAAAAATTGACTGAGGGACAACGGGTTGAGAGGGTCGAGCCATGGACAGCATCTGTGGTGAATCTTGGAGTGCTGCATTGCCCTTTCTGACGAGGGATGTGTGCCTTTCATGCATGCTTATGTGCTAGAATCTTTTGCTGTCATGTTGCATCACATCAACCTCTAGAAACAAATAAGACCACACAAGTATTGCTATCATGTTGACGCAGAAAAATGGCATCTCTTTATTCATTACGGTGAAGCTACAATCCAGTAACACTTATTTGGCTACTGAATAGAGTCTGGTCAGTGGTTTTGTATGCTGTTTTATGCCACTGGGGGGCGGTAGCGGCTTGCCGCCCAGAAATGCAGTAAACAGGGCAAGGGATCTCTCTGGTTGTGAAAATGGAGCTTCATGAGAAGCTCCTCTAATGGTAGCAAAAGATAGCATGTCTCCGTACCCTTGTGTCCATCCTCCGACCTGCGAAAAATTGTGCTTATATTTTTCAGCAATCATTTGGAGGAATTAGAGAGTTTATGAAGGCATTCAACAAACCTGTCTCCCTTCAAACCAAGCCCTGTATAGCACTGTGGTGTTCAGCCCCAGCTCCTTTGCCAATCCATTGACTAGTGTTCTAGTCCCAGTTAGTGGGAGAACTGAGTCCTGGTCTCCACTATAAATATATTACATTTGAATATGGTTAGTGTTTTCTTGGGGGGAAAAGGCCAAAACAAATAAACAAAAGAATAAAACTCACCTATAAACCAGGACGCGGATGCCAGACTTGATGAGCGTTCCAAGAACATGAATTGTTGGTACCTCTAGGTTTTGCATCTTGTAATGTAAGACGCTGTTGACAATCGTGAGATGAGAAAACTTATATCCGTGGAATGTGTCAGTTACAACAGAAATAAGAACCAAGCAATGTCTGGAATGACTTGAACGGGTAATGCAATGAACTACTTCAAAAAACTTCAGATTAAGCTACATTCCGAAAGATATACACAAGTAAGTCGAAGACTGCTAGTCGAATTTTCAGAGTTTTGTGACTTAGCTTTCGAGCTGAAAACATTTTGACAATGGAAGTTGTATTATCTGTCTATGATTAATTAAAGTTCAAATTTCTCTGTATTTTTGCTCTTCAGTTTTTGTAGCCAAACTTTAGTCGCTGATGTATCTGTAGAGACAAAAAGAGGTGACGGGGTGGGGCGGCAGGGGGGAGGTGGGGTGGGTGGGGGGGGGGGGGGGGAGTGTTGGGGTTGGTATTTGCCACACTCTTTTGGCTAGTGCACCAATTTCTGTATGGGAAAGTGAACGAGGAGTCTTATATTACTCGCTGCAAGTAGTCCATTGGGTAACTCCAACAAGCCGAGCATGGAGAGCCGTTTGTACGTCTTTCCTGTTCAGGTACTGAACTGTTTCATCCTCCACACAGACATCAATCTTCTCCGTATCTTGCTGTTACCGGAAATAACAAAAACGTCTGAAAGCTTGAAAAGAGAAATAACACCAACAGAGTAAGTGAACTCGAGATTTTGAACTGACCAGCTGATTTAGAACCTCTGATTGTGCATGAACTGAGGACAAACAGACGTCGAGGGTAACATCGTACGAGTCAATAAATCTACTGATCTCGCTCGAAACCTGGTTTATGACACTTGCGCAGACGGGGGTAAGGTTGCCATTTTGGATTTGTCTCCTGATTTGAGAGTAGTTGCACACTGAGGTGAAAATGTCATATGTAGCATCTGATATTAGGCCATGAGACCACATGAACTCAGCCCTTGAATTGAAATCGGCGTTGAATTCTAGAAGTGGATTCCCTATCTGCACAGATGTTCGAACTCAGAGTTAAAAGCTCATTAACTATAACTAAGTTGTTGCACGATCTTTAGCTCTGTTCACCCAAAAAAAGATCACGTTCTAGGACTTCAAATTATCCCGCCTACGAAAATTTTCATCTTTTTGTTCGTGGCATTCATTTCTTTCCTTGCCTCAGCATAACTGAGGAGCATTTTGGATAATCTATTTTTCAAAATTGTGTCTTTTCTAAGTATACACCGTTAAAAGGTCACTTGTAATGGCGCAGACAGAAATATGCTTCTGAGAAAGTCTACTTAATTGTACTTACAGCAATTCCTTTGAGGTTGAACTTCCCTTTGGATTGAACAATGAGGTGTGCAAGTTGTGGAACATAGTGTCCTGTTGAGAAACAGATATCATGCTTCATTATTTAGTTCAGTGCACTAAACCGAATAAATGGAGTCGAAGCATACCTGCATAACTCTCCCCAGTGATTAAAAAATCCCTGCTTTTGTACTCTGGGTATTTGTCGAACCAACGCTCTAGAAAAACAATATTGTCTTGTGCTACAGAAAAAAAAAACAGGGAAAAACTCGAATAAATTTGACATAGAAATTATATATGAAACCTCCTCAAAGCTCTTTTCAGCTTTTTTTTTCCCCCTCATTTTCTAATAGCAAAACTTTCTTGCAAGATTGTATTGGTGCTTCATCAAGTAACTTGATTAGTTTGGACGGGTGTGATAAAAGGCACAAGACTAACCTGTCATGTCATCATCGACCGAGTCATAGAAGGATTTATTTGCAGCATAGGAATACCCAACTCCTGCAGGTGATTCCAAGTATAACATGTTTGCTTCTGAAAGGAAGTAAAAAGTTTCTGTTAGTTATATGCCTGATGTTATAGTAGCGATTTGAATTATCCCAAATGTGAGTACGAGATTCGTGCTTAGGAAATTTATCTCAAAATTAAAATACCGTTTGCAAGGCTTGTAAGCCGTGCACCACATGCTGACATTTCATGACTAGTAGATTTGTCATTCTACAAGATATCAGCATGGGACATATAGGGTCTGAAGGTTCTCACAGTTTCTTCATTTATCGAAGAAGAACGATAGAACAAATCTGAAAATTGATAAACGCACATCTACAGAAGAAATGCTCAAATTGTGAAAAGGGTTACCTTTATTCCAGCTGTACTCATTTTTGACCAAGACATTACCACTTGGTTTGAAGGGGCCATGCTCAACAAAAGCACCAGCACCAACAGATGAACAACCAGGGCCTGCAGGATATCAGAAGCATCAAGTGTGAAGTCTCATATGCCCAAAGAAGCATCATTGAATTCCTTTGACCAAACAAACATATTTCCGGGTTGTGTATGGACTAAGGAAGAAAGAGACTATCTGTTCAACACAAACCTCCATTTAGCCAGAGAACAAGAGGCTTTGAAGCAGGGTTTGTTTCAGCTTCAACAAAGTAGTAAAAAAGAGCCCTTTGTTGCCTCTCATCAATGGTGATGTATCCTGCAAATTGCTGGAAACTCACCTCTGGTTGTCCAGGCAATTTTCCAATTTTATCAGAACCAGGTAGAGACTGCACTTTCAAGCATATGTGTAGTGTATATACTGTTGCCATGATTATCCATGCCTGAGATAACATGGCTACAGAGACACCGTGAGAGAGAGAGAGAGAGAGAGAGGGAGGGAGGGGGAAGGAAGTTGCCTACTTTGACAAAATGATTGACTGTTGGTCCTTTTTAGAAATACTTTTTTGCTCAGTTTTTCTTTGTTCATGGGTCTATAGTTTGTTTACTTGGTTGTTAAAGGACTTATTATAATTCGAGTTCATTACCAGTGCTTTTGGAATGATTGTCTATTCTTCTGAAATGGCTAGCCATTTAGGCTCTGGTGTACTCGTGAACTATGGCTTGTATGTTTACTTCAAATGACAGACTTATGGACTGCTCGAGATGAGAGGCCAAGAAAGTTTTGGAGTCCAACCCCCCCAGCCCACCCACACACATGTAGATATGTATGTCCCTCTCTCTGTGTGTAGTATAGATGTGTGTAAGTATCCATTCATAGAAATAATTATAGAAAAGCGTAATTTGAGTTTCACTCTCTTGGTATATGTCTTTCTCTATGTGTACGTATCCGCTCACAGCAATAATTATAAGATTTATAGGGAAGCGCAATTTGCGTTTCACTCTCTTTGCATGCGTAAGAACTCTCGTTCTTGAAAGAATTATATGAATGGTAGTTCAATAAAGAACATACTTACACGTTACATGAGTAACTCTCATTATTAACGGTTTTGGTAATATAAATGTACAGCATATCGAAGGGTAAATATTATTTTTTTACTACTGTGTTCTATTATTGATTGGCAAACGGTGTGTAGTTATCTTTACTTTAACCAGTTGTGCATGAATTAAAATTCAAAGAAACAATTTTAAAACTGCCAATAAATTTCAAACCATAAAAAAAAAAAGGAGGGGAGGGGAGGAGTGTTGGAACTCACGACTTAGTTGATGGTGAAACGGTAGAATGCATTGCATGAGCCAACTGATTCCAAATTGTTATTTTTCAGTATAGCATCTAGATTCCAATGATTCACGACTCGTCACACCCAAGCTCGAGAATGCATATATCTTGATCTCATGCAGCTTATCCGCACAATCTAATAATTTCGGCTGCAACTTCGGTAATAAGAATACCTTACAATTCATTCATATATTGTTTATTAATTGTCACTAAGTATTACTAATGACATTTTTTTAGCTATATGTCCAAACAATTCCTAGCAACGCTTTTGTTAGCATTATTAATTAAAAATCACTAAGCATATTTAACTACCATCATATATTACTATTTAAAAGGTTGTAACTAGGTTCTTTTATCGAGAGAGGTTGCAGTCAATTTTTTTTTAATAAAAACTATTTTACTTGTACCAAGAGAGAGTACTTGTACATCAATGATTATGCAAGATAAACCACTTCTCATTCCTATGTATCAATCATAAAATATAATTATATCTACTTGCAATTTTTCAAGGTAGTGGGGCATGTATGATATACTATTGGAGTCATGAAAGAACAACCAAATCTTCCCATTAGAGTCAGAGAAGCCATTGTGATATAGACATGATATAATGGACAAAGGACGTAACCCCAGCTAGGTTAAGTGTTGGTCCTTGTTGGTTGCATTTCTCCGGATGAATACTTCAGCACTGACGTCTTGGAAAACCATCACTTTGTTTCTATGTCATTCTTACTTTCATATTTTATTTTGAAAATATATATCGCACAATTTTTTTGTTTAGTTACTGAATTTTAAGTTTAACATTTACATGAAGTTGTGTTTGAATATCGAATTCAAGTAATTACGTATCCATCTTTGCACAAATCTCACCCTCCCCTATTGTTTTTCATCTGTATGTACCCCCCAACCCACACACACAGAGCCCGTCTTCTCCCTTACCCCCTCCAAATGTAGCACAATTCCAAATGATGCGAGAATGTAATGTCCACTTCATTTAGGCCCGTTGGTGTCTTTTCATCTACACACTTTAAAGGAGAATAATCTCATATTAGCTTGATTTTAGCTTGATTTTCGGATCTAAATTAGCATGATTCTTGGATCTAAATTAACTTGATTCTTGGATCTAGATTAGCTTGATTTTAGGATCTAAACTGATTGTTGTGTAGTATATAAAGGTATGCTTTGCCATTCTGTAAAGACACACCAATGAATACAATTCTTCATTTCTTTATGGTATCAGAGCCATTTTTCTAGCATAGGCATTTCTTTTCAATTTCTCAGTCATGGAAGACGAATCTGCAAGTTATGTTCATGGGGGTTTGGCGCCCGTTGCGAATGTTCAAAACATCGCAATTGACACCAAATCTCCGTTCTACTTGCATCCATCTGATCATCCAGGCTTGATCTTCGTTACACAACCTCTAAGTGAAAATGGAGAGAACTATTTCACTTGGAGACGTAACATGTTGACGGCGCTCCAATCCAAAAATAAGGCAGGGTTCATCGACGGGTTGATAGCAAAACCCGATGTTCATTCCAGGGATTTTCAATCATGGATCCAGTGTAATGCAGTGGTCAAATCATGGATCGTCAATTCTCTTTCTAGAGAATTACAAACTAGTGCCGCACATGCAGACACTGCAAGTGAAATTTGGTGCGATTTTGATGAACGATTTACTCAGGGCATTGCACTTAGAGTGTATGACCTGAAGCGATCTATTGCTCTACTACAACAAGAGAAATCTGCTATTTCTACATACTATGGTAAGTTAAAAGGTGTGTGGAATGAACTACATAATCTTAGACCTATACCTGTATGTACTTGTGGTGCCGGAAAGAAAATGCAGGAAATGCGAGAAGAAGAGAAAGTCTTCAATTTTTTGATGGGATTGGATGATACTTACAAGACGGTGCGATCCCAAATCCTGAGCATCGATCCATTGCCAGGACTTGGGAGAGCATATGCTGTGGCTGCCCAAGAAGAAAAACAGCAAGTGGTCGTTGCTGCGCGTGTCCCTACTATCGAGGCCACAACTCTATTGGCTAAAGCACCACATATGCGGCATGGAGGTGACCAGAAAATTGACCGGCGTGGTGAAAATTCTGGAGAAAGACGGCATGGTGGATTACACTGTACCCAGTGTAATCGATCCAATCACTCTAGAGAGAACTGTTATGAGATCATCGGATATCCACCTAGATGGAGAAGACCCAAACCAAGAGGAGGAAATCAGCCATGGCTCCGCGCATCCGGAGGCACAACATCATCGGCGGCAATTGCCCAGCCGTTTGCAGCTACTGTCGACGCATCCGCACCATTTCCAAATCACAGCCCTGCATATCAACCATGGTCGCGCACTGCCGGAGACACAGCACCAGCGACAAGGGTTTCACAACAATTCGTTGCCACATCCGACGAGTCTGTGTCATTTCCAAGCTTTACACCCAGTGAAATGCAAAGACTTGCTGATCTTTTGGGCCGCCAATCAGGACCCACTAATGGGCCTTCTGCAAATATGACCTCACAAAATATATCTGGTAAGCCAGACTCGTGGATTATTGATACAGGGGCCACGGATCATATATCATGTAAACTTGATACTATGTCCGATGCTTATACAAATCCAGGTGTACCCCCCCTATTCAAATTCCCAACGGTGATACCGTCCCAGTTCATGCTTTGGGACGAGTAAATCTTGGCCCCAATTTGCATCTCGAACAAGTTTTGGGAGTGCCTAATTTTTGTTTTAACCTATTATCAGTCAGTAAATTGACTCGAGATCTCAACTGTGTTCTAATTTTTAGATCTGAATTTTGTGTGATACAGGACTTATTCTCGAGGAAGCCGATTGGAGTAGGTAGAGTGTGAAATGGCTTATATCATTTGGAACCAACGAGGGCGGGGAAGGCGCTTCTGTCAAAAGGACATAACACTGCGGATTTATGGCACCGTCGTTTAGGGCATCTACCAATGAACCGTATCTCGCTGGTTTCCAACTTACCTGTTACTTTCAATTCGCCAAAACTTTTATTTTGTGATGCTTGTTGCAAGGCCAGACAAACTAGATTGCCTTTTCCACATAGCAAAAATAAATCGATGCACAACTTCGATTTAGTCCATTGTGATATATGGGGTCCATACCGTACTAAATCTCATTCTGGGTCACATTATTTTCTCACGATTGTTGATGATCATAGTCGAGCCACATGGGTCTTTCTCATGAAGTTCAAGTCCGAAACTAGACACTACCTCTTGATGTTTTTCAACTGGGTTAAGACACAATTTAACACCAGAATCAAGGTTTTTAGAACTGATAACGGTCTTGAATTTCGACATCGTGAATTATTACATCATTATTTTGAGAATGGAATGGACAGACAAACAAGCTGCACGGATACACCGCAACAAAATGGAGTGGTAGAGCGAAAGCACAGACATCTCTTAGAGGTAGCTAGAGCTTTACGATTCCAGGCCAAACTTCCAGTCAGATTTTGGGGGGAGTGCGTACTTACCGCTGCTTACTTAATCAACCGCATGCCACTTTTTGTGCTCCAAAACCGAACACCTTATGAAGTATTATTTGGTAAGGTACCTAACTATGATCACTTGCGAACTTTTGGATGTCTCTGTTATGGACACATGAATGGCAAGCCACATGATAAGTTCGCCCCTCGAAGTAAGTCTGGCATTTTTGTTGGTTATCCCAATGGGCAGAAAGGATATAGGATTTATGATTTGGAGAGCAAAGTGATTTACTCTTCAAGAGATGTTCAGTTTTTTGAAAGCATATTTCCTTTTGCTGACAAAAAGGATAATATTGCTGACCTACAAACCTGCCACACTCCTTTTGGGTTAACAGATCATCTTTCAGTTGATTGGGAGTGTCAAGCAGCTAGCCATGCACCCACAGGTGAAACTAGTAAATCAACTCAGACCAGTGATGTGCCAACTAGATCAAACTTACCCCACAACGTCGACCTTGAACCCCTATCTCTTGGATCATCATCATCCCAAGACCAGATACCCTTGGATCAAGCACCAGGATCTGCTGAGTTGTCACCATCTACCATACAGTCACCCATCAGAACTGAGCAATCGGCCTTACCTATAAATGAACCTCCGGTTGTGCCTTCTAAGCGCACAAGACAGGTGTCCAAGAATCTTTCTGGGTACAATTATACATTGCCACCATCCCTTGCCCCGCC
Source organism: Escallonia herrerae (assembly GCA_033070095.1). NCBI lineage: Eukaryota > Viridiplantae > Streptophyta > Magnoliopsida > Escalloniales > Escalloniaceae > Escallonia > Escallonia herrerae. The sequence continues at coordinate 385,768 of JAVXUP010000433.1, read as the reverse complement.
TTCATCTACTTCGCACTCTTCCTCTCCATCTGCTAACTCGATGGTATATCCTTTGTCCCATAATATTTCTTATTCCAAATTTTCTAGAACTCACACTGCATTTTTAGCGACCATCTCTTCGGTCGATGAGCCCAAATATTTTTCTCAGGCAGTGAAACATGCTCATTGGAAGGATGCCATGGCCAAGGAGATCTCTGCTTTGGAAGCTAATAACACTTGGACACTTATGCCATTACCATCTGGAAAACGTGCCATTGATTCTAAGTGGGTATATAAAGTCAAATTCCACCCAGATGGCACTGTGGAGAGATACAAAGCGCGACTTGTGGCTAAGGGATACACCCAGATTGAAGGTCTAGATTTTCATGAAACATTTGCACCAGTTGCCAAACTAGTTACGGTACGGTGTCTTCTTGCCATTGCTTCAATAAAGAAATGGGAACTCCATCAGTTGGATGTCAACAACGCCTTTTTGCATGGAGATCTAGAAGAGGAAGTATACATGAAGATTCCTCAAGGTTTTTCTAAACAGGGGGAGAATCGTGTGTGTCGTCTTCAAAAGTCTCTTTATGGGCTTCGTCAGGCTTCACGCAATTGGTATCACAAGTTTACTCAGTCCTTACTTGTAGTTGGTTTTATTCAGTCTCAATCTGATCATTCTTTATTCACCTTCGCTCGTAAAGGATCTTTTCTTGCTGTCCTTATTTATGTTGACGATGTGATTGTCACGGGGACTGATTCAGCTAAAATTTCTTGGCTAAAACACTACTTGGATACTAAGTTCCATATTAAGGATCTCGGTAAACTCAAGTACTTTCTCGGCATTGAGGTGGCACGTTCTTCTGATGGCATCGTGTTAAGCCAACGCAAATATGTTCTTGACATTTTAACGGAATGTGGTCTAACAGGTTGCAAGCCATCTTCCTCACCCATGGCTGAACAACATCAACTTGATCTTAATTCAGGAGAACTATGTGATGATCCAGGACATTATAGACGTCTCATTGGTAGATTACTCTACCTCACGATCACTCGTCCAGACATAAGTTATGTAGTTCACATCCTAAGTCAATTCATGCACAAGCCAAGACGACCACATTATGATGCTGCCATACGCGTTCTTCGCTACCTCAAAAATTCGCCCGGTCAAGGTATTTTGCTCTCCTCCGACAGTTCTCTATCACTACGTGCTTATTGCGATGCCGATTGGGCTGGCTGCCCAACAACTCGCAAATCTACCACTGGGTATATCGTGTTTTTGGGATCTTCACCCATTTCCTGGCGTTCAAAGAAACAATCCATAGTCTCGCGTTCCACCGCTGAGGCAGAATACAGGGCAATGGCCACCACCGCAAGTGAGATTATTTGGCTACTTCGACTCCTCTCTGATTTAGGGGTTTCTCATCAAAATCCAGTTTCCTTATTTTGTGACAATCAGGCCGCATTACACATTGTGGCCAACCCAGTGTTCCACGAGCGCACAAAGCACATTGAAATAGACTGTCATTTTGTTCGGCACCACACTCAGTCCAAAGCTTTATTACCTCGACCAATTTCGTCTCAATATCAGCTTGCAGACATTTTCACCAAGGCACTTGGCCAGGAACGCTTCCACATTTTACTGGGCAAGTTGGGCATTTCAAATATCCATGCTCCAACTTGAGGGGGAGTAAAGGAGAATAATCTCATATTAGCTTGATTTTAGCTTGATTAGCTTGATTTTCGGATCTAAATTAGCATGATTCTTGGATCTAAATTAACTTGATTCTTGGATCTAGATTAGCTTGATTTTAGGATCTAAACTGATTGTTGTGTAGTATATAAAGGCATGCTTTGCCATTCTGTAAAGACACACCAATGAATACAATTCTTCATTTCTTTACACTTGGACCAAAGATATCAGATGATCCATTTTCCTTGGAGAAGCATATTTTTTATGAACAAGAAATATTGTAAATTAAAGAGCATATTTGCAAAACTGAACGGATGTTTATTAAAGGAGTAGACCGCAGAAGACGGCTACTCCGTGAGGTAAAAAAAAAGTAGTGAAGGTATTTGGTGTTGCAACTCGTTTGTGTGCGGCAGATGCCCCACAAGTGATTGGAAAGATTACAATGGCATTAGGCAGCATACTTCTCAAAACAATATTGGGGAGACTACGTGCAAGATAAGGAAAGAAAACTAGAAGTTGTTTGAATTTAATTCTCAACCGTAGATTTTTTGTCTAATCAGAATCAGGTCTTAAAATCAATGTTAACTTACTTTTGAAAACCTTATATATAAAAAGTGCTCTAGAACAACGTAATAACCAAATAATTTCTATTATCCTAGAGGAATTTTAATTTTTGTTATCCTAGTGATACTTTTTTGGGCTAATTATACTTATATTCCTGAGGTTTAGAAGTAATTACAGCAAAGGACAATAGTTTGGACAAATTATATTTATGTCCATTGACCAAACGGAATCTTAAAAATCCTAACGGTTTTAATGAAAAGACTTTATTACCCTAAGTTGGAACCTTATTTTTTTTTAATGCTATTACGCCATCTTAAAATAAAAAAAAGAAAGAGTTTACTGTTGATTGTTTATTCTTCCCCACCCCGTTTCTCTCTCTCAAACTCCCCCTAACTGTCGCACTCTTTCCGTGCCCCATCTCCATACCTGCAGACAGGCGGGCGTTGGTTTTATTTTCAGAGGTGGCTGTGGTTTGTTTCTTGCGTCGTGGATTAGTGTACCGGCGACGTTGCGATGATGCTGGCGTGGCCTATGTGTGGCGATGGTTTTATTTCAGAGGTGGTGGTACGTTGATGGTCTTGGCACAAACCCGCCGGCGTTGGTTTCATTTTAGAGGTGGCGCCGGCAGGAGCAATTGCACTTGAGATTTTTGGAAAACTTAGCCAAATCCTAGCCGAAACAACACTCCCATGGTTCTAAATTGGGGTGATTCCCCCTACCGGAACATGAAGCTATTGGGCAGACCCTTTCACTTGTACTGAAGATGGCACTGATGGGATTCCCAGAGCACAAGAGATTTCAAAACTGGGCAAAGCCAGGATCCATGAGCAAGCACTTCTTGAGATTCGAGAAATTCTTGGGTGGGTATGAAGATGTCGGTAAGGGCTGTGCTGCTACCATGAAACAGATTAAGAATTGGGATTTTGAAACCCTAATTTATAAATTAGGGTTTTGAAGCCCTAATTTGCATATTGAGACCCTAGAGTTTTGATACAGATTGAGATGAGAAGTTTTGATGAAGTCGATTGCAAAGATAGGGAACAAATAAGGGGTAGTATTTCGTGTAGTAGGATCCGTGCTTGGGCTGCCGGCGGTGAGATCAGATTTGGGTGGAACAGTATACTTTTTGGATACTGTTCCAAAATTATAAAAAACTATTTAGGATATACTGTACAAGGGCAGTATTGTCATTTTTAAAATACGTAATGATGAACAATATACTTTTTAGATGGAACCCTAACGGATGGATACGAGTGATACATTTGAAACACTTTTGGTCACGGAATGTTACATTTTGAAACTTTGTGTCCTAACTTGTAATTACCCCTAACCTCAGGGACATATGTGTAATTAGCCCTAATTTTTTTTGGTCAAATCTATAGTCTAAAGCTGATTAAATTAAAATTCAAGAAAACAAAGATTTTGAATTTAATAAGTTTTGAATATTTTGAAGCAGGTGTAATCACTTTATTATTTTTGTCAAATATTTCAATACATGATTTAATTTGAACAAATCGACGTTAAAGCATTTAGAATCAATTTCAAATATTCTTTTCCGCTCCCCTTTCCGCTCATCTAAATTCATCTCTCTTGGATCTGCCTGACCGGACTCGCCATTCAAGCTCCGCCCCGAATCCTTCAGGATCAACCTCATTCACATATATCGGTATGTTGTGAAGAAATTTCTTTTCTTTGTTTCTTTTATTTTTCCCGTTGTGCTTTCTGATATGTTACGAGTCTTATGAGGAAGATGAGGCCATTTTGGTTGTTTGCCGATAAACTAAAATTCTTGAAGGGGTGTTTGGTTTCTGGGAAAAATTTCACGGGAAGGAATTGGAATTTTGGGATTGGGTTTTGTTCTGTTCTTTGATTTGTACTGTTGGCAATGGGGTGGTGGCGGCGCTGCACCGGTTGATGTTGACTCAGAAGCATGAAATTAAAAAAAAATGATTTAAAAGCAAAGAGTTGATATTATTCGCTTGGCTCGCCTTTTGAATCTTAGGGGCCAGAAAGGGGATGTTGAAGAAATCAATCATTTCTAAGTTGAAATTGATGAATTCTTAGTCAGTGTTCCATGTCAAATATGATTTCTTCTTTAGCCTTGGCCATATGCTATATTTTGATGAAAATTCTGTTCATGAATGCTACTGACAAAGTATACTTATAGAAGCCTGGAATGAACTTTTGTTATAACTTCCTACAGAATCGGTTTAGGTAGAAAAAATTAAGGGAATTGGCTTAATGACATGTTACAGAGACGGTTGGGGTTTGAAGCTGAGAGAAGTTTCCTTAGTGACATTCATGCATCTGTTGTGTGTTTTTTGTTTGTTTGGGATCTGTATGCCGTTTTTCTTTGCGCAAAAAGTGTAACCACCTCCATATATACCTTGGTTTTTAATGAGAATATAAGAGAAATTTGGTAGCAATCTTTTACTGAAGCTACTCTCGGTATATTAGGCACTCAATATGTCAAATGACTGTGCTGTACAATAGGCCGGATACGTTTTTTTTTTCTTTTTCTTTTTTTTTTTTGTGTTAGTTTCTGTTAGTTACTTCTGCTATCTCGTTAATTTTCTTTATGACGTTATATGCATTTGCACCAAAAATATACCGGATAAGTGATGGTTGGTACTGGTATTAGCAAACTTCAATGAGGAGTTTACACTAAGATTCTGTACTAGCAATTGTCATGCAAAATTACGTATACAATACGCACTTATCTCAATGTCATTGCAGATTTATGTTTTCGTAAACAATTTTGTATGGAAATTCACAGTGAGTGGCTACTTTTTCATTTCCTAAACAGGCACGTAAACAGGGTCCAGCTGCACGGATAAATGGAAATTAAATTAGGAGGTTAGAGACAGGTTTTAAAGTTTTAATCCCTTATTCTTCTGGCTGAAGGCCATACTGTGGATATGTCCTTTCCTTAGCAAGGAATATTCCTTCTCGTCTCCTGGAAACAACAATGGATTTTTTCTTAGCCCATCTTGACCGTCTCGTATTACTAAGACAGTATCTAATCAAATGGATTGCGAGAGAAGGGATTAGGGCAGGCGTTAGGATCATACAGGTTAGGTTGACGTTCTCACTCTGACTCGCTTTATCATTTGTGCATTAGGTTTGAATCCCTTTTCACTGCATTGTTAATCAGTGCTGTTGAAAGTGTGTACTGGAATTGTAATTTGCAATAACGATAGAAGCCTTAACAAGGTCAACTAGTGATATTATCCTTTAAGACGGTCTATGTGTTGGTTTATGTTTTTTCATATATACCAACTTGACATTGTCTGACTTAATTATGTTACTCCCTCCCTTTCATAATCTTTGTCCCCTTTGACATTTTTGCAAGTTCGCAAGTTCCTTTGATGGAAATCCTAGGTGTTAACATTGATTTTACTTCTTCTAGTTTGATTCAATGTCTAGAGGTCCGAGTTCTATTTTAGAAATTCGCAAAGAGTCAATAGGCATAACGTATTTTTGGTTCTTACTATTTCCAGCATGATTGGAATGAATTAAAGAATCAGATGTCCAAACTTTGAAAGAACTGTGTTTCAGAATGTGTGTGCGAAACCAAGAGACCATTTTTTCCTACAAACCGTGACGGTCGGAGGCCCATTGTATATAAGTTAAGCTTGCTTTCAATCACTCATTTGCATTTCCAAACAGTTACTGATATATAATTTGCTTGTGGCATTGTAACCATACTGCAAATTGTGAGCCATTTAAGTTCGTTGCAACCATGGCCGTTGCCCCTCTGTTAATCCTTATGGATCAAGGTGGTGGAAGGGGTATGTTCCAACTTAAAGTCCGAGGATCTGTTGATTTCACCTTGATCTCTACCTCTATGTTTACAATAGCTATGGTGTCCATGACCAGCCTCTTTTTTTTAATAGTGCTCAAAGATATCTGCTTATACCCTCTTCAAAGTTAATATTCTGGATGGGTCATCTACAGATTTTACTTTTCATGAGATGTTATGACCTTGCGTCTTTTGAATCTGGGTGGGGAACTGAATTATCTTCACTCTAAAATAAGATCTACTGAAACTGTGTGGACTATAACTCATACCTTAAATTTTAACTTGAACCCGATGCTTTTTGCTGCTGATGCCTTTAATCTTATTGTTTTGGTGTTTGTTCGTCGTTATTGCTTACTTGTTTTTACTTCATTAAGTTTCTGCAAGAGCTGACCAGGACCTGGATCATTTTAGAGATTGCAGGACAACTCTGAACGCTTTAGGTGTGTGCAGTTAATAGGTATAATGTCAGTGATCACTTAGGTTTTAAGGGGTAGAAGACGGGCATCTTGCCTGAGAGGTAAGTTTCAGTAGAGAATGTAATTCTTACAGCGATTCCGAATTGTTTTATACGTGAAAACTTGAGCAATTAAGATTTAATGCATGATCATTACTGGTTTTTACTTTTGTTATGTGTTCTAGGACTTTCGTAATGTTACCTCTCCTCTTAGCTGACTACTCTGTTCAAAAGTTAAAAAGCGTTTTGTATCTTCTTCTTTTGGTATTATACTATGCTTTTATTTTCATCACGATTTTCTTGGAAATTAAGTCATTTTATTTATGGCTGCAGCAGCGCTATTTGTAAATCGTCTTTCTCATCTGCGAGGAGGCATTTGAAAATTGGAAAGAAAAGTTAGTAGTGCCTACGGTCCGGTGTCCACCATCACCTCTCACTGCAGGTAATTCTCTCTTCTCTTCATATTACCTCCTCTTATGTTTTCCCTGTGTTTATCTGTTTGCATAAAATTTGCTGAGTTGAGAGTGGATGTAGTATTTGGGTTACCTTGGGGTTAAGATAGGGCGCCTATTTGGCTGAACTTTGATAATGTTCTATAATTTGATTAAGGAGAATTCTCCATTGGTAAAGGTGTCAATCTCTGGTATGAAAGGAAACTTTGGAATCCCCTTATTAAGTGATTCAGTTCCTATTTCTTGGATCATAAGAATTCATCTGTAGATTACGCAAGTCCTTTTGAGATCTTTGTGCTATTGGCTATTGGGGTCAGCATTAATCACTCCTGACTCATTACTAGATTTTGTCTGTGGTCTTTGTTATTATTTTTTCAGTTTGGGGGTTTTTCCTTCCAATTTTTTTGTTTACTCCCTGCATACCTGTGTTGGTCTCTCTGGCATTTCTTTCTCTAATACATTTTACCTTATCAGAAAATGTTGTTTACCACACATGATTTGACAAGTAGTATGAAATTTTTATGGGTTAATTCTTATTCCTAAAAGGTCTTCTACCTATAGAATGATTTTCGTTACTTTGGTTTTTACCCTAGCTAAGCATTCAGATGACAATAGAACTTGGGGTCGCCGTACTGTAAAATTCTGAATATTTCTCTTTTCCACAGTGATATGATATCATAGTGCACAGAGTTACTATACAGTAAAGATAGAGGCTCCTTATAGATCAATCAACAAGACTATCGCTTGCATCAACCGGTCTACAATGTTATGATTATACGTGTGGATTTAATATTTGGGAAGGATATAGCACTTGAGTTGCTGTGACTGGTAAGACCCTGCAAACGGGTAAATCCGCCGGCTACAGGTAATACCCGGTCGGGTTCTGGTAAGACCGGGTCGGGTCAATTTTACCCGGTTTTCCGGGATAGCCTTATTCAATGCCTGTACCCTGCGGGTTGGGTAAATATTGAATTTCTAAGTTTTTCAATAAACAAAATTTAATTTTGTTTTTGTTTCTTTTGCTTTTTTCAGCTAGATGCTTTTTTATTTTAATACTTGTTAGAATTATTTCAATTTCACTCGCAAAAATGAGAAATTACAAACTAAAAATTTTACCAACTAAAAAGTAACATAACCCATTCCCCACCCACAATCTAACATAAAACAATTAAATTTCAACAGAAATACAATCTCATTCCCCACCAACAATCCGAAATACAACAATTAAATCTCACCAACAATCCGAAATACAACAATTAAATCTCACCAACAATCCAAAATACATCAATTAAATTTCATCACAGATACAACTCACATGCATAAATAATCCAAAATAAAGTCTTCAATTCCTCGTAGAACTCCGTGTCGAACGACAATGAACAACGGCGGTGGGGATGTGAGCTTCTCGATCGACGGTGGATTGGAAGATTGGCAGCCATCGGCGGGCAATCTGTGAGATCAGAATTGACTGAGCTAGGGTGAGGGATAGACAGAGTGGCGGCAACAGATTTGTGAGAGTAGAGAGAGACTGAGTGAGGTCGTGAAGGTGAAGGATAGAGAGAGAGTGGCGGCGGCAGGCGAAGCTGGGCGGTCGCCTTAAAGCGTGAGGGGTCTGAGTGGTGACAGTCAGTGATAGCCTTGATAGATTGAGGGGGCTAACGACGGAGTGACAGTGGTTGCATTGAGTGGCTGACGATATGTGGCGGTCGCCAGTGGCCTTGATAGAGTAAGGGGGAAGGACTGACGGTTGGCGGTGATCTCGAGTGAGGGGCGGCAGCGGTAGAGAAGATAGGGCGGCGGCGGATGCAGAGAAGATGGGGCAGGGTGAGGTTGAGAGATAAAAGAATTTTTTCAGAAAATGAAGGGTTAGGGACTTGGCCCTTAGGACACAAAAATGTCTTTATATATACATGAAATCCGGGTAACCCGTTACCAGACCCGGTCTAACCCGGAAATTACGGTCTGGATTGGGGTCGGGTCTGATTTCAACGGGTCTCTTATATATGTACCCGTACGCGGGTTTTTTAGGACGGGTCGAGTAGACCTGCGGGTATGGGCAAAAAATTACCAGTTCTATGTCTGGTCTAAGGCTATCATGTTACTCTTACTTCTACAATATGTATCATGGCCTATGAAGCACAGGTGCGGCAATCTAGAAGAAGCACCGGCACCAGGTGCGCGTCCAGTGATCCTTGGGTGCGTGTCCAAAACTATTTTTTTTTCAATTAATTTTTTGGATCTTGGTGCGGCTCGGACACGCACCCAGGGTTTTCTTGGCAGAGAGTAGAAGAAGAAGAAAGAGAAGGAGAAGAAATAACTTCGCCAGAGCGTTGAGGGTCTTCCGACAGGAGAGGCGACCGGCGAGGGACTTCCGGCAGGAGAGGCGACTGACGAGGGACTTCTGGCAGGAAACGGCGATGGACTTCTGGCAGGAGAGGCGACGGCCACTCCTGCTGTCAATAATTTCTATGTCTGTGACAGTGTGACGGCTGTGTTTTAAGATAGGGATAGAGTTTCTATGAAACTTTATATTTGTTATGTTTAACTCCCAGCTCTATTGATAATCTTTCAAGATAGCCCCACTACTTTTAAAAAAAACAATAGAACTTCTACGAACTTTGTCATATTTGGCTATACACTCTCAATATTTCTAAAGCAACCCACCAAATTAACAAAATATTTTATTATTTGTCTAAAATAACATTATTTTTTTTACATACAAATAATATATCTTAATAAATTTTTGCCGTATCCTCGTCGCACCCGTATCCTATTTTTTGAGAAAATGATGTATTAGCATATCCGCACCCGTATCACATCCGCACCGGAATCCGTGCTTCTTAGATCGTGGCATTAAGCAAAATAATCAAGTTATTGATTGAAATGTTATATGGCATCCATGAATAAATCAAGTAGTGGCATAAATGTTGAGTAGTAGACTATGAAGCACGGGTGCTTCAAAAGGGGGGAAGTATCGGGGTCGGGTACGTATCGGGTGCGGGTTGGGTGCGTGTCATGTGCGGATCCCTTTTTTCCTTTTATTTCCTTTTATTTTCTGAATTTAGGGTGCGGATTGGATACGGGTCGGGTGCGGATCCAACTCATGGGTAATACATATAAACTAACCTAATCGGGCAGATCAAATTGGGAGACTCTGAGAGAGAGAGAGAGAGAGAGAGAGAGAGACCAGCGGTGCCTCTTCGCAACCACCCGTGACCACCGGCGATTTCGGCGACCACCTGCGAAACCGACGACCACCCACGACACTGACGACCACCTGCGACTACCGGTGACTACACTCGACCACCCGCAACCAGCCGCGACAACAAGCGACCACCCCGACCTCCAGCGACCACCCACGACCTCCAGCAACCACCCGCAACCTCCGACGACCTCAGGCGACCTCCGGCGACCACCGGCATTCACCCGAGAAGATGTCTAGTCACCTCCGGCAGCATTTCTCCAAAGATAAGTCTCCTCTTCCTTTCTTCTGTCTTCAAATCTCTCTTTGCTACCTTTTGTGACTTGGATGTGGATTGTCAATTGAAAGTTGGAACCAATTTATACAGTATTTATTGTTTAACATGTGTCAAAGGCTTAAAGCAGCGGTTCGATAGTTAAAAATTGAGGGATGTTGAAACCAATTTTGCAAACTTTGATGCTATATTACCACTTTTGTTATATATATGATCTATTTGGTGGTGGTTTTTATGTATTTGATGGTATTGTACTACTGTTGAATGGTTGAATTAAATTGCACTCCGTCTTTTATACACTTTTTAAGATTCAAATTGCTTAGAAATTTAATACTAATTGTACATAATAAAAAAAAATATATAAAATATTTGCCGTATCCCAGCCGCACCCGTATCCTAAAATTTTCAAAAATGCCGTATCTGCGTATCCGCACCCGCACCGGAATCTGTGCTTCTTAGGTAGTAGAAGATGTACTTTCCTCTAACTGCGAAGGTAGGAGGCCCCTTGACAATAAAGCACGGGTGTGCCTAGAAGGGTGAAGCACCGGTTCCGGGTGGGCGTCGGGTGCGGGACGGGTGCGTGTCCAGAGTTTTCTATTTATTTTTTAAATTTCCTAAATAGCGGGTGCGGCTCGGATACGGATCAGGTGTAGATCGATACTTATGGGGTTAAAAAAACAATTTTCAAAAGTAATTTCAGAGTCAAATCACAAAAAGAGTAGTGGGGTCAAATCCTAAATATTAAAAATCATACTAACATATTCTTACAGTTGGGGCAATCTGTTAGATGAGAAGGGCAGAGACTAAGAGAGTGAGAGAAAGGGAGGGAGAGTGACGGATGGCACCGATCGGCGACGACGGCAACCACCATCGATGACAGCGACAACCTGCAACCACCGAAAAGTGAAATTCCGCAGCCACCGGCAACGATCGGGACCACCCGCGACCTCCGCGAGGCCACTCGGCACTAGAAGCAGAGCACCTGCGACCTTGCGCAACTGGGAGCAGTTCCTATTCTTGCTTTTTAGTTACAAAACAATTATCTTTTCTCTTTTGTGAAGCTGGGTTGGGACACAGTAGCAGATCCCTATTTTGCAACATGGCATTCTATAATGACATGCAAGGCCACTAGTTATAGACATTAAAGGCCACATGTGAATGGGTATATGCATTTTCAGACCCAATGATTGTCTCCAAATAGTCGGTCACATGCAAGTATAGAGCAGCTATGACAAATAATATTGCACTATTTATGCACTTTCTTAAAATTTAAATAATTTCTGTTTTAATTGAAAAGTAAATATATAAAACAAAAAAAATATGTATAAAATTTGCCGTATTCCACCCACACCCGTATCTTAAAATTTTCAAAATAGCCGTATCCGCGTATCCGCACCTGTATCGTATCACACCCGCATCCGTGCTTCATAGCCCCTTGACGTATGGTGGCTTGATATCAGGCGTCAATTGACATTTTAGCTGGTGTCTAATACCTTGTGGCCTAGAAAACCGTAGTGCAAACTTTGAACTGTTCAAAATCTGTTTCAAAAAGGCCATTACCTACTGCTACCCCCAGGCCAAGGTGATGGGAGGGTAGAATGATTACATTTAGTTTCTGACTTTAAATCACAGAGGATACATGCCTTCTCTTTAAATCCACGTTTCCACTTTTAGCAGTATGAGAATTTTCTCATTGCACTGTACATTGATTGACATAATATTGGCACGTCACCTCTTCGGAGCATTTTCTTTAATAGGGCCCATGGGATCTGCTAATATCCTCATAAATTGTTTTGATTGCTCTTTTATGTGGACTATTCTTTGTGAATCATTGTCTTGCATACGTTACCTGAGAAACAGTTTTTGCTGTTCATGGTTGAGAAGAACTGAGATTGATTTAATTTCGCTTCTAAAATAAGTTCATGTTGGGTAGGCTCCGTAAAGTTGCTTTGAAAATTTAGGATGATACATGGTCCTATTTGCTGCTGCTGCTGCTGCTGCTGCTCTGATTGCTGTTTCGGTGTTTGTCCCGTTTTTCTTGGAAATGTCATATCTTGTTAAATTTTTGCAAGAGTGGACCGGTATGCTAGATTACTTTAGATATTACAGAACGCTGGTGGTGTGTGCCTTTTAAAAGGTGTAATGCTGATGACTGTTAGAGAGAGTAACTGCATCTGACGATCTAGCTATCATTGCCTGAGATCTTCTTTCAGTCTTTTCCCCATGTACGTGTTCCTTTGTATGTGAAATAAAGCAGTGAAAATTTAATCTACGATAATTACCGGTTTTCTTATGCTCTCTAAAACTTAAGCCGGAATTTCTCCTTTCCAATGTACTTGTGAAAACTCTGCCTTCTGCTTTTCTCTGTTTACCGATCCCTTTGGTTTTGCTTTTTGCTAAATTTTTTATTCACAACTATACAAACCTTTTTATCTAGTTTATCTTTATTTCTGCCTTCTACACTATGGTTTACATTACAGTTGTGGTTTTCTTGGATTTTGAATGTATTCAGATCCAGCAAAGCCTCACTTTGTAGCTTCTACCACTATAATTTCATTGCCCCGGAGAAATCACGAACCCAGTCTTTTCTATTTTCATGAGGAAGTTAGTCTTTAGTCAAGTTGTTTTGGAATAAAGACATTGGTCCTAAACTTGTGTCACCTATGGGGCAACTTGGTTGGGTAAGTGAAGCAACTACCAAACCAACCAAACATATAGTTGGTATCTCATTTGTTAATTTTGGCTGGATTGGATGCCGATCTTTAGACCAATTTAGTTTGGTTGGGCTAAGGTTTCAGTAAAAACACCTAACCCACGACCCACGATTTGATTTGGATCAAAAGTCTGCAGTCTTATCCCAATTTGAATACTCATTCATGCATAATCCAAACTCATTTCCAGTTCAGCCTGATGTAAATTGTTTCTCTTGAACCATCCTGCAAGGACAAGAGAGAGGCTTTATCTGTGCATGGGCATATTGTGAAGCTGCCATACAAGTTCTGGATGTAAGCTTGGGTACTAAGATATATGAGCGTCCATTTGCCTTTTTGTTAATGCAGCAACCTACAAAAGTAGCAATGAATAACATATTGAAGACAACGTCACCGGATTCATCCCTGTATCCTCTCCTGACGCTGAAGTTGATTAACCTGTATCCCGAGCTTCTGGTTGATTTTAGGCTGCGTGAATTTTCTTACCATGCTTCTGTTGATGTTTTAGATATTTTATCTGTCTCCCACAGCTTCTATAGTATGATTGATCTTTCGACACCTTTAAGCATTTCTATTTGTTGAATATTGCACGATATTGTTTGTTGAAGTTACGTATGTGATCCATGTCAATTGATTTGCTATCTAAGCCATTTTAGAAGGCTAAGGCATTCTTTTTGTATGCCAATGTCGACAATTTTTATTTTCCATCTGATACTGTTGCTGATGCATCCGGATTATTCGCTGATATGTTCCACCATAACTGCAGTTCTTATTTTTTAGATTGGTTTTTAAGCTCACTCGGCTTGGACTCAAAAGAAACAGGAGTTTGCAGCCTCAACATGGATTCGGAAGCTGAACGAACTGCTTGGGAATCTTTGGAACTGGCATTTCAAATGTCAAACATCCTTGACACGGGCCTGGATCGGCACACCCTCTCGATCCTTATTTCCCTCTGCGATCTTGGTCTGAACCCTGAAGCTCTGGCTGCTGTTGTCAAGGAGCTCCGAAGAGAAACTCCAACAACTTCTTCCATTTCAACAACTCCATCTGCTCCTTAGTTATGTCAAATATTATTCTATCATCTGAAGAAGTCATCGAGTAACCTATTTGGACGTTTCTTGGGAGAAAGCAAGAAGATTCTAGAACTTCAAATGGAGGGGTGCTGGTAATATTGAAGTCCGTCTGTAGACGACTACAGCAGGATTTCATACTTTTCAGGTCTTTCAACTGCATAGACAGCAGTTATCCATGTAACTTATTTAACATTCAACAGTGTTGCATCCTTGTTTGAGTAAAGTAATACACTTCTTTGTTCGTATGTCACACAATCAGTTGCCCCCTGCGGAAAGAAAGAGAATTGCCTGAAGTCTGCCTATTGAGTGTCTCTCATTTCCCAAGCGCAGATGACAGAAACTGGTGAAGAATCGAAGGAGTGTTCTGGATAAAGTGACGTGACTTGGGTATTCTTTGCACAGCTTGGCGAGTAGACTTTCATTCATCATTTTAGATACACATAAATTACTTGCAAGACGTCTTAAGAGATAATGATACAGAGACGCAAGAGAAATAGAACACTATCGTTGTCTTTAATTTGAATATTAGTTGAGATCTTTTTACCTAGTCTCCCTCTCAAACTGGGGGAATGAGTAGAGGCCAGAGACCAGGTTTCTGTGAGAGGTACTGCAGTGGCTGGGTAAAAAGAGCAGCCAGCCAATACTGAGCAGTAGCATAGCGCGTAAGGGCTACCATCTGAGTAAGAATCCTAGGTTGGCTTTCGCTATCCTTCGATCGAGTTCAGCGATGGCTGGGAAGGGAAGAGATGGTAACACTTCATCCGTGCAGTCTTATAACGCATTTGCTGACACGGCTTCTCCGGAATGAAAACTCTATTTTTGTATTCCCATGGCAGTTGGGATTCATCTTGCTAGTAAATGTAACTGCTGTAATAATAGACCAAAGAAGGAAAGTCTTGCTCATTTTTTGATTCACATCGACCTGGCCGTTATCAAAATGAGCAGTATCCCCTAGGAGAAGAGAAGCCTGCAGTTGGAAGAGACTGAATAAAAAACCTACTTTTGTGGATCCCCCCTAACCTTATGTTGGCCACCGATGTACTGCTATCCTCAGTGCCAAAGATGTTAAGCTTTTGTTGTAGTTTTATTTCTAGAACATAATTATTAAAATCGCAGGCGCACTTAAGAGACAGACTTCCAAGAACCTAGGTGGAAGACGCAGACGTGCGCGTTTTCAAAGTGAGGCTCAAAATAAAAATAAATAGATATTAATACATTAAACTGATAAAATTACGTAAAAATATTCCTAAACATGGTAATTAACAAACTTCCAACACTAGAAATCATTTCAAATCCGGTGAGAAGCGGTTAATGTTAAGTGAATATGACACTGTGATTCTTATCATCACTAAATGTCTGTATGTGTAAAATCAAATTATGGGACCTTTTTAGGTAAATACCTTTCTATGTGATGGATTTGGTGATAGTTTAAATTGGTCTGGGTTACATCAAAGCATTTCGATTCCATGGTATTTTAAGCTTAAGCAACGATCTAACGGGTTGTTTCTAGAAATCTAAGTTATAATATGAATCATGTAGCATGAAGTTGGTGATATAATGGAATCTTGCCAAATTGTACGACTGATGTTTGCGATTTGTGTCTTGAGGTGTTATGTATAACTGGTCTCACCTTGGGCTTACGGTCAATTGTGACAATCCACTGGGACTTTTAACAACCACTGTGTATTGGTGAGACTACATATGTTTAGCATCAAGTAATAGTACAAAAGGAGATAGGATGAAGCATAGAGATTGCTTTACACAACTGCGATGATTGTAAACACGTAGAAAACTTACTCTAGCTTGGGGAGCCTGTGATGCAAGAATATTTAAATTTGAAGTTTATGTCGATGGATTTTTGTGAACAGACATGGTTAAGAGCAATGATCCTAGAAACACAAATTTTGACGAAGAAATTTTTATTAGGAGGGAAGAATGTAATGCCCCGAATATAGTGATGCCTAAATAATTAATGATGGTTAAAAGGATGATTTTAATGACATTTTGGAAGTGGTATACACTGATAGAAGCTAAATATTCTTTTGGGGCCAAAATCTAATTTCGGAAATGGGGGGCAAAAGGGCAAATTATGTTTTTAATGATGACAAGTAAAGAAATGGTTGATGGCATATATTTTTCATAATAGTTAGGGTTAGCATTAAATTAAAAAAAAAGTATAGAATAGTTTTGGGGTCTTTTCATAATATCAAAAAGTTTTGGATGAACTAGGTAAAGATGACTAAAGTTTTGAGGGGATTTAGTAAATTTCCTGTTAAGGTAAAAATACTAATAGCTACTTATGTGTTTCAACCGTCTACTATTTTTTTTCCCTTCTTATGTAAAACCCGAGAGAGAGAGAGAGAGAGAGAGAGAGAGAGAGAGAGAGAGAGGCATCTGGGTTAAATTTTATGAGTAAGATCTCCATATTTTCCTCCAAATTCATTTATTGTTTTGGGTATAGAGGATGAGATAGTTGTTTGTCCGGTGTTTTGTGAGTGGTTGCGAGGTGTGTGGGTTATATGTGCGTGAGGTGTGTCGGGTTTGTGGGTAAGTGTGTGTGTAACGGTGGTGCGTAGGGGTTGTTGTGTGCAACATGGTGCGGGTTTGCAGCCAAGATAAAGTGTTTGTGTAAGGGTTACTACCATGAAGAAGTAGATGTGTGGCGTGTGATGTGGAAGGGCTGCATGAGGGGTATGTGACTGTGTGGGCTCTGTCTGTTAGTTCTTTGTGTGTTGAGTTTCTGCATGTGTTCTGTGTCATGTGATGTTTGTTGGTGTGTGCCTATGAGGGTGTGTATTTGCATGAAGAAGAAAGTGCCACTGCTAGGCAGCGAGATTATGTTGTGTGTGTTTGTGTGGTATTTTGCGGTGGTGTATGTGTGTGTCTCCATGTGTGCATTCGTTACAGTGTGTGATTGGTGCTGCGTGTGAGAGACAAGTCTGCAGGTGTGTGTAGGGGTGGTGTGTGTACCTGTCTTCTATGCGTGTAACTGTGCGTGTATGTGTGTAAGGGCATGGGAGAAGATAAACTACCATGGGCAGTATATGTGTGTGTAAGCCCCACGGATTGATAACCTAAGCTTACATCTAATTTTGATGATAACAACACATCGATCATACTCTAAAGTGTGTGATTTGAGTGGATTCTTAGTACGTATACACATACACACTCACAACGACATATTTGAGAAGTCAGATATCTGGTTTAAAGACGAAGAAACTTAAAGCTATAGTGGACATGCTATTGAAGCTTTATCAAGTCCAATGTCAAGAGTAACAAAGAATGCATATGCTAAGTTACTGCGGATTATGATTGATCTTTACTCTTATGTAACTAATCTTGGTTTGATCCTTAGATTGATGAATATGACCTAAAATGACCTTAGGACACCTTGTGCATTGCATGTGAGTTCATAACCATTCACACAAGTGTGGTGCTTGAAAATTGAATTTTGGAGCTCACTCAGTTTTTCTCAAGAACTTTATTGGACCTAATCTTTTCATATTTTGATAAAATTTTTCATTAACTTTTCAATGCAAAAAACGGCCCCTTAATCCGATTTGTCTAGAGAAAGTTATGCCAAAGTAAGAAAGAAGGTTTTGTGAAGCAGTCGAGTAATGGGCAGTAAGGCAATGAAGTCGACTACATTACCGATGCAGTCGACTTTAATAACTGTTGGATGAAAAATAACAGTTAGTTTTGCCCAAAATCATGCCAAATCTTCCCATAACGACTATATTTAACATCCACCCTATAAAAATGATTGGGCTTCATCATACACTACGAAAATCATATTCAAAGTCTCTATTCACTAGAGAAACATCAAGGCTCATAGATTAAATCTTTCTCTCTTCATCTTCAGATTTTATATCATTAAAGAGAGTATCTTTGTGAGCAATTTTTTGATTTAAAGTGAGCATTCTTCAAGTCATCAATTTTCTCATCTCTCTATTGTACTCGAACTTCATTTGTACTCATTTCCTTTCAAGAGGATTTCTTTGTACACAATTGATTTTTGTAAAAGGATTGTGATCAAGGATTGAGTTGTCAATCTTGCATGAGCTTTGTGGATTCAAGACTTGTGCCTAGTGTGGGGATATGACCAAGTATTGTAAGGGTTTTGATCTTGAATAAGAACAAGATTGTTGCTAGTGGATTCTAGCGCTCTTGTAAGGGACTTCATTGAAGAGGTGGATGTAGGTTTGAGGGTAGTTCAACCAGAACTCTTTAAATCTCCTTGTCAAGCATCTCTAACTCAATCTCTTTACGTATTGCTCTATAATTACTTGAGATTATGTAGATAACGTCTAACATGAAAATATTATTTGATTTGATTATTCATTATTGTGCTTAGTTTAAATTCCCCATTATCTTTCGAAAACCTATCCACCTCCCGTCTAGGATTGTTTTATTGGTTTCAGTGTGAAATGGTGTGGCTGATCGCATATGCTCTATGTGTGTGATCGTGGTGTATAGGTGTGGATGTTCACATGTGTGTTTTATATCGTGCAATGTGCATGTGTGATACATCAGTAGGTGTGTGAAGTTGTGGATGGGTGACAGTATGTGGATGTGTGTGTGTGTGATTCATGGGGTATTAATATGCGTGTAAGTGTGTATATAGGTGTGTGGGTAAAGAGAAGCGGAAGTTGGTTATGCTGTAAGTGTGTATGTGGTGTTTGAGCCGGTAGGAGGGGTGGGAGGCGAAGGGCTGCCAAGGGGAAAAAGGTAAAGGGTAAACTGTAGGTGAAGTTAGGGTTAACGCTGGATTGTAAAGTGTCGCTAAAACCATTGATTTTCAACAATCCATTGCGTGAGTTTTTAAAAATATTATAGTAGAATCTAACAAAGTGTAAAGAAGAAACCCTAGTTATTTTTAAGAAATTTACGATGTGGGAAAAATTTAAAATTTTTCTCATGTCGGGAAGGGGGTTAATTGATACCGTCAGTGAAAAACTTTACGGTGAATTGAAAAATAGCAAACCAACGCAGGTTTGCGTAGAAATTTTATGAGGACCTTAAAATGGTGAGATGCTTTAATGTCTAAAGCTTTGGGACATTTTGAAGCCCATATCTATTTTTAGCAGAATAGGCTTCCAAGCGCTTAGTTATCGGTTAGGAATTTTTGAAATTTTTTTTGAACTTTTTAGTCTGTTAAAACCCCATCTAGTTGCTTAAAAAGATGTTTTATGTAATTTTTGAGTGCGTATTGATATGCTAGTTGCCATGGTGTGTTTTGGTAATTTCACATAAGTTGGGGGTACTTTTGTAATTTTTCTTACTTGGGGCGAACTTAGTGGACATGCATAATTGAATGTTGGGAATTGATATCTTTGTGATTTATCATTTGAAGTTCCGGTAGATGAGGGTTAGGACCAACACTCGAGCAAGAGCTAGATCGAGTTAGCGATTCAGATAAGTAATCCTTTCGTGTCCCCGCTTATGCCATATTTTCAATGATTAGTATATTATACATGATTCGTACCAGTTAGATGTTTTAAATCCTTTGGAAAAGCTATTGCTTTCGTTTTGATTGTTTTATAAGAAAACAAAATGAGTTGCCATGGAATGTTTTAGGACTAGTTGTTATGTATGTTGTTTTTGAGAATGAAATGAAATGTTGTTTATAGTTGTTGTGCCCCGGCCCAGATCTAACGGGAGAAAGTTAGATTTAGGGTCCTGGTCAAGGGACCAAACATTGATGCACAGTAGTGTTGCTGGTCGTCCCTACGTCCACAATAATGATTTTTATGAGTAGGATTTCCGGTCCAAGTCAATGGAACCAAACGCTGATCACAACATGCCTTGTAGAGAATTATTTGATCTAACAATTACGTGATGATTTACGTGCTATTGTTTTCTATCTCTTAAAAACAGTTTCTCTAAAAAAATAATATGTATTCACAAAGTGTATGCGTAGTATCTCTTATGAATTGACTTACCAGTTTTAAGTTTTTCGGTAATGATCAGGATTGCATTTATATCAAAAGGAAAAGAGTCATATTACATTAGAAGATCACCACGGAACTACACAACTTAGTACAAGTACCCATAGTCTAGATTATCGAAGGTGAAGCAGCAACTACAAAATACAAAAGAACTTCTTGTAATAATTGGTGCAGCATGATAGAACACAAGCGCAATCCCTCCCATTTGCATCCTAAGATCGAGAACCACTCCTAGTTGGTGGAATGGTTTGCTGCAACTCTCCTTTGCGCGAACGCTTTGGCCTCGTGTAAAATATTAGGGTCTCCGATAGTTAGACCTGAACAAAAAGGGAACAGATATAACATACATCATATAAAATTGGCTTTACCTCATTGCATAGCTCCTCAAGGCCCGTCATTTGAAATGAAAGTTGAAGAGCATTAATATGAAGCCAAAGATTTGTAACATTATGTGCAAATGACCAACGATAGGCGTGGGGTAGTGAAATAGCTTGAGCTATAAGTGCACTATGGGCGGCTCCTGTGGGTGAAACTGTAAGTGCCAATGCGGTTCTCCTCATTATCCATAATGATACATCCGAATCCTAGTATGAGATTATCGGTATACCAGTTTTAAGTTGAAAACCATTGCATGTGATGAAAATTTAAAATATTTTGGGATATGGCAAGTATGCTTACTGAGCCCTAGCTCACTCTTTTAAATTTTTCAGGCAATTATCTGGATGGACCCGAGAGGCAAGGGAATGTGGTAGTGGATTGAACTTATCTTAGAGGATTGAACTTATCTTAGAACGTTTGATAATTTTTGGGTTGACATTGTAGTGTTTAAATTCTATTTTGAAAATTGCTTGGAGCATAGATCTCCATAGAATTTCAGTTATTCTTGTTGGTTGAATATTGAGAATGTCAATATATAGACGTATTTTGTGGAATCTATAATTATGAACCTTGGTAACCTTGTTAAGGTTTAGACTTAGTGCTTGGTTATAGAAATTTGTGTATAGGTTGTAATAAAGCCTAGCAGAGCCCCGAGTGGAAGTCTAATGGGCCTGCACCCAGTCACAGACCTAGCTCATGGGCCCGTCTGTGGGTTCTGGTCATGACATGGGATAGAATTTGGGCTGAGAGTGAGCGATGATTTCCCATGGTTGATCATTTTGCCCGATTCAGAACAATGTGTATCTCCAAAAGATTATGAAAATTGGAACAGGTTTGGAAGCCTAGTGTGGTGAAAATCAAGGAGTCATTCGCAAACAATAGGTGATTGAGCAGAGGACTCTGCATTCCAGCTTGAATGCCTGGAATATCTCCCTGCTGTTGAGCTTTGGTGAGGTTTGAAGAGATGAGCCTTGCCTCAGACCTTGAGCCGGCTTGAATCTTTTTGAAGGGGTCTATTGACTAGGATTTCATAGGTAACTAGTTTTACACACTGCATAATAAGTTGTATAATGTGGATTGGGAATCTAGTTTTCGTAGAATAGCCTCCAAAAAGAACCGGTTCATTCTGTCGTAAGCCTTACACATGTCTAGTTTGATTGCATCAAAAATGGATTTGGACTTAAATGTGGTGCGAATTTTATTTAGTAGTTCTTGCACAATAAGGATATTATCCGTAATATGGCGTCCACTAAAATAAGCATTTCGGGATTTTGAAACGATGTCCCCCATGGCATCCTTGATGCGATTAGCCAGCGTTTTGGATATAATTTTGTAAAGGGTATTATTTAAGCTAACATGACGGAAATCTATTGGTTGCTTAGGATTTTTAGTCCTTGGGATTAGAACAAGGAACGTGTTATTGGCTTCTGTAAGCATATGTCCCAACTGGATACTGAGGTTATTGTAAGCATATGTCCCGAGTATAAGAAAGATAAGCATATGTCCCGACTATAAGAAAGATAAGCACATGTCGCGATTCCTTCAAGTATAGTGGCCTTTTTATGCGAAGCCTCGCTTCATTTTCAGCTACATTAAGAAGAAGAAGCAAGTTTTCTGGCGAGAAGCCCGAATAGAATCATCATCGAATAGAATCAGAAAGTATTCCTCGTTGTCAAGCAGTTGCGAAAAAAATCTTCCTCGCTGGATATTGCAGTAAGGTGCGCAGTTCGTTGATTTAATGACTCCAAAACTTCAACTAGAGAGAATTTGCAGTAGAGATTTATATGGCCAATACAGCCACATCGATAGCATATATTATTAAAAATCCACTTCATACGCACACCATAGGGTACATTTCCATCCAGTAGTTTAATAAACACGGCATGTAACAGGAGAAGATCTACTTCTAGTCGGCCTTTAATTTGGAAATAATCCGCATTCAGGATTCGTCGCTTAGACCAGTCTATTTCCAGAAGATCGCCTGCCGCTTTTCCTATCATCGCAGCCAAATAAAAGTGATAATATTCAGTTGGGATAATTGAGACTTGCATCCATAGATCTACGGTACAGAACTAGACATTAGCATAGATTACATGAAGGAACCACGCTTGAAGAAGCAGGAGAGAACCAAAAATAGTCCAGGTACCATTGTTAAGGACAATAAGAGTATCCTCTCTGGACGTAAAGAAGAAGAGATAGACGGTCAGTAGCTTGCGAACCACCACCGGACCTTGCAGGTTCCAACATTTAGTTACGTGCCGTGTGGCGTTTCTTTGAGAGAAGGTTTGCTTATCCTGAAATTTGCCCTCAAGAACTTTGTTTCTGTCAATCCTTGAGAACCCGTACGTGGTGTTCTTGGAGAGGAATCATAACAGTTCGGAGATCTATGAAGTCAGAATGCTGAATATTTCGGTCAAAATTAAGGGGATCATCCCTGATAGGCACTTGGCATTTCAAACTTGGGTTTGGGGTTTTTGGTTCTATCTTTTGATTTAGATATCAGTTAATAATTTATAAAAGAAAGAATTAAAGATAATCAACGGTTGAGATGATACCACAATGAAATAAATTAGAGATTTAATTTTTTAAACTTTTACTTACCCTCAAACCCCGCCTTGTGCCTGGGCACTCTTTGAAGGCGCTGCGCCTGCAAAAATGTGTGTGTGGGTGTCCAAGGCGCCCACGCCAAGTTTCTTCACTGGCTACTTGTTTTCTTGATAAGAATAATGCTTGTGGCTTGCTCTCCCGAATGGCATACGGGCCACCGTGTTTAGCTCCCAAAGCTAGAACTTTCTATGTTGCCCTGTCCTTACTTCGAAAACCAGGATCACGAAATCTAGAGTAACATGGATGATCATGACTAAGTTGTGAGGCAGAGATCAAGTCTTTCTTATGGAGAGGGAAAACAGAAGATGCTCTCGGAAGAATTATCAAATCACCTGCTAAAATTTGACCATCACTGGTGTGAAAGATAGGCGAACACTATCTACACCGACCATCATATCCCCTATAACGAGCATGGGTTAGATCACCGATATCATCAGTGACGTGATTGGTAGCACCGGTGTCAGAGAGCCGATAAACCTGCTCAGCCGTAGAAACTTGCTGTGCAGCAAGAGCTTGCGGGGTTTTCTTTGACTGGTAACGGTTGCTAAATCGATGCCAGCAGTCAAACGCTTCATGTCCAGACCTGTTGTGGATTTGACAGACTATCGATGCATTGCACAACCATAAATTTGGTTAGGACCAACGTTACCACAAGGAAATCCTTGAATTAGCTGAGAGGAACCACCAAAGTTATATGGATGACCAATTGAACCAATGCTGAAGTTTTCATTACGAGACCCTTGATTACAAAATAAGGAGGACCACCTTCTGCCCCAAACCAGCATCGACCCTCAAAGCAGCAGCGAACTACCAACCACCAGCATCAACACCGACAGAAGCTGCTATGGGGCCAGAATGCCAAATCTGATTCCAGATCTACAGACATGAACCCCAAGTAAAGCCCCGCCAACAAAGGGAAACCAAACCCTCTTAACTTGAGAGTTGAATCTAACTGTGAATTTCGGGAGAAATTGGGGAATTCTGCTGAACCCAGACATGAGAAGAGATAAATTTAGAGACGAGAACAGATTTGGGGTTTCAAATATTTGAGTCATGAAGGAAGTTGGCCTAAAGTCAATTGACAACTATCTTAACCAACATCTATGTACTAAGCTAAAAACTAACCGCCCTGATAATTCTTTACGTCCTTCCCCTTACCAAGCAACCTGCCACACCATTTGTGTGCAGGATGTTGCTCTTCTTTCAAATGTGCAGTTTCCGGTGTTTGATGCATTAGGGAGAATGGTCAGCCATAGATGCTTTCCGGTGAACCAACAAAATCACAGCAAAAATACAGAAGAACTTACAGTTCTGAAACCAGCAAGTCATTTTCCAATCTCAAACCCATGATCGTCCCTCGACCCAAATAGACACCAAAAATGCCTCGACACTGAAAGAGGTCTCTGGCCACAACGCACCACTTTTCGGATTCCCTTGTGTTGTCTGGCTTTCGCTAGTTCAGGGGTTTTAAATCAGTCACCATAAGACACGACCCTTCTTCTCAGTGCCACCGACTGGTCGAACTAGGGCTCAACTGGTTATGAGCTCAGAATTTTCACTCATAAACAGAGGGACTGTGTGTGCGTGTGTATTGGGGGCGGAAGGGGGGTCATTTTCCAATCACCACATTTTCAAAAATTGCAAGTTTTAATGCATGGGTGGTAATGCACGTCAAAAAGCTTTGTTATGGGAAACATATACAACTACTTTGAGCAACTGTCACAGAGTGCATGCATATGATTGTAGATACAGTAAAACTCACAAGAACATCAAGCTCCGAAGGTCATCTATGTTAACCTCCCTCTGATCCTTCAAGCCCTCCCTGCCTAAAGCCTCTCGTGCGAGCTTCTTCTTTCTTTCTTGCAGCTCCAATATCCTCTCGTCAATGCTGTTTCGTGCAATCATTCTCACAATCTTCACGTCCTCTTTCTGCCCAATTCGGTGGACCCGGTCCATAGCCTGTTGCTCAACTGCTGGGTTCCACCAGGGCTCCATCAAGTAAACATTAGATGCAGCGGTAAGATTTATGCCAGTACTGGATGCTTTGAGACTTGCAAGCATAATTGTGGGACCATCAGGTGCTGGAACACCAAATTCATCTATTACTTGAGCTCTCTGTTTTGCATTCATTGACCCATCCAAACGCAATGTCTTAAAGCCAGCTGCTCTTAGTGGTTCTTCGAGTAAAATCAGCATCCTCGTGAATTGTGAGAACACGATAGATTTTTTTCTGGGCACTGATCCCTTGATGCGCTAAGAAGTTTCAAGACAGCGGCTACTTTGGAGGAAATTGCTGAAGACAGAGATCCAGTGTTATCTACATTCGAAGTTTCTGGTGGGCATGAGAAGATATCAGATTCCGAGAGTGGACGGTGGCAGAGTGGGCAGCAGGGTTTAGAGCGTCTTAGCGTTTTGAGAATGCAGGAGCGGCAAAAGATGTGAGCACAGCATGTAATAATGATATCAGTTGGAGGTGAAATGCAAATTGGACAGTCAAAATCTTCCCCATCTTGTAGAATAGATACCATCTTTTTCAGCAACTCAGGGTTGTTAGATACATCTGCTTTAAGATCAATTTAGAAACTTTTAAGTACTCCATCATAAGTAAATAACACCAAAGGTGTAAACGTATATAGTTACAAACAAAAACTCTGCCAATGACAGCATCAAAGCCCTTGTCAATAACAGAAACTAATAAATAAGCAAGCAACAAGGAACAAAAACACCATATCAGCCCCATAATATAATCACGTTTCTTTGAGTTGCATCAGTGACATTATTTTTTTCTATAACGTGTTCTAAACTTCTAGGCCCCCTCAAACTTATTGTTAGAATAGAAAACTAAAAGCCCAGCAGAATGTATATTAAGCATACTATATACAGTACATCTGATATCAATGATTAGGTGCCATGATGGTCTGAGCAGAACACCAGCTGTCAGTACATGAATTACCATGGCTCTTACAAGTGAGTATAGACGAGCAAAGATCACATCAAAAGAACATAACAGGATGGCAGGAGCACGTGCTCTAAAGTTCCAAACATGGCACGTGAAGGTTTTTACTTAGTTTTTCACAGTACTGCTACTCGGGAAAAAACATAATAAGGCAGAAAATAAAAATCAGAGAATACAAAGTCAAAGCCAGATCCATGTCCCAACGAAACCGCAACTGTGCTGGTTTAAGCATTTAGAACACTACTAAACGCAATTCCATGAAGAGAATATTCTAATATGCAATTCACCTTCCAAGCAACTGAAAATTTTGTAAACTCATTCATGTCACTTGTATGTTTTAGAACACTTCATATTGGTCAAAAATGAAAATAAAAATAATTATTTATTGTTCACCTCCAAGGAAACTGAAAGATCTGTAAATTCATTCATGTCTTTTACCCTTCACTACGCTGGTTCATAAGTAGTTTACCCTCTGCTTTCTCATTGCAGCATTTGTTCATTAGAATCCTGAGCTTAGTAACGTTCAGGGAGAGAGGTTCAAAGAATCTATAATGTAGATATATGTGAATTGCTAAAACTTTTAACTGGCCAAGTAGCAAGTCAGTAAACTAATTTTATCTAACTAGCCTTAAATTGACAAAGTTCAAACTCTGAAATGGTGACATTGTCACTAAAAAACCAAGGAGATGACTTACTTGGTGTGGAATCTGGCGAATCTCTACCCTAATAGATCTAAGCTAACATACATGCTGAGAATTCAATATATCCACCACAGGTATAACCAAAAAGATAATTACCTTAGTCTCAATATGAAAGAAGTGCAACTGAAAGAGTAAATACATTTCTCTTAGTGCTTTCGACTTTTTGCTGAGGTTAAACTAGGTTCAAAATAAGCAGGGAAATCTCTCAATCAATGCGTATAAAGTCTATTGTCTACTCAAGATTGTATGAGAAGCGCCTTCATGTTAGCAGGTCTAAGGCAACGTTTGATGCCATATTACAATATAAGGAGACAACATTCAACCAAACCATAAGGATCAAGATATTGCTTGTAATAGGGAGTCTCGGGAAGCACAAAGCAAAATAGTGAGATACGAGTAGGGTATGGTCTTTCATTCTTAGATGTTACTTTTTCTTCTCATTTTATCATAATCCTACAAGCTATCTCCTGGATAAGGATAAGAGTAAACTGCTGATATGTGCATAGTTCTAGCTAAAAAAAAGAGGATTCTGGTGCAGGTCGTACGACGCCCAAGATGCCAGGTGGCATTTCACTACTTGACAATAAAGAAACTCTGCCCAACCATCTGATTTCCAAGTATAAACACAGACGGAAAGAAAAAGATACATATTTGTCAGGTTATTCTTGTATTTGTTAGTACTCGATATATCAGTACTAAGCTATAACTGTTCGCATAGGAGGCAATTATTCTAAAACAGAGAGGATAGAGTTCCATCAAGTGCACTAAGTATGTTTCAAAAAAGAAAAGGCACAAAGAGCTGACAGAAAAAAAAACTCGCCCGACCCTTTTCACTTCCAACCAATAATCATACTCGGTCAGAAATTGAAACTCTCTGCTTGCGGCCCAGATCTTGCTCTAACCTTTCAGACAAAAGAAAGACCTAATCCTCTCTTCTGGGCTGCTTAATTCTGCCAAAACTCCACACCAGCGGCATAGATGCTATGTGTATGCACTTTGAAGTGCTTAATGCTTTCAATAATACCTCTTAATTGCTAGAACCCAAGGGTTGTCCCAACCCCCTTCTAAAAAGACCACATTAGCATCAGGCCCATCACTCTGGTGAATCTAATCTACGTTGCTAAGGTACTTAACTTTTAAACTCAAGTTCAGTATAGTGCAATTAAATAACTCGCAAAGAACTTAATATGATGACCTGACATGTAAGGAATTCTATGGCCAAAGAATGGAAATAATCATGTAAAGAAGTTCAAACCTCATCAGTGCTTTCCAACTCTTATGCTAACTACTTAGTAAGGTGCTTCTAATGAGGAATATTTTTCATCAAAGTGATAGTAGCTCTCTCAATATCCGTCCGGCCAACCAAGACGCAGAGTGGACCATCCAGGAAGTAAGGATGTCATAGAACTAGTCAAGGTGAAATACTTCGCAACTGATGTACCTTCAATCTCTCTTTGTATGCAGTCCTTTTTTGGTTAAGTTCAGATATTCTAAGATGGTTATTCGCAAGGCACACAAGTACTAAAGCAATGCTACCCATGTGCTAAATAGTCGTGCTCAATTGGTACTAAAGAAACGGATAAGGAAGAGTTTCATACGATTTTCAAATTTAATTCCAAACTAAGTCTCGATGTGCATTTGGTCCCCTTTCACATTCATGCCTTACTAAATTATTTTTTATCTCATTTTCTAACTTCGTTCAACAGTTTCATGAAGTTTTGAAAGTAAAAGGTAACTTAACATAGACCAGAGCTTTTGCATTTGGTCTCTCTTTATATTCATGCCTTCTAAGCATTTCATTTTGTACCCTGGTTAGCACCTTCAATATATCCCTCTATAAACAGTCAGGGCTTGGACGTGAGGAGTATGTTAAAGCACGACACAGATTGCTTGCTCATTCTCCAACACCTGAACTCCAACCATTTACAGTCTTCTCTTCTCTTACTCCATATGTCCTTGATCCTCAACTTCTCCGCTTCTTCCTTCCATCCACCACCCTTCCTTCTGCTTCTTAATATTCTACTCGATTATTGCCTACCTTGGAGCATTGTGACTTTCAGTCATCTTCAACAAGCTGTTTTAAGTTCCTTCACCTGTCCACTCGCAGAAAAAAGAAACATAAAAACAGGGAACAACCATTTCTACCCTGGGGAAAACCCTTCTTTCATTTTCATTATCTAACTTTCGTCTTCTCCAACCAGCTCCTTGCCTTCTCACCAACTCAACATTTAAATTAAACCTTGATTAATCAATTTGGTTTCTTTCTTCAACTTCTAACAATTTTTGGTGTCTTGCCTGTAAATTCTACATCTATCGGTTTCAACCAAATGTTGCCTTCAGGCCGTGTCTCATTTTCGTCTTATAAAATCATGTCTTTCTTAATGCTTTTGCATAAAGGCCTGTTTGTAAATATTTTCTGATTCAGGATTGAGTTTTTTATAACACAACTATCAATTCTTTACCATACTTTGCTAATAATCTCTCCTATAGAGCACTTTTGGCATGAGTGCGTGACATTTAAGTCTTTAATTAACTATGCTCTGTCTCAATTTCATTTTCTACTTTATCATCCACTTCTCTTTCAATTATTTATCCCCCAAACCATCAGCACCATCTATCACCTTCCACGGATGACCACCATCAAGCACGGTGAACCGCAGTCAACCACTACCTCGTGCAGTTAAAGAAAAGAACTTCCATCTCCACTAGAACCTGAAAAGAGAATGACCACTAACATAACAGTAAGATTCCTTTATCGTGGCACAAAGGCAATGGGGTCGAAACACCAAAAAAGCGCCTCAACAGCTGACACGACTGTGAACAGCCCCACCATTGGCCACCCTCCCATTGCTCTCTTTCTCTGCCAAAAAGCGCCATCATCATCAACAGAACTACTCCCCATCCCAAAAACAACTACCTCAATATTTCATCACTATGCAATTAGTCACAGACTTCAATCTTGCATGACATTGCAGGTTTTAAATCCAAACCTTAGTTGCACAAAGCGGGGGGGGGGGGGGAGGGGGGGAGCTGGAACGGGGGCGCATAAGCACCAAGAAGAATCTGAGGTTGGGAAGAGTATTATCATTTGTTTAGTATAGTTTAGATAGCCAGCAACAACAGACAAGGAGGCTTTAAGGACTTGAAGGAGGAGAGAAACAAGGAATTGAGTTGAAAAGAGCTTGATTTTCAGGTATTCTCTCACTTGTTCTATGCAGCTAACGGGATCGAGTTCCCGTATTAGTTTGGAATGAGATCCTATGGAGCTCCTAACTTGGGATCGCAAAAGCGAGTTTCCGAGAGAGAAACGTCACCTTTTTGGGAGTTTCCTGCAACTAAGATCCAAACTATCATAGGGCACAAGACAATTAAGAGTTTCCGAAGTATGCTATTTGTCCCCACTCTCATGCCAAAAGCATGCATCCCAAAGTTCATTGTTGTCTGACAACCTATATCAAGGTCCATCATATCAGACAGAAGAACCCCATTATCTGGGCTTCATATTTTTTGCAGACATGTTTGGTCCTCGTAGGAGAATATCAAAGAACTGTGATTATCTTCAAAACATTTCCTAAAACGTTAATGCGTGAAAAATGTGAAAATGGAAAATATAACAGAGAGGAATCGTCATAAAATACCTTCAATATTACTTGACGGAATTGATGCTCTGAGATCTGAAGGACATAATGCTACATTGGTACATATCTGGCAGAGGCGTAAGATTATGCCGAGTAGAGTTGACAAATTATTCATAACTCTATCAGCAGAGAAATAAACCTGAACAAATTTCTTAGCCTCTCCCTCCATCTGATCATAGAGTTCACGTTCTTCTACAGAGAGATCCACGTAGCAAGTCTCCACTGTTCTAGGTGGCAACCCAATCAAGGTGTTGTCCTTACTTCTCCTCAAGGAAATTGCTCCCATTAGAACCTAGATGAAATGAAACCAGAGTAATATAAGCAGATTGAGCAGAAGACACCGTGACCATCATAATTTTCCAAGAAAAAGAAACCCAGCACCAAGTACCCATACCCTTGGAGGCAAAAACAAAACATTAGTCAAAACAAAACGTGGATCACGGATCAACACAGTTTCTTTCAGCATTCAGAAAGATATCAAAAGCCACACGAGGACATAATTAAAAGCTGTTGATTATGTTTCCTACAACACCTATAATCCTATAAGCATCACCCCATATAGAAGTTCTGATTATGATAACCCAGAAATTGAGGAACAACTCAGAGAGGCTTACCTCTTCGACACCATGAACACCCATCATGAATTTCACAACATCAACGCCCCGGTCTAAGAAGTGAGAAGCCAATTGACACTTTGCAAAAAGTATATCGAAATGATAAATCATCAAGTTTGCTATCCTACTGTAATGCTCACCCTTGACAAAATGTAGCTCCAAAAGTTCAAGCTGTGAATAATGTCTCTTTCGTGTTACTTGGCACGAGAAATCAGTAACCAAGAAAACGTACCAAGAAGTCAAGTGCCATGACAAATCTAACAAGGAAGCTATGTTTGTTTGTGCTTCTTATTCAACTAGAATGGTTAAAATACTTGAATAGAGAATGGAAACCTATCTTATGCCTTTTATCATATGTACAATCCCCAGCAAACTGGAAGGACCCAAGAAAACAGCACTTCATCCGAATACCTTTTGATGGTGACTGTGCTTTTATAAAGTTCTTGTTGGTGGAGGGAGCTGCATGTGAGTACATCTTTACATGCACGTGTGTGCACAGGTGTGCCAACTGTGCAAGGAGCAAAATGCATGCGAAAGAAGGTAATAACGCGTTTGAGAGAGAGAGAGAGAGAGAGAGAGAGAGAGAGAGAGAGTATAACAGAATATAATAAATAAACTCAAAAAGAAGGTAATAACTTGGCCATGATTCAACAAAAACAACATCCTGGAATGCTGAGACAAAATACCATGAAATACATAAAAGTTCCTTTAATACTAAACAATCATATCACACAAGCTTAAACCTGAAATACTTTCTTACAGTAACACATCTTAAGAGAAAGCCCAAAACAAATTTGAAAACAACAAATTTTCGGAGCAACAGTTATTCTTGGATTACAAGTAGAGAAAGACAACGTATTGATACAGAATCAAACCCACTCTTTTCAATTTTGTGCTGCACTTGCAGATGGTTTAAAAAATATGACGACAATGAAATCAGATACTTGCTCCCAAAAGATGGGCAGATAGATATTGCCATCCTACGCTGGAGCAGCAAGATGCACTTAGAATATGTAATATGAAGAAAAACTGACACAGAGAATTGCCGATAATAGAGTAAACAATAGTTAAAAACAAGAAGGGAGACAAAAGCCTTGTCGGAGCACAGAAGAAATATAAACGTGGGAACAAAGCAGTTGTTCTTACCTGCAGCCGCAGGAGACCCTTCTCGTCCCCTGAATAAGTGGGCGCCGCACCAATCTATTCCAATAGTCTCTAGTGCAAAATGGCTCAAACCTCAAAAAGGACATGAGCGAGTACAAATCACACGAGCCATTCTGTATGGGTGTTCCTGTAACAACCCACCTACGCTTAGCACTGAGACTAGTCACTGCACGACTTTGCTGAGTATTGGCATTCCTAATGACATGTGCCTCGTCCAAAATGACTCGCCGCCACACTATCTTCTTCATGGGTGACCCCACCCATTGCTCTTCCGCAGCTAGAGTACTATAAGTTGTCAAAACAATATCATACTTTTTGAGCTCCTCAACATCTTGTGTCCGTTCCCCATAGTACATATACATACTTAACTTCCCCCCGTCTAGTATGCTGTTCCAACTGGGTAATCCACGATGAAAATACCGCTGGTGGGCACACAATCAAAGTCGTTCTTGACTCCAAAGCATCTGAAGATCCATCTAACCCACCTAAATATTTTCCCTTGACGGTTCTATCTAGAACAGTCTTCAATTTTCCATTTGTTCCGCGAATTACTAGTCCTCTTACACGGTTTTCCCTGTTTAGACTTGCTACGTTTTGAAACAACCAAATACTCACAGTCATCAATGTCATCATGTATTTCCCCATTCTCCGAAACATCTACAGATTCTAAACTACCACATTTATCAAGCGCAATCAAAGAGAGCAGCATGAGAGTCTTACCCAACTCCATGTCGTCAGCAAGAATCCCACCCCTCATTGGCTCTGGCCGCGCCTTCGCCATGAAATTCGTCAAAACGTTTAGATAACCCCCATCCCTCTCCTCCCAAAACGGCGGCAACTCGCAAGAAATCTCCCTGCGAACCAGCCACCCTAATCCCTCCTTCTGGTGCAATAAAAGCCCGTCACAATCACGTCTTTCGGCGGCACCATCGCTTCCAACCCTTCCTTCTCCCTCACATTCTTATCCAACATCTTGAATATCTCGTTCACAGTTCTCCTATCTTCCTTCCTTCTCCTCTCCTTCGCCACATTCGCCTGGGACAAGCCAAACGCGGCTTCATTCTCCGAAATCAAAGCCAACCCGCCTCGCATAATCGCCGATTTCACCCTCCGAAACGCCTCAATCCTAGCAAACACGTAAATCTGACATGGAAGTGAAGTGCATATATTAATTTCCTTGGCGATACACGGTGCTTACGTAATATCGAATCGTCCGTCCATACTCCGCTCGCTGCGGCAGCAAAGTACGAGTATTCAGGAATATAATACCGTCATACATCGATATACTGGTATATAAGCGCCTCAATACTCATACTTTATTGCTCACCGTGTGCACCGTCGCTACTTATAAGCAAAAGGAAGTGAAGTGCATATATTCATTTCCTCGGGCGAGAGATTTTCTCAAAATTGTCTCATTAACTTTTGGCCAAGTTTATCCTATATAATCTAATACTTTATATTGTGTTTAAGTACCACTTTTAGATGGGGAATTCATGTTAGGCTACAAACAGTGAGTTAATCGGTCAATGTTTATGTATCTTATATCTATTTTTAGAAATCAGTAAAAGATCAAGCAAACAAATAAAATGAAATATAGGGAGTACTATTTTTTGTTTTTAGCAATGTTGGGAGCTCTCTAACAGGGTGGGATTCTAAACATTTCACAAAGATTAAATATCTATAGCTCGTCAATCTTGTTCTTTTCTTTTGTTCACTTGAAACAATTAGACATATTAATGAATCAATAACAACCAATAGACCAACCAGATGCCGTATTACTTTCTCCGAAGCTTGACATAGTATGGGTTGCCCCCTTACCATTTCTTCATGTAAAACTATGTGATACCAAGGAAAGTGGGTTCGCAGTCGACGTGGAGGTACCAGAAGGAATGCAGTCCTAGTCAGATGTCAAGTATGTTGATGTGAGACATAGTAAGGATGGAGTAAGGGTAGAGACCAAGGGCGTTCAACACAGAGCCTGTGGATGACAGTGCTGCAAGGGCGATGGCGCCGGGTGAATACATGACGACAGTTATAGTCCGATACTTAGATCCAGAGTTAAGGTCCACATGTCTCTCTCTTTAGAATTCTAGAGTTGGAAAGTAAATGTGAGAAGAATTCTAAAAATGTGTCTTGTCCTCCAAATGAACTCTCAAGACCCCGATTTATAGAGGTTGAGATGATGATGTCATCAACTAATACGTGGTGCTTTTGCTCCTTGGGAGTGACACGTGACCAAGGGATCCACAAGTGCCGTCGTGCCGATGTTCCACGGACTCTCAGATCGCATATTCACTCGGCCGGTCCCGTATAGCGTTGCTCTATCTGCCTGGAAAGACTAGACCACACAGCAATGCCAAAGAGCCCCCTTGATCTAGCCATCAGCCCAAAGCCCTTGCAGAGTTCCACAGGGCGTCAAGAGATGAGGAAGACCTGACAGCGGTGGGGAAGACCCGACGCCCAACTATCAGGTGGAATAGGCACGATGCCCTCCAGAGACTTGCTCCAGTCTCGAAGTGACCCGGGGATCATATTCCCTAGGGGTGCCGATGAAATCCCCTTGTGCCGGAGCACGTAGGCTAGTCGTGCAAATACTTTGACGGAGATAGTGTCCTGGATGAGTTACCTATCCCGAGGGTGAATCTTTGTGCCGGAGCACTCGAACCACGCCAAGGTAATGTCTTGGAAGAGTCACCTACCCGACGGGCTGAGGTAGCATTTTGGAGGAGCCGTCTACCTAGCAGAAGGGGAGTTGAAGCTCCTTGGCGGAGACAGTATCCTAGAGGAGTTGCCTATCCTGTAGGTGAGTCCTTGTGCCGGAGCACTTGAAGCAAGCTAAGGTAGTGTCTTGGAGGAGTCGCTTACCCAATGGGCCGAGGTAGTATCCCTGAGAAGCCGTCTACCTGGTTGAAGGGGGGTTGAAGCTCCCTGGCAGATATAGTGTCCCGAAGGAGTCACCTATCTCGTGGGTGAGTCCTTGTGCCGAAGACTCGGAGCACCCTAAGGTAGTGTCTGGGAGGAGCCGCCAACCTGACGGGCTGAGGTAGCATCCCAAAGGAGCTGTCTACCTGGAGGAAGGTGAGTTTTCATGCTGGAACACTCAGAACTCAGTGGCGGAGACAGTGTCCTGGAAGAGTTGCATATCCCCGTAGATGAGTCATTATGTCGGGATACTCTGAGCGTGCCAAGGTAATGTCTCGAAGGAGTCGCCTACTTGATGGTCCGAGGTAGTATCCTAGAGGAGTTGTTTACATGGCAGAAGAGGAGTCTTCATACCGGAGCACTTAGAGGTCCCTGGCAGAGATATTGTCCCGGAGGAGTCGCCTATCCCTGCGGGATGCTGCACATACTGCGTAGTGGGTCGAAGCATGTTTTAGACCAAGGCAAGGTGCACATAGTTTGGTGAAAGAATGGCGCGTCGGCATGGTAGTGTGACATAGTGACGGGGCGCATGACTGTATAAGCTGCACGACACACGGGCACAATGGAGTTTGTGCAGTGCCAGCAGTATGGTAGTGTGACAGAGAGCTAGAGGACACGATTGTATCAGTGGCACGACAGAGTGTGTGGACTACTGGGCGCACGTGACATGGAAATGGCGCACGGGTGAGGCGATAGGTGTCGCAGAGTTAGCACTCAGGTGTAGGCAACAGGCGTCGCAGAGTCGACGTGCAGGCCTGGGCGATATGCATCGTAGAGTCGGGGCACAGGTGTGAACAACGGGCAGTGCAAATTTGGCGTGCAGAAGACGCTCCTATAGCGTTTGGTGGAAGGAAAAAGAAAGTGTGAGCAGTGGTGGGAGGCCAAGGCCAACCCCCAAAGGGGGAAGGCAGTTGCACCACGCATTGACCCTCAAAGGGAAAGGCACGCCTATCCCCGAGGGGAAAGATGTGCAACCGACTAAGCAAAACAGGGCTGTGAATGTTGAGTCACGCTGCTGCTAAGAAGGAAGATGTGCGACCGGCTAAGCAATGCCGACCCCTGAGGAGGAATATGTGCCATTAGCTAAGCAAAAAGGGGCTGCGAAGGTTGAGGTACGCCGGCCACCAAGGGGGAAGATGTGCGACCGACTGAGCAATGCCGACCACCAAGGGAGAAGATGTGTGACTGGCTTAGCAATGCCGACTGCTGAAGGGGGAGATGTGCGATCGGCTGAGCAATGCCAACTTCCAAGGGGGGAGACGTGCGCCCAACTGAGCAACACCAATCGCCAAGGGAAACGATGTGCGACTGGCTTAGTAACGCCGACCACCGAGGGAGAAGATGTGCGACCGGCTGAAAAAAAATGGCATGCGCGCTCTGACCGGTCCGAAGCGTTAAAAACTTGACTGTTGACAATTATCGACATGTTGCACAAAACGGGACTCACAGTGGGTCCATGGGTGCGGCCAAGATAGGTTAGGAACACTATGTAATCATTGAGCTACCAATGCCGGTCTTTGTCAAACATGTATATGTGGTGATACAATTCTTTAGTATCCTTGTAGACCAAAATCCATATCCATGAATAGTAATATTCAATCGTTGAAGCTCTCATGATGTGATAATAGAGTTTAGTGAAAGAAGAAGTTGAAAGGTCAGAGGTGCATCTCTTCATCAGACATATATGAGCATGTTTGTGGCCATAGCCATCTTGTTACTACCGAAACTTCTCTTTTGGGCCTTGACTTAACAAAAAATCAAAGGCACTGACTTCCCCTTCATTTAATAATGCCACCTCTAAATACAATATGTTCTTGGGGGGAAGAGCAAGCTCTCGCTGAGTGGGCGATGCTTGTTAGCCTTTTTGTGAGTTACTCGGATAACCGGTCTATGCTTTATGCAGATCATTTGGTTACCAATCTCGATGGTTCTCTATGGAACCGTCACTATTGAAAGTAAAGTATTTGATCATCTTAAATGGCGAATAACAATCTATTTTTTGACACTCTTGAACAAATATCTTAGCTTTTTCGACTAATCATGTACTAAATATTAGTCTGAAACATAAGGATGATGATCTTGATCTTGATGAGTGCCATTCTTATTTATTTGGAAAATCAAATCTAGATATGGAAATTAAACTTCCTTTTTCAGTGTCTTCAATGGACCTGAAGGTTGCCTTTGTTATGGTTTTTCATTATGCAATGCCCTTACATCCTAATTCAACACCTCGGAAAAGCAACAAAAATCTCTCCACACCATTTGCACCTGTTATCACACACCTCAAAAAGGATAACCATGAGAACACTCATGTTCAACTCTACATGACACCACATTTATTGTCTTTTTCAAATTTTCCTTTAATACATTTAATACATGTGTCAAAACCTCAGAAATTTTTAAGAAAGAAGAATTTCATCCTTAATGAGACATTTAATTCTGCCTCATGATATGTGACCTAAACATTTATGCCACAATTCAGCGGAATTTTCATTATTTCATCTTCTCTTACCACAAGTTTTATCAAATACATCATTCATGTTCATTGATTTTAAAGATTCATTAAAAGAAGTATCCAAACATAATTTGTAGAGATTTCCCTCCAACAAACCAGAACTAATAGCTCTAGATTAAAGGAAAATAAAGAAGCCTTTATTCTCAAACTTAAACAAATAACCATAAGCGTCAATTTTAAAAACATAAATAAGGTTTCTAGTCATACTGGAAACACACATATTATTAACTAAATCCATTAAAGTCACTCTTTAAGCTAAATGGAGAGATCCTAGAGCTTCAACTTGAGTTTTCTTTCCATTTCCTACTAGCATATTACAGTCTCCTTTGTTTACCTTCTTCGCGGAAAGTAATCCGTGCAATAAATTAGTTATGTGCACAGTTGCACATGTATCAAAAGAAGGAGCATCAATTGTATAAAACTTAAAATAAATGTAAATATATCCATTAGCTTTTTTTCCAACCACTATTTGAATTTCAGACATTCTTTCCTCAGGTGTCCTTTAGCTCAACAAAAGTTACACTTGGGACCATGAGCGACGCGTGACTGGTATCGTGGCAGTGGGCGTCGTGCAGGGGACATGTGACCCATGAGCGACGCGTGGTTGCAGGCGACTAGTGTAGTGAAAGTAGGCGTCGTGTCGAGGGCACGTGATGCATGAATGGTGCATGGGCATGAGCAACGACTGTCACGACAGTTGGGCGTGCTACGGGGGGCACGTGACACATGAAGGGCACATAGGCGCGGGCCAATGGTGTCATGAAAGTGGGCGTCATACCAGGGGCACGTGATGCATGAGTGGCGCATGGGTGCCATATCTAAGGGATTCCTTGGTTGGGGCAGAAGAAGCAACATCACTTCATCGTTATCAAACTGACTGTAATCTTTTTCTGTCCGCGAGGATCCCATCAGAGTGCCTTTACTTCTAATAGGCCATGAACTAGATCAAAATCATTCTCAATGGGCGTAACGGAGATGGCTCACGACTGTGAGCAACGGGCACCGCAAAGTCGGCATTGCGGCGATGGCCGACGTTGTAAAGATAGCGAACGATTGTGATCGAAAGGCATTGCGGAGTCGACACCAAGCGACAGCAGGTGTCACAAAGATGGCGGAAGGATGACGGTGGGGGCGTAGGCACCAGCGAGGGTCGTAGATAGTGTAAGGTCAAAATGAAGAACAAGATTAGGAGAAGGCCAAGGCCAACCATTAGGGGAAGGCGGAGGCCGACCCTCACAGGGTGGCCGAGGCCAACCCTCATAGGGTGGCAGAGACCGACCCTCAAGGGGAGGCCGAGGCCGACCCTCAAGGGGAGGCCGAGGCCGACCCTCAAAGGGTGGTTGAGCTGAGCCTTTAAGGGTGTCAAGGCTGACCCCCATGGGGAGGCCGAGTTTGATCCCTAGGGGAAGGCCAAGGCCAACTCCCTTGGGTAACTGAGCAAGGTGCATTAATGGGCGTTGTGTGACGGCTGAGGCATTGCCTTAAGTAACGCAAAAATCAATTTCTTAGTGACAAAGTACCATAGAGAAAGTGAGAAAATACACGTGACTTGAACGTGTAGGTTTTGACCGTTGGAAGCGTTAAAAATTGATTGTTGACTGTGTCGACGTGTCACACAAAACAAGAGCCTAGTAGGCCCTTGGGTGCAACCTAGATAGGTTTGGAACATAAGTCCCTGCATGCAGTATGCTCGAAGGGGCAATCTGGGCGTGTAGCGCATGCATAACCGCAAGTTCATACTTAGAAGAATTTTGATGTTTGTTAGCCAGAGAATTGCTGGTGTTGTCATGAACGATGAGGGTTGGAAAGCTAATGAAAGTTTTATCAAAATATGAAAAGATTAGCTCTAAAAACATTCTTAAGAAAATTTGAGTGAGTTTCAAAGTTTGATCAAGAAACACACTTGTGTGTTGTAATATTCTCACATGCAATGCACAAGGCGTTCTAAGGTCATTTTAGGCCATAGTCATCAATCCAGGCATCCAACCAAGATGAGTTACACAATATTAAAGTTCAATCATAATTGAGAGTAACTTTGCTTATGCATTTCTTTGTTGTTCTTTGACATTAGACTCAATGAAGCTTCTATAGCATGTCCACTATAGCTTTTTTGACCTTAATCCATATATCCAACTTCTCAAATTTGTCTTCATGAGTGTGTATGTATATATGTACTAAGAATTCACTCAAAGCACAAATTAGAAGATGATTAATGTGTTGTTCTCATTAAAACTAGATGTAAGCATAGGTTATCCAACCATAGGGCTAACAATGGTAATAACCAAGGTTGCTCTAGGAACCTTGCACTAGATAAGGGAGATTTGAAGAATTCTCTAGAATAAAATGAGTGTTTTTCAAACCTGGAAGTGTAATAGAAAGTTCTATTGGTTGACGAAAAGTTACTAAGATTTTAGTTTTCAATCCCTCCAATAGCTCTCAGGGCATGAGTCTTAAATGCTACCCCTACTACCCCATCAAATGATGGCAAAAAGAGACTCTATTATACAACAAGTCAAACAAAGAGGAAATATGCCTGCCGCTACCCACCATAGCTGATAGGACTCTTAAAGACCCCAACATCCCTCGCATCCAACATCTTTCTCTAGTCAGCGGCAACCAAGGTACTCAGTCTAACCATGTTTTTTATTTTGTCAGAAAATTATTTCTCATACTCTGCCTTCTATAGCTGCTTTAACTAAGAGTGGTACCTGCCACCCTCTTCCATTAATTTTATCTGATAGTTTCACTAATTGATTTTCGATAAAAAGTCCTCTGCACCGGTTAATAATTTAGCCAAAAGATTTCTTGCATGGCCCTTTTTGGACATTTATTCCTACCTCATGTTCATTGGGATGATTGTCATTGGACAAAAGGTATAATATTCGACAATAACCCTATTACTGCCATAAACTCTACTTCGGATTGTTCCGTGACTAGCTTCACATGGACACCTTTTACAAACTCACTCCAAGAAATTCAGACAACATCTCAGCTAGTGATGCCAACCTGACTTTTCTGTCTAAACCGTGGAACCATCTACTGTAATTGGACTCTTTCCTTCCAACTTCTCAGCATCTAGGTATTGACAATCTGCCTGAGAAGAATAGCATCTTAAAGCCTACCCAACACTTTTAAAAGGTGTTCTCTTGTAAAGCTCCGGACTTTGGCGACTGTGATGAAACATTTGCCCAAGAACCCACTTTAAAACAGATTGACTTTAATTATATATTATCCCCTTTCACGGGTTTGAATAAATCAGTTGAAGACTCTCATATCATACCCATCCTCATGAGTTTAGAACAAATTTGATGAAGAACCTACTGAGAGCAACATTGAATCTACTTTCTTCATGGCTGCGGTCCTCAAAAAAATGAAAGCTCAACTCTCTACATTCGGATGAACTATCAGGTAGCAATTCAAAAATTTGAGCGTCACCACCTCAAGTAACTTAACCTCTTCTGTTTCTAGCTCTCTTGAGACAAAACATGTTCCTTCACACCCAAGCTTTATCATTTTATACTACACATATACTTTCTTTCCCTCATTGCATACTATAGTCTCTTTTATTTCTATCTTTCTTATCTTTATTCCCATATCTTTACATGCTTGGTGGGGGTACATTTATTTATGGTCACCCCAACACAGCATGTCAGCAAGAGCCTAGGCATGTGTTTTAGATGTTCTTTATCAACGTTCGATCCTCTCCTAATAATAGTCGACTTCAACCAAGTTAAAAAGCTGTCAGATAAATTCAGCCCTAACTCTTCTGCCATATTTGGACGTCAACATCTGCTGGACTTCCTTGATAATCTGGAATTAATTGACATATCTTGGGTCAACCCTCCTTTAATAAGCTCCGTATGTACATTTGAAAAACAAGACAATACCATGGCTAATGCAGATTGGTTACAACTCTTCCCTCAAGCCTCGATTCAAAACTTAGGTAATGAAGTCTCCGATCATGCCCCAATCCTTTGGGATCTCTTTAAACCCTGAGGCGTGGCTAGAATTCCAAAAATCTTCCAAGCCTTCTAGGTTCTCCATCCTGATTGTAAAAGCAAAATTGAAAATATTGGATTACCAAAGTACAAGGATTCCCCCTTTTTGGTATAGTGCCAAAAGGTAAAGCCATTATGAAAAAGCTTGAGAAGCTGGAGTTCTATAACTTTTGGTCACATACCTACTCAAATGGGGGGAACACGTCCGCTTCTGTAATGCTCAAGCTGCCTACTGAACCCTCAGGCAATGGAAACTAGTCATCAACTATCCCAACACTTAGGCTAGTTACTAGACTGTGAACAACATTTGTAGGCTCTAGAAAATGAAAGTGAGATGGATTAAATTTAGGATGGAAACATTAAGCTTTTCCATACCACAACCTGTACTCACAGAGCTTATAACCGCATAGAAGGAATTTACAACAGTAACAATCTGTGGTGCACTTTTGAAAACGACATCATAGTTACCTCTGAAAACCACTTCTTCAATGTCTTTCACTGCTCTGCTAACCAATCATCAATTTCTGAAGATCTCTCCCTACTCAGTGCTTTGGATACCTCCTTATGTACCTCAAACACTGACCTTCTTAATCTACCTTTTACATGCAAAGAAGTCAAAACGACCCTTTTCGACCTAGCACGTCTTAGTACCCCTGGTGCAGACAACATACATGTGATGTACCAGAATTGTTGGGATTTCATGGAACATGATATCACTGCATGAGTTCTTTCCTTCCTTAA
The DNA here is from genome assembly GCA_033070095.1 of Escallonia herrerae. NCBI lineage: Eukaryota > Viridiplantae > Streptophyta > Magnoliopsida > Escalloniales > Escalloniaceae > Escallonia > Escallonia herrerae. The sequence goes on along the minus strand of JAVXUP010000433.1, from coordinate 343,382 downwards.
CTCCAGTCATCTTCTCTCAAAATCCAACTTCTCATATATTTTGTTTATACCGAAAAAACCTCACCCAGAGCATCCCTTAGACTTCAGACCTATAAGCTTAAGTAAAACCATTTACAAAGCTCCTCTAAAGTCCTAGCGCAATCTTTCCTTTATTATATCTTCTTTTTCAAAATGCTTTTGTAAAAAACCGAGCCATTACAGAAAACATTCTTATTGCTCAAGAGCTGACCAACATCACTAAAACAAAGAAAAAAGGGAATTGATACGAGCAAAGCTTTCGACGAATTCACTGGGTCTTTATTCAAGCTGTTCGTGACAAACTACAATTTCCTTCTCACTTGATTCGACTCATCATGCAATGCATCACCATGTTTCCTAATATAATTTAATCAAAGGGTCTCCTTCCAAGAGATTTTATCCGAAATGTGGGGTTCAGATAAGAAGATCCTATCTCTTTCTTTATCTTCGTCTCCTGCTCTAAAGTCTTATCCATGTACTCACCAAAGCAAAACAGTATAAAGGTATCTGTGGCATCAAGTCAAGTCCCTAGACCCTGCCAATCAATCACCTAATGTTAGCGGATGATACCATTCTCTTCTTCTACATTAACTTTTCGAATTGCAAGACAATGAAACTTATTTTGGACCGATGTTGTCATATCTCTGGATAGATTATCAACTTTGGTATAATTATCCCTATTTTGCAACCCCAACATGCCTTCTTATATGCTGGAATATAACTGAAATTGCCTTGGCATCAACATTGAAGCAAATTTTGGGATATATTTTGGAACCTCTCAACTGGATGTGGCTATTGACAGGAAAATCTTCTTCCAAAACCTTATTCATAAGGTTCAATCTAGGTGTGCAGGCTGGAAAGGACTTCTCATGTACAAAGTAAGCCGTGCAACTCTTATTTCCTTAGTCCTCTCTAGCCTTCTAGTCTCTCACATGCAATCATGTATTTTCCCGGGTTATGTCTGTAAAAGAAATTAAACTCTATTTTAGCTCCTTTTTTTTTTTTTGATGTGGTGACCTTTGTAAGAAAAGCCTGCACATGGTCAATTGACACACTCTTCGTGGGCCAAAATCTAAGGGGTTTAGGCTTTAAAGACTCTAAGATCTTTAATTTGGCTCTTCTAGCTAAATCTAGCTGGAAAATCCTCAGGCAGCCTGATTCTCTGCTAGTCAAAGTCTTTCTACCCAAGTAATGCAAATGTCAAAAGTTCCTCCATGCTACAAAACTCAGCTTATCTTCCTGGGCCTTGAAAGCTATTCATATAGGTACTTTCGTTCTTCTTCGGGACTATCTTGGAATATAGGTGATGGGTGCTTGGTAGACATTTAGAAAGATAGATGGACCCCTGACTCCCCCCTCAGCTACTTAGTCCCCTCAGAATAAACACCTTAAAAACCAGATTGTGTATAACCTAATTCTTTCTTGTCAGTGGAATAATGATGCCCTCCAAGACTTGTTTCCTCCTTAAGTTATCACCAGAATCACAGGGATCAAGATCTCCCTTACGGGAGCCTCAGATCAACCTTGCTGGAATCTTGAAAGGTCCGGGATTTTCTCTGTAGCATCCGTCCATCATCTTCTACATTCTGAGAAATCCATTAGTTTAATCAATCCTCAAAATTCCCTCAATGAAACAATTCGGGAGGCCGTTTAGAAACTAAGATTACCTTCCAAAATCTCTTTCTTCATCTAATAATTATTGCTAGATAAGCTCCCAGTCTAGAAATATCTTGCGATGATTTATGTTTCCCAAACTAGCATACCCCCATTTGTTACTCTATTGAAGAATCATCTATCCATATCGTTCTTTCTTTCTTGTCAGTCGACCACATCCACTTGGTCTTGTATCAATCTTCACTATAAGAAAAACAAATTTTAACGACGGATTTTTTTGTCGCTAAAAGTGATATTTCTGTAGTGAAAGCTTTTATTGACGGAATGTCGGTCGCTAAAAGTCTGTCGGTGAAAACCCTGTCACTAAAAGATCAGTGACGGAAATACCGAATCCGTAGGTAAAAGTTGTACCTATACTGATGAATTAAATTATTTTTAGCAACGAAGTATTTTGCCGCTAAAAGTATTTTAGGTATTTTTTCATTTCTTTGTATTTTCTCAAAAATTAACTAAAAAGACTTTTAGCGACAATATATCCGTTGCTAAAAGTCCACAGTTAAAATACAAATTTTTTAAAAAAAAATTAAAAATTTTAATATCCAAACCTACTACTTGTAATTCAACTCAGACAAACATTCAAATCCAAACAAAAAACCTCTAATAGCAATTTTTATTTTTCAATTTTTTTTCAGTATTTCAATTCAATTTAACAATCTACATTTACAATTTAATCCAAATTGTCTTACAAACGTCGCCAACTTCAATATAATATAACCAGAATTATAAAATGAATCACAAGGCAAATTATATGTATTAAGTGAGACTAGAGAAGTCACAAGTGATAACATTGCATAGCTGAACTTCTATTCTTGTCAAGTTCCACACTGAAAGAACATCCACAACTTTGCTTAACAGCTTATGGCCAGTCCACCTCCAGTAACAAACCTGGGAAGAATTAACAAATAAAAAACCATCCATAATAGGTAATGCTATCAAGGGCAAAATGCATATTAAAAAAAATTCACTTGCAAGATCACTTGAAATCTATAAGAAAAATTCAGCTCTTAACAAAATGAAATGTTGAAACTATAATCTCAACAATCTCAACAACCTAATACTATGACTATTTACTATTAAAACTACATGGAAGAACATGTCCAAACCTATGCATAACCTATGAACACTTCACTAACTGAACCAGGACAGACTATGAATCCGTTACAAAAGCCAAAGTGATACTTCGCCCCTTCAACCACATTAATACAGGAGATTGCCTCAATTACATATAGAAAAAATATAGCTAAAAGGCACAAAGGACTAACCAAAATATGTTCTTCATCAAGTATTTGTTCGAGGTTACCAGCCACTACAAAGCTGCAAGATAGGGATTGGCTCTAATACTTGGATTTAAGATCGGAGGAGGACGAGTAGTGGTACCTGCCACTAGCTTATGAGTTATTGATGGTGAAAGTCATTGTGAGTTCTTATATTTCGATTCATGCTTAATGTTGACATTTGGGAGCATTTTGATGTGCATTATTTGAATTCAAGTGACAGCTTTTTGTTTCTTGATGCATCTATTACATTTCTATGAATCTCCATAAAATGCAATATTGTGGCAAGTTACTCAATGAAGAAAAGTTTAGGGTTCCTATACTGCATTATAACTTGTTTGTAGTTTTACCTCTGATCCTTTGTGATTTTGTGCTCAGATGATTACGTACGGTCAAAGCATATTTCAATTTCACAAGCAAGTCATTATGTGCTCATACAAATTCCGTAAGCAGATTTAAGACCGGAGCTAGTAACATGCTTAAATGATAAATGCAATTTGTGAACACTAGCTGCAATACACACGTGAGGCGCCATCAAACAATATGAACACCTTGATTTGACTTTTTGTTGGAGAAATGACAGAGAGATGTAGAAGTTAAGGATTTTCTGAAATCACTTGCTAAAATTCGTGGCCGACGGCAGTGGCTAGCGATGGTCGGTAGCAATAAAGAAATGCGGTATGGCGGTGATGTAGTAGAGGGGGTGGGTGCGTGGGGGTAGTGGAAGCATGCAATAGAGGGGGTGGTTATGGGGGTGGGCACTGAGGATCGGCTGGCGAACAGCAGAGACGGTCGGGTGGGGGTAGGAGTGCGGAGTGGTGATGGGGGCGTGGAATTAGGGGTGAGGGGGAATTGGGGCCAGAGAGATAGAGATAGAGAGAGAGAGAGATGAGGGGGAAGCGTGTGAGCTACGGGGAGAAAGAAAGAGAATGGTAGGGTATTCTTTAGATTAATGACTATTAATGACGAAAAATGTCGTCTCTAAAAAATCCGTAGTTAAAGGCCATTAAACTGAAGAAAAAAATTAGACTTTTTGCGATGGATTAGCGACGATTAAAAGGGAAAAAAATGGAAAATAAGCGTTAGTGACGAAAAACATTGTCGGTATAAGTCTATTGGTAAAGATCCGTCAGTAAAGGTAATTACCGACGGATTATTCTATCGGTAAATGGTATTTAACGACAGATTTTTAGCGACGGACTATCTGTCACTAGAACTCACTTTTTCCGTCGCTAAAAGTCTATTGGGAAAAACCTTTTTTCTTATAGTGCTTCTTACACCAGATATTGTGAACTTTAAATTACTTAAAGAATGGCTAATTGCGTGGCTCTTAATTTCCAATTACTCCCGCTTATCTCGACTTCATAATATAATACTTGTAACTCTTTGGCTGATATAGATCAATCACAATAAAGTTCTCTTTCAAAATAAGCCTGGAATACAACCGAAATTCTTTCCGGAAGAAGTCAGCTTTGTACAGCCTACTAGACAATCTTGAGACACTCTCATAGAATAAAGAACAGGGGTGCTAGAATTTAGCACAACGAGCTACATCTCCATTTTCTACCGGTCTTCTATATGCTCTTGCTCTAGAAGAGTTACCCTTGAACTAGGATTCCTCATAACTTCGGTAGAGTTTGAAAATCATTTGATTTTCTGTTTTTTTCTTTAATTTTATAAACTGAAAAAAATGCATTTGACATAATTTTCGTTTTTTTAGTTCCTTCAGTTTTAAAAATTAGTTTTTAAAACATGACTGTTTTTTAAAACTCTCATCTAAGAGTTTTGGGTTTTCTGTTTTGATTTTTGTTTTGAGACTACCACCACCAGCACCCTCCCACCGCCACAGCCATCGCCCTTTACTATCAGCCACTGTCTGCCGCCGGCCATCGCCGACCACCATGCCGGCTACCGCCATGCCTCACCACAACCACAGCCACCACAAATACCACCAAAGAAAAAATTTAAAATTAAAATTGGGTAATCAAACACTTATTTATTTTTGTAAAAAATAAAAAATAAACTGATTTTAGTTTTTGATTGTTTTGAAAATAGAAAATAAAAATTGGAAGTGATTTCAAACAGATCCCGCCTATGCAGTTTTCATAACTCATCATTTTAGAAGAGTTACTCTTGAAATAGGACTCCTCATCTTTGTGCATAATCGGAATGCTCTACAAATAAATAAGTTTGAAGGAACTCTTCCGGCAAATAATCGTAAATTGGCATCTCTTAAAACTTTGCTAACTTGCCTTTTATGGATTAGCAGTCTCAAGCTTATACATATTGCTCTATATACTGGACTGTTGATATTTGTGTGTGTATTTTTTTTAAACAATATCATCACCTCCAGAAATGCTACAGTACTCGTAAACCAGATCAAGGAAGCTAGGACCAAAGCGGAGAAGACTAATAAAATATTGTCAAGAGAAGTGCTAGGATCCTTTGAGGGACTAAAACCCCATGATTATGGTTGACGGTTTTATTAGTTTTCTTTGATGTACATTACTGTTTCCAAAACTCATTTTGATTCGATTGACTAATAACTATGCTCTTTTGGATTTGTCATGGAAAGTAGTCAAATTACTCCTATAACCATGGGAAACAAACACCCTGTCATTTATGATAATTCTCCATATTAACTAAAAAAGAAAGAAAGAAAGAAAGAAAGGCATTTTTCTATATTTTCATAAACATGATAACTAAAATAAAGAAAATGTTAAACAGACAGAGAATACTTATCTCACCAATCATCTTCCATGCGAACACAATTGCTTTCGCATCGTTTCTATGACTTTGTATCTCCCCGTTTGGGTGACTTTCGGACTTTTTCGGCAAAATCTCGTCCACAACATCACCACTTCTCCTCCCAAAACCTCACAAAACAGTTGACTGTATAAAAGTCACATTTGCAGCTAATACGCACAACTCAGGGAATAAGGGTGGGACATTTTGACAACGTCTAGCTTACGTAATTTAAGCCAGCTTTCTAACCTAGCTAGGCATCTAAATTTGCTCAGTATATAAGACGAGGATAAGGGTTGTATTTAGCATTTACTTGCGGCAATGAGTGCCCTTTCTTACATACTTCTGCTTGTTCTACTTCGTTGCATTGCACTTCAGCATAGTTACATGTCCAAATTCTCCGTTGCGGAAGCAAGAGTTTTGGATACTACACCTTGCTGCGAAGCACTTTCTGCTTCTTCCAATTGTAATGAGCAAACAAGGGAAGTCTGTCCAAGTCTTATTATCAGAAGGCCAACTAGGCGTACAACGCCGACTTGGCCTTCTCCCAAGCCAAACAACCCGGTTCATATGCGCGATACTCCTACAAGAAGGTTGCCACCTCCACCACCACCTCCGCCTCTGCCGCCGTCACAAGATTGGCCTCGTGAGCTGCTGCCTTAACCAAAGCGCACAAGATTATTGTTTGCTTGACACACTTTTGATCTCTAGTGGGATACCAAATAATTTTGTTTCAGTTTTTTGTGGGGAGTATTTTGTCAAAGAATGACTCTTGAGTGTGCATTTGTACGTAAATTGCTTTTTTTAAGATATATGAATTTAAATGCTCAAAATATAGGATTTACATCTTTCAGAGTGCGTGCGTATGAACGTAAATTGGACATTGAGAATGCAGTTTTTCTAATTAGGTTATTTTTAGGTGAGGAGATATATGATTTTAAGACATGCCGAGTTTCTTATTTTTAGCAGTTTTATTCCTATATTTTAAGCAAGAAAGACATTTGCTTTTTGGACAAATACTCATTCAAGAGATTATGTTGAGGTATATATGCAAACGAAGCATAAGGAATGCCAAGGATGGGTTTGGGTTGCCCTAACGAAATAGGCATATTAGGTATGGTAGTGCCCAAATTCATTGTTTTGGGGTTAGAGAGAGATCAAGACCACAAATGTGTAATTTTGACGACGATACAAATGGTCATATTGGTTGAGGAAGAGAGATGTTCACGGTGATGCATTTTAGGTTTAATCTAATTACAACTCTTATGCGTGGAAGTTTGGCAACCGTACAAAAGCACAAACACCTAGGTGTAGCATTTTAGAAGTACTGTTGGAATTGAGGAAATATAAAATTTGGAAGGCGACTTTTAATTTTTTTCTTTTGGCACAAAAATTAGGTTTGAGCAACTTGATTCACCAATCTAAATTATTGTCTACTGAAAAACCAAAGTACATTATTAAAAACAAATAGCAATATTTATTTGGTTATCGTGGTTCAAACTAAAAACTTTGTACTTGTATATGATATAAATAAAATAATAATAACAATGAACTTTTACAATTACTTTTGAACCAATAGAAAGAACTTCTCAAATCAAAACTGAACTAAAAGATTGAAAATTCTAATTATTCGAACTGAGCATCTAACGAACGCTGAATAATCAGAAATGTTATTTTCGTTTCTTTCAAAAACTGCTCATCCCAAGTGAAGCCATTATCTAAAATGATTGAAAAACAAGTTGACAATTGCGCACAATTCTTTTGGAGACGATAAGAAGAGATAACTAACGGCTTCTTGTTTGAGGCTTCGGGTATTGCATGTGAAGTTGGTACGAGGTAACGTGTAAAAAACAAATTCCGTTTGTTGAACTTCTATTTTATTATTTGTTCCCAACCTATTCTGGTAGCACCCAAGAACCCACGTAAAGTGTCACTTCGCGCGAACATGTTGACACATTCAACGATCAACTTTTCAATGCATCGAACCAGTCAAAGTACGCACGCTCAACTCACGTGTAATTTCGCTTCGAACGCCTCGCGCGACTTAATCGCTAATTATTTCACGTTAATGTGACTCACGGTAGTACGATCGTCACACCGCAACCACCCGAACACCTTTTCATCAAAAACATTGGCCGACAGTGCAACCAGAGCAACGGGGTCAAAGGGCAACCCCATAGGGTCGGCCTCGGCCTCCCCCAAGGCTAGGGGTCGGCCTCGGCCTCCCCCACCGGTTGTTCACTTTTCGCGCAAAGTCCTTTTCATGCTTTGTTCGCTTCGTACGCATTGCATGTGACTTTGGCACCTTGTTCGTCATGTGGGTACGACTCACGGCAACATCCTCGTCATATCTCAACATTCAAATTTGTCATTGCCTATCAAAACACCTACCGACAGCATGTCCAAAGTCTACCAAAAAGGAGAATGGCCTTGGCCTTGGCCAACCCCTAGGGTCCGCCTCGGCCTCCCCGGGGGGTCGTCCTCGACCTCCCCAGGGGTGGTGGCTTTGGCCTTCTCCCAATTTTTAGCCTTTGGCCTCCCCTCCCGCGAGCATTTGTTTTCTCGAGTCTATACACCTTCGCGACGTTTGTGGACATTCGTACATCAACCTCGCGACGTCCATCATCAGACACTCGCGACCGCTACACCAACAAACTCCATTTGTTGAACTTCTATTTTACCATTTGTTCCCAACCTATTCTGGTCGCACCCAAGAACCCATGTGGAGTGCCACTTCGCGCGAACATGTCGATACATTCAACGGTCAACTTTTCAACGCATTAAACCGGTCAAAGTACGCACGCTCAACTCACGTTCATTTTTCGCTTCGCATGCCACGCGCACGACTTAATCGCCAATAAATTCACGTTAACGTGACTCACGGTAGCACGATCGTCACTTCGAGACCACCCGAACACCTTTTCATCAAAATGATCGGTCAACAATGCAACCGGAGCAACGGGGTCAAGGGGCAAAGGCCTGGGCCAAACCCATAGGGTCAGCCTCGGCCTTCCCCCCTGGTTGTTCACTTTTCGTGCAAAGTCATTTTCATGCTTTGTTCACTTCGTACGCTTCGCATGTGACTTTGGCACCTTGTTCGTCATTTGGGTACGACTTATGGCAATACGCCCGTCATATCTCAACTTTCGGATTCGTCATTGCCCATCAAAACACCTACCGCCGGTGCGCCCAAGGACTACCAAAAGTGGGAATGGCCTTGGCCAACCCCTAGGGTTGGTCTCGGCCTCCCTAGGGGTGGTGGCCTTGGCCTTTTCCCAATTTTTAGCCTTTGGCCTCCCCTCCCAAGAGCATTTGTTTTCTCGAGTCATTACACCTTCACGATGTTTGCGGACATTCGTACATCAACCTCACGACGTCTGTCGTCTGTCGCTCCCGACCTCGCACCGCTCCTGTGACGCCATCAAACTCTATTTGTTGAACTTCTATGTTTCCATTTGTTCTCAACCTATTCTGGTCGCACCCAAGAACCCACGGGGAGGGCCACTTCCCGCGAACAAGGCGACACATTCAACGGTCAACTTTTCAACGCATCGAACCGGTCAAAGTACACACGGTCAACTCACGTGTATTTTTTGCTTCGCACGCCCTGCGCGTGGCTTAATCGCTAATTATTTCACATTAACGTGACTGACGGTAGCACGATCGTCATGCTGCAACCACCCGAACAACTTTCTATCAAAAACATCGACCGATGGTGTAACCAGAGGAACGGGGTCTACGGGCAAAGGCCTTGGCCAACCCCATAGGGTCGGCCTCGGCCTCCCCTAAGGCCAGGGATCGGCCTCAGCCTCGATGGGGGGTCAGCCTTGGCCTTCCCCCCCGGTTGTTCACTTTTCCCGCAAAGTCCTTTTCATGCTTTGTTCGCTTCGTACGCTTCACAGGTGACTTCGGCATCTTGTTCGTCATGTGGGTATGACTCACGGCAACACGCTCGTCATATCTCAACTTTCAGATTTGTCATTGCCCATCAAAACACCTACCATCGGCACACCTGAAGTCTACCAAAAGGGGGAATGGCCTTGGCCTTGGCCAACCCCTAGGGTCGGCCTCGGCCTCCCCAGGGGTGGTGGCCTTGGCCTTCTCCCAATTTTTAGCCTTTGGCCTCCCCTCTTGCGAGCATTTGTTTTCTCAAGTCTTTGCACCTTCGTGATGTTTGCGGACATTCGTACATCAACCTCACGATGTTTGTCCTCCATCGCTCACGACCGCGCACCGCTCCTGTGACTCCAACAAACTCTGTTTGTTAAACTTCTATTTTACCATTTGTTTTCAACCTATTCTGGTCCGCACCCAAGAACCCACGTGGAGTGCCACTTCGAACATGTCGACACATTCAACGGTTAACTTTTTAACGCATCAAACCGGTCAAAGTACGCACGCTCAACTCATTTGTATTTTTCGCTTTGCACGCCTCGCGTGTGGGCACGACTCACGGCAACACGCTCGTCATATCTCAACTTTCAGATTAGTCATTGCCCATCAAAACACCTACCGTCGGCGTACCCGAACTCTACCAAAAGGGGGAATGGCCTTGGCCAACCCCTAGGGTCGGCCTCAGCATCCACAGGGGGTCAGCCTTGGCCTTACCAGGGGGTCGGCCTTGGCCTCCCATCGGGTGGTGGCCTTGGCCTTCTCCCAATTTTTAGCCTTTGGCCTCCCCTCCGACGAGCACTTGTTTTCTCGAGTCTTTGCACCTTCGCAATGTTTGCAGACATTCGTACATCAACCTCGTTACATCCGTCATCTATCACTTGGGATCGCGCACCGCTCCTGCGACGCCTGTCGCCCAAAGTCACATGCTACCCCCGAATGACTTGTCACCAATGACCGCGTACCATAAGTCCCAACTTTGTCGTTACTATATATTGCATTCATTATTTTGGTATAACATACACACTCAACTCATGTCCCATCTCCATGACACCCGAATCTTGCCCGTGCACAGTCTCCGCGACATTCATTGGCGCGTAGGGCGCCACTCTCATGATACATGCCCCGACACCAGGTATGGTCTCCACGATGTTCGTCACTGTGCCCCTGCACCACTCTCATGATATGTGCCCCGGCACCAGGTATTGTCTCCGCGACGTTCGTCGATGCGCCCGTTCGCCACTCTCATGTTACAGGCCTCTGGGCATCACACTCATTCACCACACCATGTGCCCACGCCATGAACGTGGAAACATGCTTTGACCCATTATCTGGAGTATGCAACGTTGTGAGGGGCTCTGTTAATAGTGCTCCAGCACAAGGACCCTTCACAGCGGGATAGGCTCGTTACCACAAAGCTATCGTCGTCACCGCTGTCAGGTTCTCTACGCGTCTCTTGATGCACCTGGTGGGATTCAGTAAGGGCTTGGATCGGTGGCTGGGGCAATGAGCTTACTCTAATCATGTTGTCATGATGTGTTCAGTCTTCTCAGATAGGTAGAGCGATGCTGTGTGGGGCAGGCAACGCAAATTTAGGAACCGACAGTCTAACAGAGAACCAGTATTTTGGGACCCCCTGGTGACGTGTCAATCCCAAGGGATGACATGTGGCACTTGACGAAACGTACAGGCACATTGTTCTCTATAAATAGTGAACTTTATGACTCAAAAAGCGACTTTTTGACTTTTGCTCATTTCACACGAAATCATTTTCTCACTCTAGAATTTGGGAGCTCTTGGATTCTAGATAGAGAAACACAAACTGGACACAACTTTGGACCATAACAATTAGACCGTAGCATTAGACCCTGAATCAGACCTTGACTTGGCCTGTTGACTGCCGGTCCTGTTCGTCTCAGCCTTGTCTCCGCAGCACTGCCACTCTTCACAGCCTGTCTGGGAAGCCTTGTTCTTTGCCCGTACTACGCCTTCACTGTCTCTTACTTTGCATACTTAGAAGCTGACTCAGACTGTAGCCTTAGTGGCACCTCCACATAGGTACGGACCCACTTTTCTTGGCATCATTTTGGTGACTCCGCTGGTGAGGTGAGCATCGTATTGTAGTATGCCTGTATTCCACACTTAGGCGCTATGCCTGTGCAAGGGAGAGTTACGAGGGCTACTAACCAAGGCCTTATCCATACCGTGCAAGAGGAGGACCGCTTTGGTGGACAAAAGGGGACTAGTGCCATGCGTCTCCAAGACCAGCCACTAACTACTGCACCTGACGTACAAGTTGTAGTCAGTGCGGCCATTCAGCAGCTTACTCCCACCATAGCCAACCTACAAGACTCTTAAACTACTCTGATGACTGCCATTATGGAAATGCAAAAATCCATATAGGTGTTGGCCGTGCAATAACCCGTTACACCGGTCTAGCCTTCAGGACCTAGGCTGACTTTTGACGTCGCTTAGGCCCCAGTGTCACGACCCGTGCCGGATGTACCTCCTTTTACGGTGCAATCCCGTAGACCACAACCAGACCTGGGACTGATGCAGTAACAGATTCTTCCCGTTGTCATACCTCAGCATATGCCAACCCGAAGCTCTTTCGAAACTCATGAATCCATTAAGATGGAGCCTAACCTCTACCCAACGGAATAACATCAAACAACCGGTCAAGTGGTGGATATGTCTCGCCCACCCACCTATGCCCCCATACACTTGCCATTACCGACACCTATTATATATCATCCCTCTGTTGCTCCCGCTCACCAAGTTGTCCCGTCAGGGGGCTTGGGGGCTCGCGGCACCCCTTCCAGCCACCATCCCCTGCTTGGCCATGAAGAACCATCCCCCCACCATGTCTCCAAGTCAGACTTCGATGCACTCCTCCACCAACTTTGACAGAACTCTACACCCGACTCATCAACCTGATTAACAGGCCATGCGCCATATGCTAATGACATAGCCATTATACCGTACCCACTCAAATACAAGCAACCCACCTTTGTGCTCTTTAACGGATGTGAGGGCAACGCCCATGAGCACTTAATGAGATTCACAAGCTCATTGGAGCAATATGGCCCGGGCGATAATTTAAAGTTGAGGGAGTTTCACAAGTCCCTCACGAGTTTGGCATACACTTGGTATCATCAGATCCCAGCGGGGACTGTCCATTCTTGGAATAAAATGGTCCAATTATTCTTGGACAAATTCCACTACGAAGCTGAAAGGGTCACCATAGTGGACGTCGCTGGCATACGCCAGAATTTTGGCAAAGACAAACAAATATGTGCACCGTTTCCACCTTAAGTGCCTCAAGTGCACAGACTTTAGTAAGGATGAGACTTTGGTTCCCATATGCATAAAAAACATGAATGACATCTATCAGGTGCATATCAAGAACCTGCAGTTGAGGTTGTGGGGACACCTCAAGGAAACATCCTGTCGTACTTACGAGACGGTCGGCCCTATCAAGCTGTAGAAGCCTCACCCGTAGAATACACTGCTGGCCTCAGCAGACACACCCGACACTCAGGGTAATAACCACAACAACAACAATAACAACAACAACAATAGCAGCAGCTACAGTGGCTTTAAGCGTCAGTTCCAAGATGGGGACCGACGGCCTGACAAGCGAAGGCAACGAGAACTTGCTCCCGACTACCCATGTGATTTGAATACCGTGAAAGAACTCTTGGCAGAATGGGTGGCAAATGACAACAACTTCCAACTGCTGCTAATGAGGTCCAACGTCACGGAGGCGGAGAAAGCCTGACCCAACTACTGCCCTTACTTGGACATCATCTCAAAGACTGCAATGGGCTAAAAGCTATCTTTGCAAGGAAAGTCTCGGTAGGCGACCTAAAATTACGAAAGAACAACAATGTGCTTGGGCACCCTTACCCATACCATGGCAACAACAACAGGGAGCATCAGGTGCTCATGGCCATCACTGATCAGGTTGAGTCCATCCCCACTGTAGCACCTCGCATACCTTTGGCTAGTCAGTCGACGTCCTCATTTGGACAGATGTCAAAAATCAAAGGCTTTTCTGATGAAATGGGATTTTCACGTGCGGCAAGAACCTACCACTAGAACTGTCTCACTGCTCAAGTCAAGCTCAAACATATCCCTTCTACCGCATTGATTTTTTAAGATGATGACTCACCGCAGGTCAAACATCACAACCAGCCGTTGTTTCTTGAATGCAACATTAATGGTGCGGGCTTCCGTCGTGCCTTAGTAAATAGCGGGGCCTTAGTCAATATCATACCTATCATTACCTTGCAAAGGGCTGGCATTCCCGTGAAGAAGATAGTTCGAGACCCTATCAAAATCAACGGTTTCAGACAAGGTCCTCAATCCACCTTCGGCCATATAACTGTCAACCTTATGGTCGGAACTGTCCGTCGCGACACTACCTTCCACGTGATAGACAACGAGCCTACCTTCTACCTCCTGCTTGGCCGACCCTGGATCCATGCCAACAAGGTCGTTCCCTCAACATACCACTAATGTGTGAAACTGGTGGCCGCTCCTGCGGGACATGAGGTAGCGATGATAATCCCCATAACCAAAGTCCATTTCGAATGTGCCGAATCTTATTTCACCGAGGCCTCCTTCTTCACCGAGTTGCCGAGGATGGTGAGAATGCTACTCACATCCATTCGACCAAACTGCCAAATTGGGACGAGCTATGTGGAAACAAGCCACCCAAAGCCAAAGCCAAGAAAAGTAACAAGAACAAGGGGTTGACTTCAACGTCGCCTCCTGCTGTCAGAACTAACTCCCCACCTTCGGCCCCCAAGTCCAAGATGCAAAAAGCCGAACCAACCTTCAAATGCATCGTTAAAGATGGTAGAGTAATCTTTGAATTAAGATGGTGTGCGGGGTCTCTAGGTGGTCCATTATTTGACCCCCTAACCCCGACCCTCCTATGGACACTGAATGGTGCTGCACGGCCGAGCATTGCCCGCCAGACCCTAAACTCACCCATGGTGCTGCCCCACCTTGCAAAGAAGATAGCCCTTGACCACAGGCCAAAGATCTTGAGGAAATTAACCTGGCAAACCCGGGGGAGGAACCACGACTTACATATATTAGCACAAGACTGGCCATGGGCCGAAGAGAGGAATTTGTTACCCTCCGTCGCGAATATCGCGATGTATTGGCATGGAGTTACAACAAGAAGCCTGGGCTGAACCCTGCCTTGGTGACGCACCATCTCAATATTACTACCCGGTCCATCCCATTTAGGCAGCATCCGCAACCTTCTGCCCTGAGCTCGAGTTGAAGATCAAGCAAGAGATAAAGGGACTTCTACAGGGTGACTTCATTGAACCTATTACTCATCCCATATGGTTGGCCAACGTCATCCCCGTACAAAAGAAGAATGGCCAAGTCCGCGTTTGTATTGACTTTCGGGACTTGAGCAAAGCGTCTCCCAAAGATAAGTTTCCACTGCCCAACATCAACATGCTTATAGAGGCTGTCGCCAAACATGAGACCTTATCTTTCATGGATGGATTCACTGGCTACAACCAAATTCAGATGAATCTGGACGACTGTGTCAAGACAGCCTTCTGAACTCCCATGGGTAACTTTTGTTAGAAAGTCATGTGTTCAGTCTCAAGAATGCGGAGGGCTATGACAGCCATCTTCCATGACATGATACACCGTACAGTGGAAGACTATTTCAACGATCTCATTATCAAGTCCAAAAAAGGAAAATGATCACCTTACCGACCTCCAAGCAGTCTTTGATCGTTGTTTTCAGTACAATATGTGGATGAATCCGCTGAAATGTGCCTTTGGAGTCTCCTCCGGTAAATTCCTCAGCTTCCTGATCAGTCGCTAGGGCATTGACGTTGACCCTTCTAAAGCTGCCTCCATTCAAGAGATGCCCCCTCCCAAAAGTACCAAAACTTGAAAAGGTTCCTCGGCAAGGTTTCTTTCCTCCGTCAATTCATCCCTGCCTTGGAGAACTTATCACACCCTTCCAGCATCTGATGCGCAAGAGCGCACCGTGGAGTTGGGGTGCGCCTAGACAACAAGCATTTGAACAGATCAAGGTGGTCCTCATGTCACCGCAAACCATGGTTGTGCCACAGTGAGGTATACCCCTCTTACTTTACTTGGCCTCCAAGCCCAGATCCATAAGGGAATTGCTTGCCCAAGAGGTGGATGGAGTTGAGCGTCTAGTTTATTATCTCAGCCGGTCAATCAGGGGACCCAAAGCTAATTACTCCGAGCTCGAGAAGCACTGTTTAGCCTTGGTTTATGTCTCATAGAAATTAAGACACTACTTTTTGGCGCACCACACTTGTTACTAAGGCTGATCCACTCTGGTGCATGCTCATATGCCCTGCCCTGTCTGGCTGACTTACCCGTTGGCTGTTGCTATTGGCCGAGTTCAGCTTATCCATCAAGAATCCTACAGCTCTATGGAGTCAAGCACTTGCAGACCTCTAGACCTTTTTCCCATGCCAACAATATGAACCGACCTTGGATCACTTGCTTGGGGAGGAGATAGCCCTGATCACCGACATCGGTGAATTATGGATGCTTGAGTTTAACGGCTCAGCCATTAGCAAAGGTCCCAATAGAATACCCCACCGGCAAGGGGGGTACCGGCATTGTTCTTCTGAACCCACATAATGTTAACACTTCTCTGTCCTTCAAGCTTATGTTCCCAGTGTCTAACAATGAAGTCGAGTATGAAGCACTTGTCATTGGCCTCATGCTCGCCACCAGTATGGGGGCTAAGGCCTTATGTGTGAAGGGAGACTTGAACTTGATCATGAAACAGGCTGACGGAAGGTTCGCAGTCTAGGAGCCAGCCTTAGCACCTTATCGTGCCTTAGTGCAACACTCATAAGGAAGACTTGGCCATGTCCAATATGAACGTCACAACAGGTGCCACAACAGACATGTGAATAGCTTGGCCACGATCGCTTCAAAGATAGAGGTTGATGAAGAACAACGAATGTTAACTATTATCAAGAGGACCAAACCCTACACAGCCTTGAACTTAATATCGAAGGACACCACCACAGACGATTGGAGGCAGTCGATCATTGACCAACTCAAGGCACCATCACTTGCTTATGCTTCTACCTTCACGGACTTTTTGATGTTGGGAGATGTCTTGTATAAATGATGTCCTGGAGGCATTCTAGCCAGGTGTTTGGCACCGAAAGAAGCAAAACATAAACTTTAACTTGGCCATCAGAAGTGTTGTGGCCTTGATGGTCCCCCTCTATACTGTCGCCTCCAACGTATGGGCCTCTTCTGGCCATCCATGGCTAAGGATGCTTCAGATGTACAACGGGATTGTCCTGAATGCCTATATGTGCCAGATAGAGCGAAAGCTCTTGTGATCAATGTCAAGGGTAATTGGTGTCAACCTTTTATCCAATATCTATCTCATGGGATTCTACCTCCTGATCGTAGCTCGGCACGATCTATCAAATGAAAATCGGTAAGATATTTTGTGACTGTAGAAGAGCTATTTTGCAACGGATTTTCGGGGCGTACCTTGGGATGCCTGCAGGGTGTCCAAGCAAGGAAGGTTATCATTGAAGTGAATAATGGTGATTGTGGGGAGCATCAAGGATCCCAAAGACTGTACTTAGAATTGCTAAGGATATGGTACTACTGGTCGACTATGGAATCCGACTCCATCTCTTATGTCCGACATTGTCAACCCTACCAAAGGCACTTCGACAAGATGCACACGTCGGCATCCGACCTCCGCATGATCTTGGCCCCTTGGCCATTTCACTCTTGGGCTCTCGACCTCATCGATCCCATACACCCCCGTCTATGGGTCACATATGGATCATGGTAGCGACCGAACATTTCACAAAATGGGTCAAAGCCATACCGCTACGAAGAGCCACAGGAGGCGCTGTTACTAACTTCTTACGCAATCATGTCATCTGCCGCTTTGGCATCCCTTGGTGCATTATATCCGACAATGGCACCCCATTCATCAACAGGGATGTTCGAGCTCTCATGGAAGGATATGACATCAACCATGCCATAACAACTCCTTACTATCCACAAGGCAATGGTTAAGCCGAAGCTTCTAACAAGACTCTAGACTCTTCTACGGGTACTGTCACAAATGGTCCATAATGCAAGTGGTTCATGGTCTGAAAAGCTAAGCCTTGCACTTTGGGCTTATAGAACCTCCAAGCACACAGTAACAAAGGCCACACCCTTTTCCCTTGGCTATGGGGACGAGTGTGTGGTACCAGCTGAGATTGCGGTCACATCAGCCAGACTCTCCCTAAGCAGTGGGCTTGGGGAGGAAGAAACTAGAATGACCGCCCTTGAAGGACTTGATGAAAGGAGAGCCAATGCCTTGCGCCAAATGAAGAAGTATCACGAACAACTCACCAAGGCACATGGAAAGACTATGAAGCAATGAACATTCGTCGAGGGCGACCTTGTTCTCCAAGCCGCCAAGCATGTACGTGCCAACCTCTCAGCCCCCAAGTTCACACCAAATTAGGAAGGACCATTCGAAGTCCATACACCAGAGACAACGGCTCCTACCTCCTGCTCAATCCAGTAGATGGCAAATCACGGTCCCTCGTCAACGGCCGCTACCTGAAGAAGTATTATGTGTGATCGGTTGTGGAATGTTCCCCCCAGCCCAACCAGCCCAAAGTTTAGAACACTTACACACAACATTATTTTGTATATGCACACATGTTTATGACTTGTAACTTTTGCTTATTATTACAAGTTTTTTTTACTTTACTCATGCAATGGCATTTTGGCCCCCATACTATCAATGCAAAGATCTTTCATCCGCCTCAACTACTATATGTAATGCACTCTCTTATTTACACCATTGTTCACTAAGTAGCCTGCTAGGGGCAGGGAAGGGGGAACACCAACATGAAGACACCACATGTAGGTCACACAAGTATATCAAAAAGCTAAGCATCATATCACAACAAACACAAGTACAAAATAACCATATGACTGTCATATCAATATCAACAAAATGTATACAGGTCACAGGTTTGCAGGCCACTACTGACGCAATGACTGCTCCAAGAAGAAAAGTACAAAGTACATGATAGCTAGTGTAGAGGAGAAAACAATGCACTAACAGAATCAGAGGTGTATGCCTCCAATGTCTATCGCTGCGCTAGAAGGTCAGACCACTCGTCGACCCTTCGTCTCGGCCAGTCGCCTCTCTACCTCTGCAAGCTAGGCACGTAACCCTGTCACCTCCTGAGTCACCCCTGTCGCCTCGGCATTAAGCACACACCTCTAACCCTGCAAGGCGACCTCCTAAGCACCAATCAGAGTCAATCCCTCTACCGCCTTAGCACTTTGGCCCCTCGATCTGATGTAGTCTGCTAGCCGATCTAACTGGAAGCCAAGAGTTGCGAAAGTCTTAAACTCTGAGAGATACTATGATATGATCGCCGGAGTCCAACTCGGGATCGGCACCTCACAAAAGGGTAACTAACCAATCCACAAAAATCGTATACATCGCCTTTAAGAAAACCATGCCATGGATCAGAGTGGAGTCAGAAAATGTCTGTGGGTGTCTCGCTTTAATCATCTCCAAACGGTACAGCATATGACAACTCCACACCATCCCATGGGATCATGTCTGCCTGTCCAACTGGAGACCTACCGATTGCATCGCCAACCCTATAACTCCTCAATCTGCCAACTGCGCATCCACTGCACCAGAATGCATCGCCATCAGGGTATTACCAGCGTCAGCTATTGAACCTAACAATACCTCAGGAATAGCCTCTGCTACAGGTGGAGTAGGTGCCTCAGGCTACTGGGACAGATCTGTAGCCGGTGTATAGGTAGCAGCAAAAACATGATGAACTCCTGACGGAGCATTTGGCTCCCTACTTGTCCACCAATCAAATCCCTCGAACATATGGGAACCACCCATCTGGCTGCCGAACGGAGACTCAACTGCCTCACTAGAATAGGTGACAGACTCGGAGGACCGATCAGCTCCACAAGGTAGCCTGCTGCCTGTTCCGCTGCCTCTGCCTCCCCAACTACCTCACTGTCCATAGGACCAACCATCTCGGCCGGCTCGGCATCCATCTGCTCTACCTCGTCGACCGCCTAGATGATTACCTCCTCTACCTCATCGGTAGCCTCGACGTCCATTGCCTCTGCATCAACAATGGTCTCAGCATCTGTCTCATCAAGCACATCAACAGCCTTGGCATCCATAACCTCGCCATCATCAGACCCTGACATCCTTCGTTGTGTCATCTGACTCCGCATCTATGTCATCATCGAGCTCCTGAAAAAAAACAAAGGAAAGGAAGAAAGATCTTAACACACGACTAACACAATGATCGGTAACTGGTAACATTAACCTCAGAGTTAGAATACTCCAACACCTCTCGCGGCCTCTTCGGCCTATGACTACCGACTGCTGAAGGGCCCGAGCCGCTATGCTGGGCGCTTTCCATCATCCCCACTATCATTGATGAAAGGGGACCCTTGCCGGCACCCTCCCGACATCCTAGGCACACGGACAACAACACTTCTCTCACCACCACCTCGGGGTCTCATGTCTCCATGTTGACCTCTTCCCGCACCATCCTCCGAAACACCAGTGATCAATGCAGTCATACCAGACTGCTTCGCCACCTGCAGCGACACTAGTCCCAATCCCCTGTCACCAACAAAGACATCAACTAGTTGCCTATCGGCTAGCCCCTGCACTAACCACTCGGAGCACGTAGCCCAAACTCTCTCCCACCAGCGGGCATACCCAACTGTGATCACTCCATTGGACAACGAACCGGGTCTCCTCTACTCATCCGTAGTTGTCGGGCACAAACGCGCCTTCCTTAGCAGGGTGTACCAGAAGGCCTTATCAATGTCCCAAGGTCAGACATAACCACAAGGGGACTCCAAGTCATAGCCAAAAGACAAGGATAAATGATCAGGGTTATATCGTGCAACATAATACCAGCACTCGGCTGACTTTTCACCGTCATCAGTTAGTATCGAAAGCCATCCAGGGAAGAAGGCCATCAACAACGACACCTCCAGGTCTGTCAGATCTCTTCTACTATGTAACTGTGAACTGATGTCCAGCAAATGCATCCAAGGAGGAGTCTCGTATGAAAAGTGCATGTCGATGTACAGACGACTGAGGCACACATCTCGCACATCGAACACCTGTGATAACTCACATGCGGGCCTCTTGCCACCAGCCCTGGCATTAACCCGTCCTCCCGCGTACCACTTAGGTACTACCATGAATTTACCTTGACGTGTCACTGTACTTTTCCTCGGCGATGGATGTACCTTGGGGTACCCTAAAGGCCTGTAGTCTATGTAATACTCAAACAAATACCACTAGAGGAACATCCAATCAACATAGATCGACACTTGGTAGTGCCCGTACGACCTCTGCATGTCGTTGGAAAATTGATCCAGACATGAGTACATGGTGCCTAAGTATATCGGTGCCCAACGCAACACGTTTGCCTGCGGCCATCCGCACTGCTAACGGGAAGAACTTATGGGAAACACCATCCTCGGGTGTCCCCTCAAACACAAACCTACAAATGTAGAAAAATGCAACACCCATCATGACCATCCCAACTTAGCAGAATATGCAGTACAACACATGGCAATATGCTACGCTGCTTCTCTTTGTTCTTAAGCATGAAAATTTTTCTAAGTTAGAGGTCGACATACTGCATGTACAAAGCAATGAATATGCAGCATACGAGTAATTAAAGGATAGAACTAATAGAATAATGTACCTAGAAAGAAACATGGCAAGGAAGGTAGCTAGCTCGTATCTCTCGTCTCTATAGGAAGGACCCATATGGAAGTCTTCGTCCGACATCACCCTCTGCCCATGCCGCATGACCACTGTGCCATAGAAGTATTGAACCCATTGACTATACGTGCCCTTGCAGTTGAGTTTCGTGCCCGACTGAAAACCAATCAATGCCTTGACAGTCAAGCTCTCCTCCGCTGTCAACCTCAGTATGCGGGCATCCTCTGTCCCGTGTATCGATAGGCCGATCAATGTCACGATGTCCGAGAGCGTCGGACCAATCTCCCTGAACTCTGTAATGAAGGTATGAGTCTGTGAACTCCACCTCGAAAGCAATAGTGTGAGGCCATTAATGTCCCTCACTGGCTCAACACCCTTGTACGTAGCCTCCACCGCCCCTACTAGCACGAGAACCTCCAACCTCTTTCTCCAACCCTCGCGTCCCAACATATACGTGCACCAGAAGCTGTAACCGACCGACATGGTATTATGGCCTTTGAACATGATGGGTGACCACGAAATATCCTCTCGCTCAACCAACAAACCCGGTACATACTGCGGCGACATCACTGGAGCAACCTCGAAGCTCGGGGCACATACATATGAGGAAGGGACCATAAGTCCATCACCTATCGATGCAAAGCTCCAAGATGCCAAAAACACGTCAGCAAACACTCGTCGCCCCAACTCCCTCCCTAACCCTTCGGGTGGACACCCGGGCATCGCCCCCTTTGTGGTCAGTAATGAGTTGCTTTGGCTCGGAGTCTGATCAAAGCTCCTCACTCCACCATCATCAAAACCCAAAGGAACACCCAATGCATCTGCCGGCGTCGGTGCGTCCTCATCGTTATCAAGCACGTCGCCCCGCGACAACTGTGAATGCCCACTCGCTCCGCTGCGGTGTCACGCACTTTCCTTCTTCCTCGACTTTATTTTTGCTCCACCATCATCACCCCTCGGTCCAACATGAGCAAAGTCACACGCTGTCGCATAACTGTGACCCTTGGCCTTGGCCCCGAGAGAGGCCTTAGCCTCGGCCCCGACAGAGGCCTTAGCCTCGAGCTCGCCACCACTGTCGGCCTCGGCCCCGCTGTCAGCCTAGGCCAAACGCCCCTACCTACTTCTTCTCTTCTTCTTCTCTTTTTCTTCCTCTCTTCTTCTTCTTCTCCTTTTTCCCCTCTCTTCCTCCTTTTTTCTTTCCCTTTATTCCCTTTCTTCCTCCCTCCCTCTCTTCCTCTCCCCTATCCCTTCCCATTTCCTGCTTTCCCCCTCCCCTTCTCCCTTACTCGCCCTCGCCACACTGCTCGGCCTCGGCCTCGGCCGGATGGTCCCGGTCGGCCTCGGCCTCGACCTCGCGGCCTTGGTCGGCCTCGGCCATCCCTGGCCTTGGCCATCCCTGGCCTTGGCCCTCTACCTTCAACTCCTCTTCCCTTCCCCCAACATGAAGACCACCTCCCCCTTTCCCCAAGCAGGCCTCGGCCCGTCGGTGTGCCTCGACGATGGCTGAGGTTGGCCCATGGCCTCCTCTTCCCCCGCTTGCTCCACCTCTCTTAACTTGTTGCATTCTTCTAGCCTCTTGTGATGTCCTCAATCTCATGAATCTTCAAGCTCCTTCTTCTTCCTTTCTCTTCTTTCTTTCCTCTCTTCTCTCTTTTTTTCTTTCTAAGTGTAAGACTTCCCCCAAAGTCTTACACTTTCCCACCAACCTTTCCCCCCAAAAAAACTTTCCAACCCACTTCAAATGTCAAACTTTCCCCAAAAACTCCGAACAACTCTTTTTTAAAACTGCTACCCATTTTCGCACTAGCCTAGGCCTTTTTTTGCTATCTTTGCAAGGATTATCGTTGCAAGGCAAGGTTAGATGAATGTTAAAACACCTAATCGATGTCGTGTACTTGAAAAAATGCGGGGAGGTGCTGCCGAATTTTCCGCAGACATAGGACTAAGCATGAGTTATTTACTGTTTTATAAACATGTGCTTTTCTGAATGGAATAGGACCACTACCTATTAAAGAATGGAGGGGAAATACATAGACATGTTTTCACATTCATGCATTCATATATACATCGACCCTGCCTAATGATTGGTCATAATTGAAGGTGGTATACAGTACGATAATTCAGTCGTCATGTCGGTCGATCAAAGTTGGATGAAAAGGAAGAATGCTGACGATTTTAAGGATCGCGTTGACGAATTTCTCGATTTCACTTATGCTCATCCTGCACATGTTGACTTTGATAAGATAAGGTGTCCATGCGGTAGATGTGAGTTATTGCATTGGAGAAAAAGAATTGAAGTAAAATGGCATCTTCATCGGTACTGTTTTATGGGTGGATACACAAGGTGGACGCAGTACGGGAAAATAATAGTATTGTCGTCCAACCCGGCTAGTCAAACTGAAGTTAGGGAGGAGGCAAGATATGATTACCGAGATATGATTATGGATGCTGGGCATGCTAATGTTGACTGGGTTAACGATGGTTGTGACGATAGTCCCCAACCGCCGAACGAGGGGGCTCATCAGTTTTATGAGTTGTTGAGAGCTGCGGAAGAGCCGTTGTGAGACGGAGCTCCGAAACACACACGGTTGTCTATGGTTAGTAGGTTATTACAGTGGAAATCAGACCACGGGCTGAGTGAGAAAGGTTTTAATGAGTTTGTTACCTTAATCAAAGAAATTCTGCCCGAAAGTGAAAAGCTACCGCCGTCGTACTATGACGCGAAGAAGATGATGAGGAAACTTGGGTTGAGCTATGAGCGAATAGATGTGTGCAATAACGATTGTGTATTATGTCACGGTGTCCAGTATGTGATCATTCGAGGTACAAACAGGACAAAGGGAAGAAGAAAAACATTGCATGGAAGATATTGCGATATTTCCCGGTCACACCACGGCTTCAGAGAATGTACTACTCTTCCAATATGGCTGAACATATGAGGGCTCACTGTGAGACTCGTAGCAACGATGCCTATGTGCTGACACACCCAGCTGATGGAGAGGCATGAAAGGAGTTTGACCGCAAGCATCCAGTCTTTGCTCAGGAAGTTCGGAATGTTAGACTTGGTCTGGCAACCGATGGGTTCAACCCTTTCGGTCAGTCTACCACGCCTTACTCCTGTTGGCCTGTTATTATTGTCTCGTACAACCTTCCACCAGGCATGTGCATGAAGAAGCCGTACATGTTCTTATCGTTGCTTATTCTTGGGCCGAAGAGTCCCGGCAAGGACATAGATGTGTATTTAAGGCCGTTGATTGATGAGTTAAAATAGTTATGGAATCATGGAGTCGAAACATATGATGCATCCCTTAAACAGAATTTTCAGACGAGGGCTGCTTTGATGTGGACTATACATGATTTTCCTGCATTGGGAATGACGTGTGGCTGGAGCACACATGGGAAGCTAGCATGCCCTGCTTGTATGGGCGTGAACCCCGGTCATACGTTAAAGCACGGCGAAAAGTCCTCGTGGTTCGGATGTCACCGTAAGCTTTTGCCACCGGGCCATCAGTTTCGTAGGCAAAAGGATAAATTTGACAGGACAATCGAGTGTGAGGTTGTCACACTGGACTACCCATCTGGTGAAGAAGTGCACTCACACCTAGAGGCACTTGATACTGACATACCATATGACAAGGGTGTGCCAGATCAGAAGATTCCAGGATACGGGAAAGAGCACAACTGGAGAAAATTTTGTATCTTCTGGGAGTTAGCCTACTGGAGGACGCTCGTTATCCGAAACAACATGGATGTGATGCATATTGAGAAGAATGTTTTTGATAATGTGTTCAACACAGTGATGAATGTCAAGGCAAATTGAAAGATCACCTTAAAGCGAGAAGGGATCTACAACAGTTGGGTGTACGCCGTGAATTGCATCCTCGAACAGTCAGTGGGAGGACGATACTTCCGAAAGCACCTTACTGTCTAGACAAGAAACAAGTGGAGAAGGTCTGTCAGTGGGTTAAGAATTTAAAGCTTCTGGATGGGTTTGCGTCCAACATATCTCGTTGTTGCAATGTATCGGAATACAAGTTCCAAGGGATGAAGAGTCACGACTGCCACGTATTCATGGAGAGATTCATTCCTATTGCCTTCCGGGGACTGTTGCCACGGGTTGTTTGTGAGACTTTGACTGAATTATCTCATTTCTTTCGAGATATATGTTCTTCTACGATCCGGGTGAGTAACATGGAAGTGCTTGAGAAGAACATTATGGTGACGATTTGCAAGCTGGAGAAAATCTTCCCACCTTCGTTCTTTGATTCAATGGAGCATCTGCCTATTCACTTGGCATATGAAGCTAAGATGGGTGGACCCGTGCAATATCGGTGGATGTATCCCTTCGAGAGGTAATCTTTAAATTGTTACAGTTGTTCATTTGCATTAATGCGACACCTGTTATCATTGATATTCCACCTAACTCAATTCGCTAAACTTCTAGGTTCATGTTCCATTTAAAGAAAAAAGTCCGCAATAAGGCTCGGGTTGAGAGCTCAATTGCGGAGGCTTACGTAATGGAAGAACTTGTAAACTTTTGTAGTCAATATTTCGGGCCTGATGTTGATACAAGGTTAAATCAACTAGGCCAAAATGACCCCGGATCAAGCACAAATTTGGAAGGGCAATTGTCAATATTCAAGCAGTCAGGTATTCCGTTCCGCCGAACGTATACTCGATGGCTAACAGATGAAGAGTACAGTGCTGCAACAATATATGCCCTTCTAAATTGCGATGAAGTTTCGACATTCGTTGAGTAAGTTAAAGTCTTAATTCACTTACATTGATGTACATAATTGAAGTGTGTGATAAGATTGCAGTTATATTGTTTGCAGTGAGTTCGATGCGGAATCTTTAATCACTGATCCCGCTGGACTTGAATCTCATCGGAAATCACAATTTGTACAGTGGTTCAAAAGGGTGTAAGATTGTTTAACGAAATTATATTATGTGTTATATACAGTTCTGTGACCAATTAGTATACTGATTTATCCTTAATTTTTACCGTCATCTACAATAGGTTCAGTCAATGGATAGACCAGTGGCCTCCTGCTTGAAATTACTAGCTGAAGGCCCTAACAAACAAACATCCTGTCATGGAGGCTATATCATCAACGGGTTTAGGTTTAACGTAAAAGATGATGACCGAACAAAACAAACCCAAAACAGTGGAGTCTTGGTCAACGGCGACTGTTATGCCGAGAATTGCATGGACTTTTACGGAGAGCTAGATGAGATTGTTGAGCTAACATATCTGGGTTCCCAAAACTACCTGGTAATGTTCAAGTGTACGTGGTTCGATGTCACATGCAGTAGAGGAATCCGTGTTAGCTCTCAAGGGATTGTAGATGTCAATGTCAAGTCAAGACTTGCATCAGACGAGCCCTTTGTGTTTGCTAGTCAAGCTGTACAAGTCTTTTACGCGGAGGACGTCGCCAATCCCAAATCTCATTGGTATACAATTATCAAGTCCAAGAAATTGCCCGTGACATATGACAGTGAGCTAGACTCCTTTCAAGCCGACCAACCACCTGTCTTGTTCCCTGTTGAGGTCAACAACGAGGAGGACGATCTTCCTCTTCCAACAACACTTCATGTAGGAGAAGAAGTCGTAGATGATGACGCGGAAGATGTGAAAAGTGTTGGAGATGATGTGACTGAGTCTACTGATGAAGAGGATGAATTAGAAGATGAAGAGGACGACGAGTCCCACGAAGAAGAGGATGACGAGGAAAGTGATGAAGATGATATGATTCTCAAACTGAAAATGATTGACTTGTAATGTTGTAACATCCGGGAAAAATGTAGTAACATTTTAGAACTTGGTTCATATTGATGTGTTTTTGCACCTCCGTTCATATATATATAGTGCCGATGATGATTTCTGCCAAATTATTGTTTTTAATGTGTTAATGTCTTTGTAATTTATCTATACGAAGTCAGATATGGATAGGATACGGGCTATTCGTGGCCGGGTTGGACGCCGAGCTGCTTCACCTTGTCATTACCCACTGATGACGAGGCACAGAGTGCTCGCGTACAGCAGATGGGGCCCCAGCTCTAGCCCCAGCCCCAGCCCGACGCAGATTCATCCCACACGCGCGCCGATTCTCCTTCTTCCGTGGGTTCTACCTCAGGTATAGTTGATAACGGTGTTTAGTACATTTTTGCTAGCCTTATATTTAAAGTATATTTGAACTGTATTAATGTCTGTGTTTTGTAGGATCTCGACGAGGCCGTGGCCTGACACGCGGGGTACGCATCGACCCCCAGCGTAAACAGAGAGTTACGCTCACCCAGGAGGGCCTGTAAGTAAAAAAAATCACATCATGCCTTATATTTAAAATTTTGGGGTGTTAATTTATATTTGAACTGTATTAATTTATTTATTTACTTCTTTGGCAGGATCCTGGAGAATCAGGCGAGGACGAAGATCGGCGTTCTTGTGAAGGGCCGATTCTTCGAGCCACGCCTGTACTGGAAGGACTGGGATGCCGCTGCGAGGGAGTCCCTATGGGAGGAGTGGCTGGTACGGTGAAGTATTTTTTTCTGCGATAGTATTTGTTTAATTAAAGTTTGTTTTCTGTAGTTAATTTGTGTTATTGAATGCCTTACAGGAGGGGTTCACGTTTGACACGCCTGATCAGCAGGCACTGGGGTGACAGGCCTTCTTTGCTTACATCGGCAAGAATTACCGCCGATGGCTCCACGACGCACGGGACCGGGCGAAGAAGATGCTGCCCGAGGGTGCCCCATGACGGAGATGAAGACATATCCCCCACATTGGATATCTCTGACTGTAGGGGGAGATGATAGATCGGTGGGCTGCGGATCCAGGCTGGGACGCCAAGAGTAAGAGCGAGGCTGAGAACAGACAGAACATAGATCCGACGCACACGGGGGGTCGGTGCCACACGACATCGTCCGACACATGAATGCGGTCCAGCACCCGGATCTGGAGGATGATGAGGTCATAGCTCTGACGTATAATCAGACGCACGTGCGGAAGAAGGACAAGGACGAGGCGCACCGGGCCGGCGACTATGTTTCAGATATTGCCCGGCGGATCGATGTGAGTCAATTTGTTTAAGTTGTTAATTTTTTGTCTTTCTATCCTCAATGTCTGTTGCGTTAATTAATGCCCTAACATATCTTTAAATCACTATTTTTGCAGGCCTCGTATGAACAGCTTAAGGGGTCCGAGCAGTAGTCCGGACAGCCATCAGCGTCCACTAGTACGGGTGCGAGTACTGGGGAGTTGAAGCGATGGCTGGATACGCCGGAGGTCGTGAATCGGCCGAAAGGCCGCATACGCGGCCTGCCTAGCACGACTGCTCGTGCCGTGATAGGAGCGTCCTCACCCCCCACTGCCCCTCCACAGACACCGGCTCCTCGGCATCCGTTGGACGACGAGGAGATCCAGCGCATTGCTACGGTGGTGTTGAGGATGATCAGGGAGTAGGATCTGTAGGGTACCATTGCTGGACATGCCGAGCCGGCCCCGGATCAGCAGGATCCAGATTCGGGACTCGGCAACCCCTGATGAGCCCCTTCTAGTGCCCTGTCCCAGCTTGTCCCCCCTGGCTTGTACATCATGAGTATTTTTTATAATAAATATTTTTTTAGAATTGATTGTATATATTTCTTTGTATTGAAATTTTTATTACAGGTCTGGGTAATAGAAAAATAAAAAAATTAATTTTTTTTACTTTTGGCGACGGATTAATTCTGTCACGCCTCGAAATCGGAAGCCATGACTGCAATCAAATTTCCTGATATACCGCTATAATTCTGGTGACAACGGTATGTATAGAGCAACTAAATCCTTTAAAATAAATTATCTCCATAAAATAAAAGTCTAAAACAATCCGTTCACCAAAATAGTTTCACTGAGTATTCCTTTACAAAAATAATTACCAAACGCAGCGGTGAAGCAAATTACACAAGAATTAATTCTATCAAATCACCCATATCGGGGTAAAGGTCTCCAAAAGAATTTCATTATCCAATTTTGCTCATAAGATCAATACTCTAACTTCAGGGTCCATACACGTCTTTAAATCGAGACCCAAACACGTTGATGACATAACCATTACAAAGATATAACAGATGCCACAAACACCATTATCTAAATCTCAACCTTACTCATCTCAAAAGATCCAAGAGTTTAAATACAATTCTTTCAAAAACTTAACTAATAATCTTTCTCATCAAAATCCACTAAAACAAAATAATATGACCAAGACTCTACTATTCAATACAATTTTCAAGTCTCATAACCAACTAACCCACTTTCGGGTAGAGTCCTCAAATGATTTACATTGCTCAAAGATGCTAACAAAACTAAATGCTCTAATTTCCCCCAAACATGTCACGTCCAAAATCACGTCCGATACCTGTGGTAAGGGACAAGACAAACGAGTAGGGGGTGAGCTTGAATAACCCAGTAAGTGGAAAACAAATGGGAAGCAAATACGATGATTTGTAATCCAAAACAAAACCAAATATCTAACGAACAAGATATAGCAATTAATTACAATGTAAATAAGGCAAATCAAATATACGAAATGTTCATAATGTGGTCCAAAGAACCCGAATCAAATACAAGCCCGAAGGTACGAAAATGCAATCATATCTTAGTGCCAAATACCAAAGCGAACGTCATTAAGCGTTTAACCCAAAACACATTTCAATTATATGTCGGGTACGTTACAAACATACAATGACTATAGTGGTCATAAGACCCAAATGTCGAACCAAATATCAAACATCAAACGTGTGCTCCGGAGCATACTAGGAGGCTTCGGCTCTCTAGTATAACAAACATGTGTGCATAGGACCCTCTCTATTTTCGAGAGTTGTTCAACATAGTCAGTGTCAATCTTAAATTAACGGTCACAAATATACGAATTCAATGATGTGCATCATTAGGCACAAACAAAAAGAGGTAAACAATGTTCTCAAAAGAGGGCAAAAGTGGGACAAATCAAATGCAAACAAATATAGATGAACCAAAATTGACGAAGAATAAACCTTCGGATCCCGAAAGACACCTTTCCCACAACAAAAACGATGATAAAATCCCTTTCACAACAAGCTTGATCAAAATCCAATATTTTTCCCGATTTAAAGAAGGAAACCCAAGCCAAAATAAAAAAATAGAATCCCTTATAAAACAAGATTAATCAACTCTAACAACTCTTTTTCAGATTTAAAGAAGCAACACATACCATAGCAAAAACGTTACAAACCTTTACCACAGCAAGAACGTTCAAACCCTTACCTCAAATAAACTTTTGAACAAAAGAAAACCTCAAAGCAGCACTCTAGCGCCAAAAGAGCTTTTCAAGCCTTCAATTCTCTTATCTCTTCCGCAAAGGAAACAAGGAACCAAGAACAAAAGGGCTAAAATAAAACAAATAGGCTATTTATATGAAGGTAAATAAATTACACTGCTCATTCAAAGTAAAACAAGTTTGAGTCGATTAAATCCTTCGGCCGTGAAAATGCCTTTCCCAAAATCTTGAGGTTTTATTCGACTGAAAATCACCTTTAAGTCGACCGAAAATACCTTTAATGAAAATACTTTGAATTCGACCGAAAATAGCTTTAAGTCGACTAAAAACACTTTTTAGTCGACTGAAAGTAAACATTCGACTAAAAGTTACTGTTCATTTGACTGAAAGTTACTGTTCATGGACCAAAAATTTCAGAAATACTCCCAATTTATTTTCTTAGTTTTAACAAAAGACCACAAACTTACTTATTCGAAAATATACAATTTTTTGCATAAGGAAAATAAAAATTTCAGGGTATTACAAATTCTGTAGCTAAAAGTGTTTCTACTATCAGTTTTTTAGCCACAGAATATTCCGTCGCCAAAAATTTTATTTAGCGACGGAAAGTTCCGTCGCTAAAACATTTATTCCGTCGCTAATTTTACAAAATAGAAAATAAATTAAAATACGTAAAATATAATTAGCGACGGATATTCCGTCGCTAATTAATAAATAACTTCGTCACAAAAAGTGCAATGTTAGACAACGATTTGAAATTCCATCACCAAACTTTTAGTAATGGGCTTTTATATGAGGAACTTTTAGCGACGGATTTTCCCGTCGCTAAAAGCCTTTTTTCTTGTAGTGACAATGAAAGTTAAGAATGATTTGTCACATACTGAAAGCCCATCAAATCCTACATGTCGCAACTATGAAAGACTAAAAATACTATGTGTCGCAATTATAAGGGAAGACTTTAACTTATATATATATATATATATATATATATATATATATATATATATATATATATATATATATATATATATATATATATATACACACCTCTGTGAGCATTCGCGCGCATGTGTCCATAAGGGAGAGACAAAAAAAAGAAAAAAAAAGGGCATAGCCGATATATAGAACTGATTCTAAGGAAAGTTTTATACTATTAGCGAAGCGTGAATTGCACATCCTTACCAACAAAACAGAAGGTACATTCAACTAGACAATGGCAGACATGTGGATCGTAGTGCCGGAGGAAGAGGAGGACTTGTAAAATACTTACGAACCTGACACATTGTAGGCGGTGGTCTTAGTGGTGGTGGTGGTGACCAAGCAGTACTATTAGAGTGCACTGAGGGCAACGGGGGCTGCCGTGATGATGGAGGTGGACTTTTAAAGCAAGTAGGGACATTGGGCATTGGAAGTGATGGCGGTGGCAGCTTCTTCTCTTTTGAACCACCTTCAGTTTATAGGATAGGAGTAGCTCATTGAAAGGAACCGCATCTACGACCAACTGCGGCGTCCTCGCTTGCACAACGAGAGAATTAGGTTAGTGTGCATAACTAGTAGTAATTCATGCAGCAAGATGAATGCGAGCGAATATGGAGTAACTTCATTTCGGCTCCAATTTCGTACAGAAAATGAGTTGGGCCTACGTCTATATATAAGAAGGAAATCATTAAGCTAACATTTGTAAGGTCACCCCTAGTTTTGAACCAAACGAGGATTTATCAAAGGTAGCTGGTACAAAATTATTTGGTTATAGTGAACTTGAGTTGAGAAAATTATCATTCATAAATCTTTTAATATCTAACGATCCACCAAATCCAAATTCTCAAGTAAACCCGGTGCTTTTGATTGGTAACTAATGGACTCAAAAAATTTCCTTAACTCATCATGTTGAACCGTCTCGTCTGAGATCTTATCTTCCGAGACTTCGCATAACACTTTTGGCTCACAATCTCCATGTATGCAGAAGAGAAGACTTTCTGAGACAAAAGGTCTTTCTCAGCCTGTTACAGATATTTCGTATTGTTGAGGTAATTATATGGTAAATATAGAGTTTTCTTAAGACCAATCATGTATGCCCAACATATGGCCTACCTTTCAACTGATGGATTCCAACCAATATCAAGCAAAATAACTCCTGACACCCCAACCAAATTTATACCTTCTGAACAAGCCATTATTGTTATTCAGGGTTTAATTTGGGCTACTTAAGGCTAATTGAGCCTAATCAGAGCATATCATAGTTGATTACCCTAATTGTGTTTAGATAGGCTTTGTCTATTATTTATCAAGACAATCATGGTTTAATTAGGTTAATTAGGGCTAATTATAGATTACATTAATAATAAATTAGGGTTAATCAGTGTTAATTAGGGTTAATAAATTAGGGTTAATTAGAGTTAATTGGGTATAATTAGACTTAATTATTATTAACTAGGGTTTAAGTAAGAGCTAATTAGAGTTAATGTGTTAATTAGGGTTAATTAGGATTTAGTCACTTTAGAATTCGTTAGTTCATTCGCGAAGTTGATATTGCCCCACCTGTAATTGTGTTCAGGGTTTAAGTATATAGTTAGGGTTAGATTGTGTTTAGAATAATTAGGGTTAATTAGGAGTGATCAGGGTTAATCAGGGTTAATTGGGGTTAATTATATTTAATTAGGGTGAATCAGGATTAATTAGGTTTAATAATAGTTAATTAGGATGAATCGGGGTTAGTTGGGATTAATCAAGGTTAATTAGGGTTGATCGGGGTTAATCAATGTTAGTTGCAATTAATCAGGATTAATTAGGTTTAATTAGGGTGAATCATGATTAATTAGGTTTAATAATAGTTAATTTGGTTTAATTAGGATGAATCAGAGTTAATTGTGGTTGATTACGATTAATTAGGGTTAGTTACAGTTAATCAAGGTTAATTAGGTTTAATTAGGGTGAATTAACCAGAGTTAATTGCAGTTAATCGGGATTAATTAGGGTGAATCGGAGTTAATAGCGGTTAATTATAGTTAATTAGGGTACGTAGGGATGTGTTAGGGCTTAATCGGGTTTAGTTAGGGTCAATCGGGGTTAATTGTGATTAATCAGGATTAATTATGGTTAATCATGGCTAATTAAATTTAATTAGGGTGAATCAGTGTTAATTTTTTCTAACTGCTAATACAATATACATTATAACAATTACAACAGCTGCAACAATTACAGTGATAAATAACAAAATTTAATATGTAACAAAAACTATATCAAATTCACCCTAATTTTTTCTAACTGTTACATCCAAAACACAAACGCACACACACACATACACACACACACACACACACACAGAGTTAAACCAATACATAAACCAAAATTAGGGTAAAATGGACATACTGACGGCGGAGGTGATGCGACGGTAGTGGTGCGGCAGTGGAGGTCCATAGGAGCTATAGCTTTGCACGGTGTCGTCGGGGGCTGTAGCCGGGGAGAGGGGGGTCGCCGGGGGAAGAAATCGAGATGGGAGAGAGAAATGAAGGATTTTTATAACAGAACTTTTAACGACAAATATACCGGTCGCTAAAAGTCCATTATTTAAAGTCAAGACTTCAAGTGACGGAATATTCCGTCGCCAATAACTACCTTTGGAAGCTTTAGCGAAGGAATTAAATTTTTTTACAAAATTTTAAAAAAAGCGGCCGAAAATAAGAAATTTTTAAAAATCTTTCAGCGATAACAAATCCGTCGCTAAAAAACCATTGGTAAAAATCTGTTGATAAAAATCTTTACCGACGGTTTACTCGTCGACGGAATAATTAGTCGGTAAATCTGCCTTTTAGTGAGGGATTTGAGTCCGTCACTAAATACAGTTTTTCTTGTAGTAAACTCATTTTGATCTGGTTGAATAATAACTATACTCTTTTGGGTTTCTCATGGAAAGTAGTCAAATTACTCTTGTAACCATGGTAGACAAACTCATTTTCATATATGATAATTCTCCAGCTTAACTAAAAAAAAAAAGACAGATAGACATTTTTCTATATTTTCATAAACTTGAAAACTTATTTTGGTTGACGGTTTTATTAGTTTTCTTTTATGTACATTACTGTTTCCTAAACTCATTTTGATCCGGTTAAATGATAACTATGCACTTTTGGGTTTGTCATGGAAAGTAGTCAAATTACTCCTGTAACCATGGGAAACAAACTCCTTGTCATTTTTGATAATTCTCCAGATTAACTAAAAAAAAGAGAGAAAGAAATTTTTCTATATTTTCATAAACATGAAAACTAAAATAAAGGAAATTTTAAACAGAGAGAAATTGTTATCTCACCAATCATCTTCCACGAGAACACAATTGCTTTCGCATCGTTTCTAAGATTTTGTATCTCCCCGTTTGTGCGACTTTGGGACTATTTCGGTACAATCTTCTCCACAACATCACCAATTCTCCTCCCAAAACCTCACAAAACAGTTGACTGTATAAAGTCACGTTTGCAGCTAACACGAGGATAAGGGTTGTATTTAGCATTTACTTGCAGCAATGGGTGCCCTTTCTTACATACTCCTGCTTGTTCTACTTCGTTGCATTGCACTTCAGCATAGTTACATGTCCAAATTCTCCGTTGCGGAAGCAAGAGTTGTGGATACTACACCTTGCTGCGAAGCACTTTCTGCTTCTTCCAATTGTAATGAGCAAACAAGGGAAGTCTGTCCAAGTCTTATTATCAGAAGCCAATTAGGCGTACAAGGCCGACTTGGCCTTCTGCCAAGCTAAACAATCCGGTTCATATGCTCGATACTCCTACAAGTAGGTTGCCACCTCCACCGCCACCGCCGCCTCTGCCGCCGTCACGAGATTGGCCTCGTGAGCTGCTGCCTTGACCAAAGCGCACAAGATTATTGTTTGCTTGACACACTTTTGATCTCTATTGGGATACCAATAATTTTGTTTTACTTTTTTGTGGGGAGTATTTTGACAAAGAATGACTCTTGAGTGTGCATTTGTACGTAAATTGCCTTTTTAAGAGATGTTAATTTAAATGCTCAAAATATAGGATTTACATCTTTCAGAGTGCCTATGTACATTTATTGCACACTGAGAATGCAGTTTTTCTAGTTAGGTTATTTTGGGTTGAGGAGATATTTGATTTTAAGACATAATGAGTTTCTTATTTTTAGCATTTTTATTCCTATTTATAAGCAAGAAAGATATTTGCTTTGTGGACAAAATACTCATTCAATTCAAGAGATTATGTTGAGGTATATGCAAACGAAGCATAAGGAACGCTAAATGTCTTGTATATGTCACAACGTATTTACATTTAACAGTAAAAGTGAAGCTCAAATGACTAAATTGAAGTCACATAAAAATTTTCCGGAAAAAAGAAAAGCTAATTGGTATCTTTCCACATAAAAAAAAAATGCGAGACAATTCTTAGACGTAGATAAGAGAGCACGAGTGGAAGGAAAGAAAGCTATTAAAACCACTGGCAACTAGGAAAACCATTGACTTGAGAGAAAGAGAAATTTGACTTCAAAGGGTTAAGCAAACGCGTGAACCAACTTCGACTCAACACAGCTGTTCCTAATGATATCTGTTCCGGTACAAAGAAAATTTGCATATAAATCTGTAGTCTACAGTTGAAAATCAAGACTTGTGTACACAATTTCAACTGTGACAAAGAAATGGAGTCTCGGCCTCCCAAGCTGAACATGTTTGCGATTATTTTCCTTCTAGGAATGCTTGGGTTTGCTTCTCAGACTTGCCAAGGCATGCACACCCTCCTGCGCCTCTGCCAACTGCCCGCGGGATTCAGGCAGCCGTTACGTGAAGAATGTACTCGGTACATAAGCGGGAGGAGGGTGGCCACGACACCACCTGCACCTGTGTACAACCGCAGGACTGGTCAGCATGATCATGCGCCACCACCTGCAAACCTCTAGTTCTCAAATTCTAGGTGACTTACGGGGTAATTGTTGCCTAGAGTAACAGAATTTAGCTACCATGTTAACTATTGTTTCTTTGTAAACTGTACGTTATGCTTTATATGTGAGGTTACTGTAATCTTGTTTTCATTTGGTAATGAACTTGATTGTAAGGCTTGTAGGAAGTGTATGCAGTACATTGTCATGACACGTAACCAATATGACATTAATAATGATGATCTACGACTTGGATTTGCTTAAAAGGTCGAGGAAATTATACATCTTTTCGGTACTCACGAAGCTTTTTTACCAGTTGACTAGATGCATTTCCAACAACTAGAATGTAAAGCAACATATCTCATTATTTTGAGAAAAAATTCGTTACAATGTTATGATGCAACATGTGACATCTGATCCTCGGTTTCTCTTAACAACGAAACAAATGGAACTCATCTGGCAATATATTCTCTAATGTACTTCTTTTTGGTCTAAATGAGCTGCTGTTTGAATTGAGTACTCATGTTAACAATTTTCAGCTGCTAGCTTTTAAGTGTATGGCGGTAGATTCAAGGAAAAACTCTAATGTTTAGTTTTCCTTGGGCACCTCAACATGGAACTGTTCTATCCAAGATCGAAATGGAAGTGTTTTTATCCAAATACAACATGATACGTTCTATTCAAGTTAGAAACCTCTGAGCGTTCGCCCGCGTCCATAAGGGAGAGATCGGAGACAAAAAAAAAGAACGCATAGCCGAATTGATTCCAGGAAAAGTTTTATACTATTAGTGAAGTATGAATTACACATCCTTACCAACAAAACCGAAGGTACATTCAACTAGACAATGGCGGACATGGGGATTGCGGTGCCGGAGGAGGAGTAGGAGGACTTGTAAAATACTTGGGAACCTGGCGCGTTGGAGGCGGTGGTCTTGGTGGTGACCAAGCAGCACTATTAGAGTGCACTGGGGGTGGCGGGGGCGGCCGCGGTGATGGAGGTGGACTTTTAAAGTGAATAGGGACATTGGCCATTGGAGGTGATGGCGGTTGCCGGCGGCTTCTTCTCTTTTGAACCACCTTCAGTTTATAGGATAGGAGTAGCTCATTGAAAGGAACCGCATCTACGGCCAACTGCGGCGGCGCTTGCACAATGAGCGAGGGCCTGTGCGCATAACTAGCATATACCAGTAGCAATTCATGCAGCAAGATGAATGCCAGCGAATATGAGAGTAACTTCATTTCGACACCAATTTAGTACAGAAAACGAGCTGGGCATGCGTCTATATATAAGAAGGATACCATTAAGATAACATTTGTAAGGTCACCCTTATTTTCAACCAAACGAAAATTTATCAAAGGCAGTTGGTAGCTGACTTTATAAACTTCTTAAAGGAACAGGACCTCTCTTGCGTGCGCGT
This sequence comes from Escallonia herrerae, assembly GCA_033070095.1. Taxonomy (NCBI): domain Eukaryota; kingdom Viridiplantae; phylum Streptophyta; class Magnoliopsida; order Escalloniales; family Escalloniaceae; genus Escallonia; species Escallonia herrerae. The sequence continues at coordinate 305,353 of JAVXUP010000433.1, read as the reverse complement.
GCGAGAGAGAGAGAGAGAGAGAGAGAGAGAGAGAGTAGTGTAAACCAGGTATTAACGAAAGGAACGGGTAACATATTTAAAGGTTTATATGTAATACCTTTGAGTTTTTGAGGCATTCAACACAGCAGGTCAAGCAGCCAACTCAATCCCAAGTAAAAGTAAACATTAGGGGGGATTACTCCGTACTGGCCCAGAATCTCGTGTCAAGTACGGGACAAGTTTATTAATAATAATTAATTTTAGTAGTCTTAAAATGCATAATAAAGTATCTTACACATTTTTATAATTTTACGGTTATTTTATCAAAGATAGTTACTTTAATTTTGGCTTGAACTTTCTTATAATAAAATAAATTAACCTTTCTGGTCAAATATCAATAAGCAATGTCCTTGTGCATATATGCTAATTTTGATTGGGTTACTATATATATGTACAAAATTTAAAAGCTTATTTAGTACACCAAAAAAAAAAGTAAATTCTACTGATAAAAATATGCGAAAAACATATTGAGATCAATTTGCTATTACATAAGATATTTTTATTATTTTCTATGTATCTTTCATAAAAAAAATAAAAAATTGTTCCTTTGAATGGGTTGTCCATAACATTAGTTATATATTAGTTTAATTTTGATAGAGAAAATTTTGGTCCATATTTTTTGTTTATAGCTTGTTATAAAAGTTAATCAAGACAGCTAATAAAGTAAGGATGGTGTGACATTTTTAGACACAGAGAAAATAGTAATCAGTGCATGAAGTAATTATATAAAGTTTAAAAAGTTTAACCAACATGACTATATATGATAGCTCAAAACCTCGTAGTATGGAAATTGCTGAATAAAATTTAACCAACATTTCACAAAGTATATAATAAGCATGCTTACTGCTTAGGATTTATCTTTAGATAAAATAAGAATTTCAATCTAAGTTTTAATCTACATTCATCACACAATAACAAATATCTTTTTAGATTTTATATGCAAGTCTATTCAAAATTATAAAAGTTAACATAATTAAAATCATAAATGGTATATTGCTAATGCAGAATTCAGAATGCTTAATAATTAATTACTCACAATAAAAATACCATAGAAAAAAATAGTTCAAAACTTTTTCAGCATAAGATTAGTTGAATTTAATAAAAGCTTACATATTTAAGGTTTTAAATTTACACTATTTTTTTTATTTACACATGAAATATTATGATGTTTTTACATTTAACCAATGCGACTAAATAGGATACCGCAAAACTTTAAAGTAAGAAAATTATTGACCAAAATTTTTAATCAATATAGTTATCAAGTTAGATTCATATTTGAATTTAGAGAAAACTTAAATATGAATTTGAAATAAAACTTAATTTTTCTTATTAAATCTCTTAAGTAATTTTTACAGGTTAATATTTCATGTTAGAGAGCTTTTTTGATAGATAGTATTACAATAAAGTCATAATATATTACTATATTGGTTAGAAAATTTTAAATACTTTGAATTGATTTTTGAATTGCATAAGGCTAATTATTTAAATGTCTACTACATTTGTTGATTTAATAATTACAAAATTAAGGACCTTGTTCAAAATAATGTTTGGAGATGTTTAGTAATATTAATGTGTTTAACATTAGTTTTTATAACTTTTATTATATTAAAAATACAATGCAATAAGGTGTCATGACTGCATTTCTCACCTCAATTATTAATTATTATAACTCAGGATCCCGAGTCAAGCTCGTGTAAGTTAATAAAATATTTTAAAAAGTTACAAAAAGTGTATCGATGAATACCACATCTCAAGAAACAAAAAAAATATTTACATCCTAAGGAAAAAAATCTACTTATACTAAAACTGTAATTGCAGTTAGTAAGAAATTTTTAATACTTTATTTGTAACAGTTTCAAGTAACTTGTCAAGATTATATTATTAGTAAGTTTTTTTAGTGGCCCAATTTGATTCATTTAAAAACCAAGTCTATTAGCTTGAAAAGCTAGGTTAATAGTACTCTGTAAAATTATTTAGACATAAAAATTAAGATTTTATCAAAATTTAAATTAATTATTAGATCATGTTTTTTTTATATCTCATAAGTTATTTTTTGGGTCTATGAATTTCAATTTTCATACTAGAAAACACTTTCAAGAACATAATTGTCAAAACAAAGTCTTAATAGATTATTATATTGATTAAATAGGGTTTTAAAAGGATTAGAATTTGTTTTTAAATTAATTTGTTCTTCTAAATCCAAAGTATTATTTTCATTTTTTTATATATATGAGTTTTTATATTCATATTAGAGAGTAGTTATGAAGATACAATAGTGAATATTAAGTCTTAATAAGTTAGTATAATGATAAGGCTGAGTTTGATAATGATTAAAATTAGTTTTTGAATTTTAAGGACATAATTGTCAAAAAAGAAGTCTTAATAGATTAGTATATTGATTAGACAGAATTTTAGAAAGATTAGAATTAGTTTTTAAATTAAATAAGACTTATTAATATAAAAGATAATTAATTTGGTGACGTGTCATAAAAAAATAATAATGTGTGACGCAAAAAAGTTATCAATGTCTTCCTCGTTTCGTTTATTATATATTAATATAAATTATACAGAATCGCTGGTCAAGGAGGCCATTTCAACGCGTTTGCTCTATCCTGTAACCTGACTTTCTAAGCCCAATTGTATCTATCACCAGCCCCCCCCCCCCCTCCTATGAGGCATGCTTAGGCAGCAATCAATCCATGACATGGCTTCAGAATTTATGGTCACATTTTTCTAGAAACCAATGCAAATTGTGGACACTCTGAGAGAGAGAGACTTGAGCCATTTATACATATAAGAGTTTGCACTCCGTGGCATTTCAACGCAGCAGAACGCAATCCAGGAAAATATTTTGTTGATTAATACAGTCTACACACTAATACTCAACATTATCAGTAAGAAGAATTTAAGAAGCTCTGTTGTTCGCATGCATGCAGAAGCCAGGGAAAGAAGAAAGCAGTGCACATGGAATATAGGGAGAAATAATACAGCGTTGCCTTCGGGTACTTTCAAAAACCACCACCTGATGGTCCCGATCTCTAGCATCTACAAATAGTAACAAGAGGCAGCAAATATCTGAATGAGGGACGGTCATGCCGGCTTAAACCCTCTTCAGAGAAAATAACAATCTGAAATAAATAAATAGATCACAAAATTCCAGAAGTTCGAATTACCATAAGAATCAGGATAACAATTTAAAAAAAAACAACCAAGTGAATGATTTCTGCGGTAACTTTTAGTATCTTGTTGTGGAGTTCAACTTCTTACAGCAAGCTTATAATAAGGGAAGATGCGATAAAACAACGATTGCTGCGGTAACGTACAAAGCCTTCCTAGCTTTCATGTCCCACTTTTTGAACTCGTTAGCGTCCTCCTCTGAAGGCTTTGTCTTACTACCGCCTCCAACAGTTCATAAATCTTGTCTTTGTAGTAAGAATGCAAGCATGTCTCACCGGATCTGCCGTCTCGACTTGTTATGCTCCCTCTTGCAATCAGCATAACTTTCCCAGCCTTAGACTGCCCGCTCTGATACCAAATCATGGAGTTTCTAGCATTCACACACACTGAAACCTTGCAAATGGACTCGTAACAGTTCTAACGAATTCATTCCTATTTATGAATTACCAAAAAGAGGCAGGCTAAGTCTTCCTTTTATACTTTAGTAAGTAGGTGAAGAGTTCTCCGGCTTCTTTGAATCTACTGGTAGAAAATGGAAGTTCAAGCAAACTTTTAGGTACTTTTCTCGTGCACTGAGATGAAGAGGGGATGGAAAGAAGGTAGACTTAGAGATAGTAAGCTAGACAATGACAGAAAGTTGTAGAGAGGACGAGAGAAAAGAGCAATCCCAAAGCTGGCGAACTTTATCGCGAGTGGAGTTGCCTTTTACATCGGCCTCGTGCTCTCTGGAATCAAGAAAATGGGAAGTTGAAAATACTTGCCTCAAATCGAACACTTCATAATCTGATGTGCTTTCGTTAGATTTTGTGGATAAAGTAAGTTGAGAGTTAATTTTGATTCAATGAATTGGGACACTTGACGTGGAAGAATCAATACATCCATAAATAAAGAGAATGAGAAAAGTAAAAGGTTGGGAGAGTTACTTATACCTATATGAGTAATGAAATAAGAAGATGAAAAATGAAAGGTCAGGGGAGTTATCTTTTAGGTTATGAATGAATCTTTAATATCTTAGTATAAAAGGTGCATCACCTAGTCATTTAAAAATATAATGTAAAGAGATCAATCTAAAAGAGAGAGAATGAGTTTATGAATAGATGTGTTGATTGAGTAAAAAAAATATTCAAGAGTATTTCTCCTCTCCACTTCCTCATCCTCTTCCATAATACTTTAAATATTTTCGTTGCATCTCCTTTATATGCCTATCACACAACAAATTGGTACCAGAGCAAAGGTTCTGATGGCAGCAACAAGGGGAGCATTTTCTTTTCCAAATTACAGCTCGTGAAAGACAACTACGAAAGGTGGAGAACCCAAATGAAAACATTTCTTGGTGGTCAAGACGTTTGGGACGCCGTAAAAGAAGAATATGTGGAACCGAAAAACTTGACGGTTTTAGCCAAGCCGTGAAGAGAGCTGCCGAAAAATCCGAGTGAAAGATTAAAAGGCTCTTTCACTCGTCCAACTTGGTGTTGATGATAATATTTTTGAGAAGATTGTGCAGGCCACCACTGTAAAGAAAGCATGGGATACTTTGGAGAATGCTTTCAAGGGCATCGATAAGGTGAAAAAGGTGCGGTTCTAAAGCCTTTGAGGTGAATTTGAGTCACTACAAATGAAAGACTCCAAGATAATTTTTGACTACATTTCGAGAGTTCTCTCACTTTTGAACCAACTTGAGAGAAATGGTGAAGAGATAGAAGATAGTCGAGTGGTCGAGAAGATCCTTCGACCTCTCGATCCAAAATTCGATCATGTCGCTCTAGTCATCGAGGAATCCAACAACATCGAGCTCTCAGGAAAATTACAAGTGCATGAGGACAAGATCAAAAGGAGGAACAACGAGCCTATCGAGCAAGCTCTTCAGGCCAAGATGAATTTTGACGAATGGAAAAACGATGCCCACAAGAATCAAGGTAGTCGAGGTAGAGGCCACGGACGGGGCTGTGATTGAGGTCATGGCAGAGGCCGTGGTGAACAAACTCAGTACGACAGTAATGATTCAAGTTTGAAATTTCATCCATTGAGAGGTCAATGTTGAGGAAGAGGAGGCTATTACCAACGCCAAACAAGAAAGATGTTGAATGTTTCACATGTCATCGGTACGGACACTACTCTTAGGAGTGTCGAGACGTTCCAAAGGAAGAAAATGTGAAGGCCCACTACGCAGAAGAAAATAAATTGGGTGATAAGATGGTCTTGTAGGCACACAATGGATCAAAAGAAGAGAAAGATAGTTCTTGGTATCTCGATGCCGGGCTAGTGATCAGAAGTATGGCTACAAACACATGTTCATTGAGATATATGAATCAGTGAAGGGAAAATTATTTTTGGAGACATGTCCAAAATTCCTGTCAAAGGTAAAGGCCAAATTTTGATCAAATTGAAGAATGGAGGCCATCAATTCATCTCAAATGTCTATTATGTTCCCAAGGCAAACATTTTAAGCATGGGCCAACTTTTGGAGAAAGGCATCGACATCCATAAGAAAGACAAAAATCTTTATTTGGAGATGATAAAGGGAGTTTGATAGCTCGTGTACCGTTGCCGAGCAATATGATGTTCTTGATGAATATCCTTCATGATATGCTGAAATATTTGAAGGCCTGTTTTGATAACCAATCTTGGTTATGGCATTTGAGGCTTGGACATCTCAATTTTGGAGGTCTAAAATTTCTATCGATGAAGAACATGATGAAGGGATTGCCATCAATAGACCAGCTAGACCAACTCTATGAGGGTTGTCTTGTCAGGAAGCAACATCGACAAAGTTTCCCAAATGAGTCAATATCGAGAGCAAAGTCTCGTTGGAACTGATACACACTGATATTTGTGGTCCAATCGATCCAGCATCTCTTGGTAAGAACATATACTTTCTACTGTTCCTCATGACTTTAATAGGAAGACTTGGGTTTATTTCCTTAAGCAGAAGTCAAAGGTATTTTCAACCTTCAAGAGATTTAAGTCTCTCGTCGAGAAGCATAGTGAATATCATATCAAGGCAATGAGATCTGATTGAGGAGGAGATGTCACTTCTAAAAAGTTCAAGGCATTCTGTGAAGAGATTGGCATTCGTCAATCTCTTACCCTTCCATATTCACCCCAACAGAATGGAGTGGTGAAAAGGAAGAATCGATCGATAGTAAACATGCCTTGAAGCATGTTGAAGATCAATAATTTGCCTAAGAAATTTTGAGTTGAAGCAATGGATTGTATTGTCTATCTATCCAATCGATATCCAATGAGGAGTGTATGGAATCAAACACCATAAGAAGCTAGTCTGTCCCACTTGAAAGTGCTTGGAAGCATTGCATATGTGTATGGAATCAAACACCATAAGAAGCTAGTGTGTCCCACTTGAAACTGACCAGCTAAGGAATAAGCTCGACGACAAGAGTGAGAAGTTCATCTTCATCAATTACAATCAACAGTAAAAAAGGTACAAGTTATACAACCCTGCTGATATAGAGATAAAAGTCAGTAGAGATATGACTTTCGATGAAAAGAGCACGTGGGACTGGACTAATCGAGACAAGGAGCAATATATTTTTTTCTATCCTATCTATACAGATAGAAAAGAAACAGAAGAAGAATAGATGGAACCTTTAACTCCTTCAAGTCCAGTATCTCTAACTCAATTGACTCCAACATCATCATCAGTCGATAGTCTTGCCAAGACAAGACCACAAGGCAAGAGATCTCTTGAGGAGATTTATGATGACTTGAATCAGAACCAAAGCATGTTCTGTCTCTTTGCCAATACTGAGCCAATCAGTTTTGATGAGGCATCAAGAAGTGAAAAATAGAGGAAAGCCATGAATGAAGAGATCAATGCCATTGAGAAGAATGATACTTGGGAGCTTACTACTCTTTAATCAGAAAAGAAGCCCATCGGTGTAAAATAGATTTATATGATGAAGAAAAAATCCAAAGGCAAGGTTGAGAGATACAAAGCAAGGCTTGTTATCAAAGGATACAACTAAAGGGCTGAAATCAGCTATGATGAAGTCTTCGTCCCAGTCACTCAATTAAAAACGATATGATGTTGATATCTCTAGTAGCTCTGAACAAGTGGAAGATCTATCAAATGGACGTGAAATCTGCCTTCCTAAATAGTTTTCTTGATAAAAAAGTCTATATCGAACAATCTGAAGATATGTTGTTCGAGGCCATGAAGATAAAGTGTTAAGGTTGAAGAAGGCCTTGTATGGGTTAAAGCAGGTGCCAAAGGTGTAGAACAGTCACATCAACAAGTACTTTCAAGAGAGAGGCTTTAGAAACTGCCCACATGAGCATACGCTCTATGTCAAGATGAATGGAAAAAGTGACATCTTGATAGTCTGTTTATATGTCGATGACTTAATTTTTACAGGCAATAATGCGAAGATGTTTTATGATTTTAAGAAGGAAATGGCCAAGGAGTTTGAAATGACTGACATCAGCTTGATGTCATATCTTGGAATCGAGGTAAAGCAAAGAGATGATGGAACTTTCATCTCACAAGAGGCATATGTAAAAGAAGTATTGAAAGTGTTCAATATGAAAACTTGTAACCCAATCAGTATCCTCATCGAGATGGAAAAGAAATTTTCGAGACACATCATAGGAAGTTTAGTCGATCGGACCTTGTTCAAAAGTTTGAGGTACTTGACGTGCACTAGGCCTGACATCCAATATGTGGTCGGGCTTGTCTGTCGATATATGGAGAATGCGATAACTTATCAATTCAAAGTGATGAAAAGGATACTTCAATACCTTAAAGGTACTATTGATCTTGGCATATTTGATACTACATCAGGTGATTTGAAATTAGTGGGATATATATAGTGACAATGATTGAGCTAGAGACGTGGATGATTGAAAAGTACAACTGCACTATTTTGGTAGAGCAACATTCATATGGAAATTATAGATAGTGACTCTATCGACATGTAAAACTAAATATGTGGCGGTGAAATTGACTGTTTGCCATGCGATATGGCTAAGAAGTTGGCTTAAGGAGCTTAGTTTTAATCAAGATGAATCGACACAAATTTATGCCAAGAACAAGTTAGCCATCACTCTTGATAAGAATCCAGTCTTTCATGATTGAAGCAAGCACATCAATATTCGGTATCAATTCATCCATGAGAGCATTGCTAAGAAAGAAGTCCAGGTCAAGTTTATGAAGTTCGAAGATCAAGTTGCGGATATCTACACAAAGCCCCTGAAAAGAGAAGTCTTCGAAAAGCTAAAGAATCTACTTGAATGAAAGAATCAGGCTTAAGGGGGCGTGTTGAGAGTTAACTTGATTCAATGAATTGGGACAAGAGAAGCTAAAAAGTGAAAGGTTAGGGGAGGTACTTATAACCTATGAGTGATTAAATAAGAAGATGAAAAGTGAAAGGTTATGGGAGTTATCTTCTAGGTTATGAATGAGTCTTTAATATCTCAGTATAAAAGGTGCATCACATAGTCATTTAAAAATAATGTAAGGAGATCAATCTAAGAGAGAATGAGTGAGTTTATGAATAGAAGTGTTGAATGAGTAGAGAAAACTATTCAAGGGTGTTTCTTCTCTCCACTTCTTCTTCCTCTTCCATAATACTTTAAATATTTCCGCTGCATCTCCTTTATATTGTGCCTATCACGCAACAAGTATGTATTGAGTGCTCCAACTACGACTTCTAGACATATTCTTGTGGATAAGCACTAGTTCATAAGGTTTGTAAGGTTCGTTTTGTGCCTATATCGTACCATGTAGTAGTATACATATGGCATCTTGTACTATGTTAGAGGATACATATCCCATGATCACTCATTTTGTATGTTATTTGTTTACATCTTGTTTATCCCATCCTTCTTATAAACATGTAGACCTTTTCTATCCCAGACTGCCTATGTACACTTGGACCTCTACTATCCCAATCTGGCTACGCACGTTTGAACCACTACGCCCAAGCGCTATCACCGCATCACGTGCCTCCAGTACAATGCCTTACTTCGCAATACCGATCGTCTTGCCCCAGCGCCATCTTTGCTTCAAGTGTCCCCAGCACGATGCCCCACTCCGCAACACTAATCGCCGTGTCACGTGGCCCGGCATGATGCCCAACTTTGCTACACAAGTCACCACGCCCGAGCGCCTTATCCAAGTTATGTGCTCCTGGGACAATGCCCTACCTCGTTAGCACCTATCGATGATCCCTTGCCCCGTCCTTGCATCACATGCTCCCGACACGATGCCCAACTCCACGACATCTGTCACCGCACTCATGCACCATTTCCATGTCATGTGGCCCTAGCACCACACACATCCACAATGCCCACATGCCGCACTGCTTATAAAGTCGTGCCCCTAGAATACTGTCACACTACCGCACCCCTGCCTTGGTCTATGCTTTCACCATACCGTACACATCTTGCCTTGGTCATGGAACATGCTTCAACCCCCAGAGTATGCAGACCATGCGGGGTTATGAAACTCCTCTGGGACACTATCTCGGCCAGGGAACTTCAACTACTCTAGCATGCAAACTCTCATCCCGCCAGGTAAGCGATTTTTCCGGGACACTAACTCAGCCTATCAGGTAGGCGACTCTTCCGGATTACCTTGGTGCGTTCTAAGTTCTCCAGTACAAGGACTTATCGCTCTCTAAGATACTTCTCTATTATAGAGCTCCAACTCTCCTTTTGCCAGGTAAGGGACTCCTTAGCTACACTACCTCAACCTGTCTGATAGGTAACTCCTCTAGGACACTACCTTGGTGCTCTTCAAGTGCTTTGGCATGAGGGCTCACCAGCAGGACAGGCTCGCACTCTAAGGCACTATCTCCGCCAAGGTATCCACAGGACTAATCCACGTGCTCTGGTACTGGGTCTTTTTCATTGGCACCCCTAGGACTATGACCCATGGGTCACTCCAAGACGGAAGCAGGTCTTCAAAAGGCATTGTACCTACTCTGCTGGCAGTTAGGCATAGAGCCTTCCCCACCACTGCGAGGTCCTCGGCGACTCTTGTCGCCCTGTGGACTCTACAAGGGCTTTTGATTGGTAGCTAGATCAAGAGGGCTTTTTGGCCACATCGGCCTTATGTGGACCAGTCTTTCCAGACAGACAGAAAGACGATGTGCGAGTAGGCCAGGTTAATATGAGATCCGATAATCCATTGAGGACCGGTATCTGTGGCCCCCTTAGTAATGTGTCACTCCTTGGGATCATCACATGCCAGTTATTGACATCATCATCTCAACCCCTATAAATAGGGGGCTTAAGAATCCCTTACAAGACTTCATATTTTTTAGAACTCATATTCATTCTTACTCTAGAATTCTGGAAAGGAAAACATACAGGACTTTGACTCTGGACCTAAGCATTGGACTGTGATTATCATCGTGTATTCATCCCTGCCTTCACCCTTGCAGCATTGCCACTCCTCAGGCTCTATTTGGGAAGCCATTGGTCTCTGCCTTTACTCTATCTTTGCTCTGTCTTACACCAGCATACTTGGCATTTGACTCAGACTGTATTCTTTGTGGCACCTCTATATGAGCTGTGAGCCTACTTCCCTGGCATCATTTTGGCGACTCCGTAAGGGAGGTGAGCATCGCAGTGCAGTTTGTCCCTTGTCTGACACACCCAACCAACCAAGACTCGGTAATGTAAGGCTACCATGAGTACCAGCCAAGGCCTCAACCTAGCCATTCAAGAGGAGCACCACCTCGAGGACCAAGAGAAGACCAACCACAACCAACTCCATGCTCTCCTTGGGATGGATGCACCAAATATTATTGCAATTGCCAAAATATTATTGCAATTACCAACGCCGCAGTCCAGCGCCTCACCCTTACCATCACCGACCTTTAAGACTCTCAATCTGAACTCATGGCTTCTACATTAGAAATACAAAAATAAATCCCTACTTTACTTCACAGTTTTTGACCTTTCAAGGCCTCAGAGCTCCCTACATTGTGTCCCGCTGCTTAACCGTGTCGACCCAAGCTCTGGGGCTGGTCCCTGATGGGCCTAGGTTAGTTCTAGACATTACCCAGGTCCCAGTGTCGCGACCACTGCTGCCTTGGTCCTTCGGGCTCTTTGTGGTAGGACTCGTGGCACCCTTACCTACGACACCCCACTTTACCCTTGCTCCAAATACTTTGAAGACTCACGACCCAATTTAGATGGAACCTAACCCTAACATAACCAAAAAACACCTAAACACAAGCAATGCTCTCGACTTGCTTCAATTGGCTCTTCCTGACGATCGGCCTCCTGTGGTTGGCACTACCCCTATGCAAACTACACGCCAAGGAGCTACTCCCCACCACTAACCATTTTCTACCATTGTTATCCTGTCAATTCCTCAAGTCCCCGTGTCTAGGGGCTCAGGTTTCAAGATCATCCCTATAGGATACAGACTCCCGCATGCCTCGTATGTCACCAAAAATGACCTCGACGCCATCCTCCACTGACTCAAAGAGTCATCCTTACAGCGCTCTTCCTCTATGTTATCCGGCCATGCTCCCTACTCGCGTAACCTCTCTATCAAGCCTTATCGTATGAGCAACCATCCTTCACCCTCTTCAATAGTAAAGAGGGCGATGCCCGTGAGCACCTCACTTATTTTATTGGCACCATAGAGCATCATAGGGAGGATGACACTTTAAAGCTTCAAAAATTTCACAAGTCTTTGACTGGCCTCCCCTACTCTTGGTACCACCAAATCCCTGAATGTACCATCCATTGTTGGTCTGACATGGTCCATCTCTTTCTTGACAAGTTTCACAATGAGACAGAGTGTGTGACCATAGTTGAAATTGCCAAAATCCACACAACCCTGGGGAAGACCTCAATGCCTATTTCACACGATTTCATCATAAGTGCTTGAAGTGCACTGACAGAAAGTATGAGACCCTTATACCTTTTTGTATCAAGAACATGAGAGACACGTTGGGGATCTGGTCTACCTTAAAAACCTCCAGCTTTGGTCTTAGGGACATATCAAGGAAGCTTCACGATGCACCTATGACTTGATAGGTTCGTCAAGGACCCCAAAGCCCCAAACTCATATTGCCCTAACTGTGACGGTGGAAGTAGCCAGTGACGACCACAATAGCTGCAAGTAATGATCATAAGGAGGGGTCTTGCACCCTTACTAAAGAAGGCAGGCAGCTGACACTTACATCAGAATACCAATATGACTTGAAGACAGTCAAAGAGCTACTCAAGTCTTAGATCAATGACAATTCCATAACCCTTTCTGATGCCAAATATGAGCCTACCCTTGAAGACTTAGCCCATCCCAACTACTGCTCATATCATCGGACTATTATTCGCAGCTTCAATTGGTGCAGGGGCCTCAAGTTCGCGTTCGTTGACAAGATTGCATTCAAAGAGCTCAAACTCCAAGTGTGGGGACTTGTGCCCCACTGGCTCAAACCGGCCCAAGCCTTGGCTTGCCCAAGTGCATTTTTTCCACCCGTTTAATTTTTTTCCCTTCATTTTGCATGTTCCAATGTATTCATTCAACATGTACGAAGGCATGTTGACTACCTTTTTATCAATGACAAATGCAATTTCCAGACTAGAGTATTTTTAAGTTATAATTATTCTTACAAAAGTCTACTCGCACCACCCTTGACTTCATCACTTACTCCCTTCAGGGCTTCACCACTTCTCATTCCCAAGCAAGCCAGGTAGCATATCCTTCATCTGATATTGCATAGCTACTTGGTAAGTGATGCACAGGGTGGCTCTGGCCACCCTACCAAGTCTCGACTCAGTCAGCCGACATTCCTCCAAGGCTTGCGACTACCTTAGTCGGGCATGTACACAACACGTCGGCCCTCCCTTGCCTTTATAACTCAGCCTATCATCAATGTCAGCCCGCCATCCTAAGTCTTGAGTTCCCTCTCACTCTGTCTGCTCACAGTCGCGTTATCACCTGTATTGTCCCCCCTCGACACGTTTGTTTGAGCTTAATTCTCTTCTTTTTTGGACTTAGAATTTTTTTTTAAAAAAAATTTCATGTACCCCCGCCCCTCCATCTTCTTTTCAACACTTAAAAATTAACAAATTTTTTTTCATCTTCCCCATTTCCTTGGAAGCCAAAAAAAATAGTTACCTCTCCCCCCCACTCCCCGACCCCGGTGCTTGGATACCCCCTTCACGTGCGTCTCCCCCCACATTCCCCTTCTTTAATTTAATTCCCACCCCATGTACTATCTCCCAATCTCTCCCCAATCATTTTTAAACTTTTACCTTTTCTCTCTTTTCATTCACTTTCCCTCTCACAATATCCAACACACTCTACATTTTCCTTTCTTCCTTCATTACCCTAGACTTCTTATCCCTTTCCTCACTTTCTCTTATATCTCACATTTACTCTCACCCTTTACCTCTCCCCAAGTTGACCCACATTCCTCTCTTCCCTATTGAACTCACCCAACACATTCTCCTTACTCTTCCCTCTCACCCCCACGTGGGACTTCCCCTCATCTCCTTCGCTTTCTTCATTTCCCTTTATCAGTACTCACATCAACTCTCATCACTTACCACCTTTCTCACCAATCACCACTCCCTCCCCTCTTTCCCACAGACTAACAGTCATTCTCTCTCTCTCTCTCTCTCTCCCTCTCTCCTTCTTTCTCTTTCTCTCTCTCCCTCTTTCCATTTTCTCTTACTTTCATTCAATACCTATTCAACCTCCCCCCCCGACACCCATGGCCAACCACCCCCCCTCTTTTTTTCTTTTCCCTCTCCCCTATTAATTCCCTTCCCTATCGCCCAAAATTCGTACTTAGTTTTATTTTCCTCCTTCTTCTCTCATCAGCCTCCTTCCTTCCTCTTCTCCACACTCTCACACCCCCCCCCCCCCCGTTTATTTTTTAGCCTATTTTACTATACTACACTTAGCCTTCCTTTATCACAAAAAAAAAAAATGACGTCACGCTTCATACTCACTAACACATTTATTATAATTTAAGTATCACCCTCTTTTATACTTAGAGAAAATATTTCTAACTTTAACAAATTTATCACCAACTACACCCATCATCATGCTCGCACCATGAAGCTCGACGACATGAACTTAGTTGGTGGTGCGAGAGGCCGTTCGAACCACCTACTCCTCTGTAAATGTTCAATGCCCATTGTCGCGCCCTAGCATCGTGATGCCCAGTCGAGCCTCTGGCCCGTCGTTACGCTCTCGCCACCAAAGCATCCTTAGGCTTCAAGCCACCTACTCCTCACTCTCGTTGTTCAGCCGCAAGTGACTCTCAGGCTAAACACACATAAAAAATTCATCTAAGTATGAACTTGAAAATATGCATGCACTACACGCCCGGGTTGCCCCTCCTTGCATACCACGTCCAAAGGGCTTATGTTGTTATCCCATCCTGAATATGCACATTTGAACCTCTGTACCCCAAACTAGATATGCACACTTGGACCTTTACTATCCCAGTTTGGCTACACACACTGATCTTGGCTATCCCAATCTAGTTACGGCTATTTAGACCGCCGTGCCTGAGCACCATCACCACATCACGTGCCCCCGACACAATGCCCATCTTCGTGACACCAGTCACAGTGTTCGAGCAACGTCTCTGCTTCATGTGCCCCCATCACATTGCTAGACTCTACAACACTTGTCACTGTGTTTGTGCACTGTCCATGCATCATGTGCTCACATCACGATGCCCGACTCTATGATAGCCGTCACCACTTCTTTGTGCAGTTTTTATGTCACGTACCCCTAACACTGCACACACCCGTCGCGCCCATGTGCCGTACTGTTTATATAGTTGCCATTTGGCATCATCTCATACTATCGCGCACCCGTGTTGTTCAATCCTTTCACCATACCATGTGCACCTTTCGTTGGTCGTGGAACATGCTTCGACCCATTCTTTGAAGTGTGCAACATCCCACGGGGATAGGCGATTCCTCCTGGACATTATTTTCGCCTGGGAGCTACAAGTGCTCTGGTAGGTAGACTTTCCTCCCACCAGGTAGGCGACTCCCCCAGGACACTATTTTTCCCCCTCAGGTAAGCGATTCCTCCATGACATTATCTTTGCACGCTCTTAAGTGTTCCAACATAAGGACTCAGGTGTGAGATTAGCTTGCTTTCTAAGACATTATCTCCATCGGGAAGCTCTAAAACCCCTTTTGCTAGGTAGTAAACTCCTCCGAGACATTGCCCTTGGCACGTTTCGAGTGCTCCTGCATATGGACTCACTTGCAGGATAGGCTCTCTCTCTAAGACATTTATCTCCATCAGGGTGTCTGCGTGACTAGTCCATGTGCTCCAGCACTGGGGGCTTTTTATCAGCACCCCTAGGGACTATGATCTCTGGGTCACTCCAAGATGGGAGTAGGTCTTTGATAAGAATTGCACCTAGTCTGCCGAGCAGTTGGGGGTCGGGCCTTTCCTTCCGCTGCCAGGTCTTCGAAATCTCTCAATGCCTTGTGGGACTTTGTAAGGGCTTTGGAATGGTGGCTCGATCAAGGGGACTCTTTGGTGAGACCGACTCTGTGTGGGCCATTTTTTAGACAGACAAAGGGATGTTGTGTGGGGCAGGCCAGGTAACGTATGAATATGCAATCCATACTTTACAGCGGAAAGAATAGGTCATTACATCAAAAATACTACTCTAAACTTGTCAATCTCCATTGATGTCCTTTACTGAAACTCTAGCGTCAAATGATTGCATCATTTATTACACAAGTTCCACCCCTCTTTTTGTCATGCCTTGTACTTTCAACCTCTACCACTTGCTTCTTCACATATACGTGAGCTCAGTTTAGTGCTGCAACCCTCTTATCCGACATAGGTTCAAGGTAGCAAGCCTTTCCTTAAATGAGGCAGTGGCCAGTAGTAAACCTACCACCTCTACATCCACCACCACCAGATTATAGCTATACACTTTTCTATTATGATGGAGAAGCAGGAGGAAAGGTGTAAGTTTAACATATTCTAGTTCACGCTCTTATGGAAATTGATGGTAATTAGACTATAGCCCTTCTTCACTTGGTAGTTTCTCAAATATTCCTTATGTTGGTAGTCAAGACAGATGCTCCACCACATCACATAAACAAGGACACGATATGGTTTTGCAATACCCATATTTTGAGATCTAATGAGGGTTGAGTTCATAGTATTCTCCAGCAGAGGTGGCTGAACAGAGAGCCGTGATTGGTACATTATGAATCAGTAGTGCAAGCACAAACAAAATAGCTGGAACACAACTCTCTCATAATAAATTTTAGGATCAACTTAATCTAATTCTCAGGTAAGATAAATGTCATATCAACATGGACATGCACCACCTATTATAAATGTTGTTGCAGACAATGCAATCCTTACTTATCCTCTATGTTAAAAGAGCTCATCTTTATGTGAAAGAAGATGAGGAGGAAGAGAGAATTGGAGAAGTGTAGTAAAGAAAAGAATTGCAGAGTTTGGAACAAAATTTTTGGATGCCTTGACTCCACTAGTAAGCTATGTATGGCCGTTGCCATTTCTTTTAAATTCGAGGTATCCTCTTCCCTTTTATGACGACATACCATGGTCTGCTTTATGTGTTGACACTCTATATTGCTTTGAAATATTTGCTCCTTGATTGACCTGCTTGTGTAAAACTCAAAATACTTCTACAGCTGATGGTTTTAGTTTATAAAAACCCATCCTTCTTTGAGTACTTATAGCTGCTACTCGTGTGCCAGCAAGGGCTGAACTTAGACTTTGTAATTTCTTCACTTCAGGTGCTTTAGATTCATGTGATCTTATGATGATGTAAATATCTTCGAGAGTGGAAACTTTATAGATGGTTGACTATTCCAAATAGACCGACCCCAGAGAGGCATCTACACCTCTTTTGGGGGGGGGGGGGGAAGGTGGCCGACCCCAAGGGAAAGGGTAGCGGGCTTCCCCTAGGCAAGGCAACGTATATGTCTATCAACATGGGTGAATGATGAGGTCAACCACTAAATAACGGGCCAAATAAAGGACTAGACTTTTAAATATGGGCAACCGATGCAGTTGATCACCAATTATCTGGCCGTCCAATTTGCCAACTGACAAGGCCGGCCCCTCAACCGAACAGGCTGACTGATGTGTCAGACAAACGCGACCAATCGATAGGATAGACAAAGGCTCCATCCCTTAATATATTCAGTGCATTATAAGTAGCGGGGGCAAGTATACTACTCTCCATGAAGCAGTTAAGCTCGTTGGCCTTGAATGTCAACTAATTGTTGATTTATGTCAGGGAAAGTGGGTTCTAAATACCGAAATGTTGTTGCCAAAATTTGAAACTCTATCTTCAAATGAAACTCTAGCTTCCAATGACACTATTTTTTGCTGCAAAAGTTTCATCCCTTTGTACGTCGTGCTTTGTGCTGCCGACCTCCACCACTTGCTTCTATGCATATATATCCAAGCTCAGGTTAGTCCTTCAACCCTCTTGTCGCACATACCTTCAGGCTATGTTTGGCGTGCGAGATACGTCAATTGAATAGGACAGAATAAGTCAGGATAACATATCCTGGCGGATAAGGCCGGATAATATAATTATCATGTCCAGCATTTGGATTAAACTAGTATTACATGTCAGATAAGTAGTTATATCTTGGGGATTGTGTTTGGCAGCAAAACGGATATAGGCCAGATAACATAAATAATAATAAAAGAACTCAAAGTCCTCTTTTCACCACTTTGTCTTCATAAAAAGTTTGGAAGTCCAAATTCACCATTTTTCATTCATAGAGTCCCATTTTGGATAACCTGAGTTTGAAAAATATGTGTACCCAATCACAAGATAAGGATACATAAATGAACTGACCAACTAAACTGGCTAATAATTAAACAACCATTCATAAGATAAAGATATATAGTAGTGAATTCTTAAACAACCATTCATAAGCTTAAATATAAAACAATTCATCATTACATATCATCCATAAAACTAAAAGTCCAACGATGATGACAACAAAAACCGGTAGACAAGTGATAATGCAAAATAATAGCCATCACTACAAGTCCATTGATGACAACTGAAAATAGGTAGACAAGTGGTGGTCCAAAATAATAGACGTCGCTACAAGTCCATCCATGACAACTAATAACCGATAGACAAGTGAAAGTGAAACAAGCTACACGTCGGTAGTCAATAACATAAAAGCATATGATGTTTTAGCATCATCAGGTTGGCAAAGAAACACATCAACAGTCTCCTGCTTAGCAACTATTTTATGTGTCACTAAAACTCGATCAAGATCCAAAGAAAACTCAATCCTGCAAAGCTCCTCCTAAACTTTCTTCCTGTCATAGGATACATCTTTAGCATTACCAAGCCTGTCTGCGAGCATTTCCATTCTCTTGCCAGTACTTTCCATGTATGTTCCAAACATACATGTTAAGTCTTGCAATCCACTAGCAAAACCATCATTCATTCTACCTCGTCTCCTTCTCTTCTTGGTTGTCTTTGTTCCAGTTGATTGAGTCGTAGATCCAGTCATAGGTACAGACACATCCATGTCATCCAAACCAATAGTACCCTCTTCGAGATCTAGATCTTCTACCGCATCACCTGGAGCTTCAACTGCTTTTCCAATAGCTCGATCCTTGCCAAATATAAATCCGAGTTGATCATACTTGATTAATGGTTTATTAAGCAGGCCCTTGGCTTCCAGGTGACTCTACAAAGGCATAAATAGTATCGCCTAGTTACCTTCAAGTAAGATCCCCATTCTGTACCCTTAACCTTAATAGAATGCAGTGTCTCGTTCCATCAAAATCCAAATGATCCAAGCATATCTGTCACCGCAGAGTACATTTTCCTCAACCCCTTGTACTTGGATTAAAATTGAAGCGTTGCAAGAAGATTGCAACCCAGTAATTTTTCTTTCTTCTGTTTCTCAATATGCGAAAACATTCCAGCCCTGAATCTTGATTCACTTTTCCTTCCTTCTTTAACACATTCTTCCATTATATCCATAAAAGTTTGTTCTTCAATGGTGGTCCAAACTCGACAATTTCCTTTGTCTTTGGAGCTAGCCTTTCCTGTGCAAAAAATCAATAAGTTAATACGTTCAACTACAACAATCAAAAGTCAATTCACAATTCTAAAATACAACAATAAGTCAATACACACTCTTATAATACAATCATAATATAATCTGCAATCTTAAAATACAACCATAAGTCAATCCATATTCTTAAAATACAAACACAAGTCAATCAGCATTCTTATTATATAACCATAGTTTTATCCACGCTCTTAAAATAAAATCACAACATCCACAATAAACAATATAAAACTATAATCTTATGTTTCGCCTCTCCATTCATCAAACATTTCTTTGGTCAAGTTGTCTCTCCATTCTATCCACTGATTAGATGTTTCAATGGTAGTGATTGCATCACCATCCAAGTCAACCTCCTCTTCAGTCACCATACCTGGCTCGGCCTCCATTGGGTCTACGGCCATTTCTATTCCTATAAGATTATGCAGCAGACAACAAGCTGTAATAATACGTCCTTGTGCTTTTACAAGATAAAAAGATCACTCCGCAAAATAGCTCATCTTATCTTCAAGAAGCCAAAACATCTCTCTACGACATTCGTAGTAGAAGAATGCTTTAGGTTGAAGAGTTCTTGGTATGTAGTTGGTGGAGGTCCATCTCTCTATAATGACAAATAGTATTTCATGCCTCTATATGGTGCAAGGAACGCCTGCCCGTTTGTATAACTGACATCAACAAGGTAATATATAATTACCTAACATAAGAAATAATGTTGCTTACGAAAGCAGTATATGTAAGTAGAAATATCAAGTGATCTAACCTTTAACAACAAAATTACCCATGGGAATCCTTAATCCATTTCTCTTGCTAATAGCATCTTTAAGCACCCTAGAATCAACAGCTGAACCCTCCCAACCTGGCAGTACATAGATAAACTTCATATCCCGAGAACAAGCTCTTAATACATTGGTTGCAATGTCACCCTTTCTTGTGCAATATCTTGGTTGATCCTCCTCTGGCACACACATTCTAGAATAGGTCCCATCTAAAGCCCCTAAGCAATTCTATAACAATAAGAAAGAATTAGTTTCACGCTAAAAGTAGCATGCTTGAGAAGGAAACAAAATCAACAAAAAAAATATAGAACTTATGCATACCTTAAAGCATTTCCATTTCTCATCGGTGCAATTGTTAGTGATAGGATCTGGTTCTCAAAGTACAATGCCTTGTAAACATAACACTACGTGCAATATTGCATTAAAGTATCTGCTAACTGTTTCCCCCAACCTTTGGAACTCAAATTTGATTCTAAGAATTTTCTCATGATGGCCAAGTATATTCAAGAAAATTGTTACTTACTCCTCTATACCCACCTCTCCATTAGCTTTTAGCCCACCAGTCATACGAAGGAGTCCACATAATACACGAAATTTCTGTCTATCCATCCTTAGTTGTTCTATGCAATTGACATCGCTCACACTAATTAAACAATTTAACCGTTCTAACCGAGTCTGCTCTTTATCAGATGAACATTCCTTCAACAAAAATTTTTGGTAGTGCCTTTGAGCAATAATATGTAACAACACAAGAAACATTAACATGAATTGAATATGCAAATGTATCTCCTCAAGAATAAGGTAAACTGCAACTCTTCATCTCTTTCATCATCCGTGTTACAACAATTGAACACCATAAATGCAAAAAAAAAAGGTCAATGAGGACACCAACATTACTCACTTTGGGGTTAGTAAGGTTGAGAATTAATAACTTAAGTAATGTCACCTATCAAATTCTAATAAATTCCAAGTGAATGTCCTTTGGATATGGATACCCCAATCGACAGTGTCATAAACTACATCATATAAAAGGTATCAAGTGGTATACGTGTAAAAATGATCTTCAAACAACGTAGAAGAGTGTGCTTTTCAATGTCTTAATCATGAAATCTTATTATTACCATAACTTAATGTTACAACATGTTAATAATTATCTTCAGTTTCTTAAAATGACTTTCTTACACATTTCCAAAGGCATGAGGACAAAAAACGAAGATCATAACAGGCAAAAGTAGTGTAAAAGTGTAGAATTGCTATGAGAAACGTTACATTACAAGATTGACGTTGATATATTAGACAATAGCAATGTCCAATATCATACATCTCAAAATAAACATCTTTAGCCCAGAAGAAAATAGTAAACACAGCAATGCATAATGTTTCCAGTCATTTGAACTGTTGCCGAAGTGC
Source organism: Escallonia herrerae (assembly GCA_033070095.1). Lineage (NCBI taxonomy): Eukaryota > Viridiplantae > Streptophyta > Magnoliopsida > Escalloniales > Escalloniaceae > Escallonia > Escallonia herrerae. Next base: position 283,883 of record JAVXUP010000433.1, on the reverse strand, counting down.
TTTGGCAAGTGTCGTACCAAAATCATAAGCTTCATCATTTTAGCTTTTAGGAAAATTTCCAAGTACAAATTATAGCTTCATTCTTTCGGACATTTTATCAAACATTTGGTGGCCGGATGTAATAATTCTTTTTTAAAAAAATAGAATTGATTACATACAAAAATCAAACTAGATACAAAGACTTACTATTGTGTGGGATCCATCTAAAAAAGACATCATAAATAATGGATTAAAGCTGGAATACATCTAAGAAACACAAGACGCAATGGAAAAAGGAAGAAAAGACGGAAATTTTATTGAGAAGAGTGAAGAGGTTGGAGAAGAAAGAGGGTGAAAAAGGACTTATCGGTTGGGGACGGTCGGCAGCGGAGATGGGTCTTGCTGGTGGCAGAATTTGCTGGGAAAGGAGGGAGATAGTCGGTGGTGCAGATGTGTTTTGCTGGAAGTTTAGGGCCCCTTTCCCCCTTTGCTCTCCTTTTCTAGGGTAGCCTGTCTTTTTCTTATCTCAAGTGCTTGCGATTAAAACAATACCACCCCCCTAGGTAAAGAATTATCCCACTTAAGTGGGATAAAACCCATCCTCTGAATTTCTTATATGTCCGTTATTAGCATGTCCAAACGCCAGATATGATTATTTTATCATATTCAGCGCCCCAAACACAGCCTCAAGGTAGCAAGCTTTTCATTAAATGAGGCAGCGGTCAGTGGCACAAGCCTACCCCCTCTACATCCACCACGACCAAATTATTATGCTACATTTTTTCAGTTATGATGGACAAGCAGGAGAAAAGGTGTAAGTTTAACATTTTGCTAGTTGACACGCTTAAGGAACACAACCAATTTATCTTTCCACTCTGGGACCACAAGCTTCACTTTCTCACCCTCAGATTCGTATTGCCAGTCAAAATTGGGACCCTCCTTTTTGTCCTCCTTCTTCTCATCATCCTGTTTTTTCTGCCCTTCTTCTTGAGGTGGTCTATTTCCTTGGCTATTTGAGATTGTTGATCTGCCAAGGCTGGGAAACCAATCTAGAAAGCTTTTTCTAACTCACTGATAATGAACACCAAAGCTTCCATATACGGGTATTCATCGGCCATTGGAGCTCATGTGAGCTTCCTAGATGAGTCTCAATACCAACCACGTTTAGCCTTAACTGTATAGAATTTTTTTTTTTGAAATTTAATCACACAGACTATGTAGATCAAACTTGCGGGTTTATATCCCATGGGAAAGGGCAAGGTAGGTCTTTCTGGTTAAAAGGATTATTATTTTTATGGTTTTTTCAAAGTTGGTGAGACTAATTCACCATCCAGTCTTTCAAGGTGGAGAACCTGCTCGTTGGTCAGTATAGTTAGGTTTTGTTTTGGCCGAAATGAGAGGTTCTGACTAACTTTTCAGTCATCCAGTTGGATGAACGGGACGGTTGATCAGTAAAACTAGGGTTTTTGTTTTTGGAATTTTTAGCACAGGAAGAATCTGACTAACCATCCTGTCACTTGGTGAGTGAACCTGTCAGTTTATCAATTGTCTCACTTGGTGAGTGAAGTGGCCGGTTTGTCAGTAGGTTAGGTGTTTGAGTATAAGCTAGCTAGTTTTGAAATTTTCAAATAATTCACTTATTGACTACTTGTCCGATTTTGAGCACGGAATACCGGCCGGTTAGTCAGAGATTTCCCTATTTTGTGAGATTACTAGTTAGCTCATAAAATATTGTTTGGTTTCCTTGCTATTATGCCATAAGCCAATCCAAATACTCTCCCAATACAGGGTAGAACACTGAATCGTCTAAGAGTATGGTGTCTTTTTCAATGTCAGTGTAAGGTCACGCTTTCAGCTCAGATTGTACTATATACCTCCAGCCCGTAGCTCAGGTATTTAATAATGGCGATAACCAGTACATGTACAAGTCTTGTACATATTAAGAAATCAGGAGGTCGCTTTAGTACGAGGCCTTGGAGCTAAGGGTATGATTGAAAGTTTGCCTCGTTAGCAAGGGCTTTAATCATTGCCCTCGAGTGGGTGGGTTAGGCCGGATGTATGCATGTTTGAGGCATTAAATAAGAGCAAAAGTACCACAATTATATCACATTATACATGTTATACAACACAAAGAAATTACAGAAAGGCCAAAAAAGCAATAGAAAATTTATCAAGTATGGTACTCTTAGTTTATTAAATCCAGCGGAGTCGCGATGCAGCTAACTGCCTCGAAAAATTCCCCTGGAAGGAAGATTTTAGGATTCATCATCTTATTTAATTAAACATAGAACAATAAGAAAACCCAAGAAATAAATCTAAAAATGTTCAAAGACTAAATAATCTATCAAAAGCAGAGAAATGGGCTCAGGTACTAAGCTGTACGACGGGAAGGTCCTTTCGATCTCCACTTTATTTCTATTGGTTTTTTTTCTTTTAAAACACATCACGTGTAAAAATGAAATAAAACTAACTTATGCTTATTTTATAATTTTGACTTGAACTCGATATCACGGGTCTAATAGACTACGTTTCCGGTTGGACTAACCGAATTAAAACCATCATATTTTGACTATATACCTACAGAAGGGGACCTACATTTCGGTCTTAGATTTAGACTAGGAAATGAAAAGACTCATTTTCATGATTTTTAAAATGGGGGACAATTCTATCCCGATGAACTAGACTAGAACGCTATTAAAATTTAGCTTGCAAATTTGCTTGTCTAGATGACTCGAGAAGGTTCTCCGAAGGATCCACGATGCAAGATTTTAAATAACTTTGTAAGTGAGTACGAAGGGCTAATTTCTCTAAAGAGATGAAATACCACTTCACAGAGAAATGGTATAAAACTATAGGGAGAAAAAGCTAAATTGAGACTGAGAACCCTGAAAGTGAAGGCCAAGAGGCCTATTTATAGAGCTCTAGATCACCAGAACTGGTAGAGATGGCTATGCCAATCTACAATCTGGAGATAAGTCAGAGTGTTTGATACAAATTGTAGATTGACAAAAGTCAACTGACAATTCGGCTTGTTCATCCATAATCTTATAATATTATTTTTAAAATTTTAAGACATTATTTGACCCTAATTCGGTAGTTATATCTAATTTTGCAGATAGGTTGTACCAGTTTTGGCATATATCTTCCTAAATCACATAAATCACTGATTTAATTCCTTCCATCAAGGATAATTCACAGAATAACTCCCTAAACTATCGATACAAAAATGAAAATTCAACACTTGGACTATACTGATATTCTTGGACTGGACTGAGCCTTATAATTTGAAAGTTGGACCAGACAATTTAGACTTATGAACTTGACAAATAGATCAAGCAATTGGACTGGATAACTGGACTTGTAGATTGGACTACTACACTGCATGACTGAACTAGACAACAGGACTGGACCGGACTAAGTGAAATTAAATTAATTAAGTTATATTACTAGGCCTAAGCTTAATAATAAAATCTAATTAATAATGAAGACCAATGTTTATTTAATTAGCAATAACTACAAAAATTGGGTATCTACACTAACCATTTTTAGAGTTAAAGTAAATGCATTTATCACTTTCATCTGCTTTGAAACCATTAACTATTACTAATTGATCAAAATTTTCATGCCATTGCTTGAAAGAATATTTCAACCTTTAACGTATTTAAGCATTTAGTCAATTTAAAAACCTCGCACTCAGACCCTTGTTGCATATAACATTTTGGTTGGTCCATATATTCCTTCTTATAATTCGCCATTTAGGAAGGCAGTTCTATCATTCATTGGTGGACCTTTAAACTATAAATTGTTAGAATAGCAATTAAAAAAACTAATGGATGTTATTTTATCGACGGGTGAGAAGGTTTAGAAAAAGTCAATGTCCTCTTATTGTTTGAAACCCGTTTCAACCAACCTAGCTTTAAACTTGTTAATTATACCATCATGTTTGAGCTTTTCTCCTAGAGTCCATTTACAACCCTGGTTTTCATCCTAGAAGTAAGTCAACTAAATTCTATGTTCTATTGGCCATCAGAGACTCTCGTTCATCACTTATGGCTTCTTTCCAAACAAAATCTCGTGATGATAAGGCTTCTTCTAGAATAATATGACTTCCATAAACATTGCGGAAGATAATCCGCGCCAAAGTCTTTTTGTACCCTTGCATGTTTACTCCTTCTATATTTGAGGTATCTATGTTACAAGGTAGCGAAGAGCTAGCCTCATGGTTAGGTTGGAAACGTTTATGCCTTTGGTTTCTGGCCCTGATTACCTTTGGATTTGACGAGAAACTTTTCTTCATGAAAGATAACATTCATAAATTCAACCATAACATTATTCTTAGGATCAAGACTTTTATGAGCTTTAAAATCAAGAGCATAACAAACAGAAATACAACGTGACACATTAACTCCTAACTTGTAAATTTTGGGTAATCCCCACAATGGCTAGGCACCCCCAAACTCTAAGGTGTTCTAGGTTCGATTTTCTACTTCTTCATAATTTAAGGGGCTTTAAGGATTTTCTTCCAAGGCATTCTATCAAGGGCGTAGTTTGCCATTAAGAAGCTTCACTGCAAAGATAAAAGGTGCTTTAGAATTATAAAGCAGAAGAAATAAACACAATTCAAAATGTTTTACGATGATCGAAACAATAAAACAAATGAGTATTAAAATAATTTCGAATGATCACTTTAAGGTTCAAGTTAGGGCTTCATGGGTAGTTCCAAAATATTTTTATATCAATAAAAAAATCAAAGTTAAATGAAGTTCCTAAAACTAGAATAAGAAAGCATTTGAATTCGGAGTGATGAACTAGGGTTCGGATGAAATTCCTTACAATGATTCAAGCTATGCGCTTGCTGCTATGCAACCTCATTCAGATCCTTTGATTTAACCTATATTGGTTTACTATTTATCATAATAAATCTAGCCTCATAAAGTATGAACTCAAAGCTAATTTCTTAAACGTTACTCTCTCCAACACTCTTAACTCAAACCAAATCGAAACAGGTTCTACGTACAGCTAACCTAACCGAGAACCCCCACAAACCCCTTAATGTTTAATAATAACACAAAATTGATAGTAATTTCTAATCAAACATTTTTATAGCTAAGAGTATTTATAAAAAGCATTTTGAATATTTTTTATTAAAAAATAATTTCCTTTAAATGCAATAAAAGCTCCTTAATAGCCGTAGTTATTTCTAGCTAAAAATAAAGTCCCAAAATTTTTTGTAACATCTTTAAAATATATATAAAATAATAAAAATTGAAATAAAAATTTAAAAGGCATTAAAACTTTTTATAAATTAATCATTTTGTTAATTCAATGCGATATAGTAATGATATCAAATCACCTCTAAAAATTATCAAACTCAAACTCAGACTTATTCATACTATAAAAACATAACCAAAATTTTTCCAAAATTTATCATGACTTTTTAAGGCTCCAAACGAATTTTAACAATCTGAACTTACATAAAATATTAAAAATACATAAAATTTTAAAAATATATATAAAATTTTACCAAAAATTCGAATATAGCTTAGGGTACCTTACTACAAAATCACGAGCTAACAGTCTCTGTGAGCTAACCAAAGCACGCACCAAACCTGATGCAAACCTATGGTAAATATGTGCAAGGTTATGGTACCACTAATTGCATAAACGCACAAAGACCCGCATCTTCTTCTTCCCCTTTTTCTTTGCACTCACATACCTAATGCAGTCACGGAACCACTATTACGACACACACACAAGTTACATACATAACACAGACCCCCCCCCCCTCTCATATGACCATTACACACACTCACCCACACAATGCATACCCTTATACACAAACACACATTGGTTACACATCACATCTCATATTTCCCCACACCTACTGCCTCATGGCAGTTGATATTCTCTTCTCCTTTTTTTCAACACACTTATACACATACACAACACACAAACACACTCTCACACTTACACACCCATTTCACCCACTGCCTCATGGCAGTGGTGTTCTTCCTTTTTTCACACAAACACACAGTCATATACATGCATACACACACTCAAGCATTCATGGTTACACACACACACACACACACACACAAAAGCACATATTCATTACACACCTAAACCTCTTATACACAGACATATTCACACACAAAATACCCATAATACACTGCCTTATGGCAGTCCCCTCTCCTGCCTTATATACCTTTGACCATTTTTACGGGTTTTGTTGTATAAAGGACATATTAATTTGCTAAGGTCTTTAAAGTACATACGGGCTTGATTTACTAAACCTAAAAGGGTTCGTCTAAGGTTTTGATGTAATTATTATTAATTACAGAAGGATCTAGTACTGTAATTGTACGACCAGTATCAATAATTGCTTTCACAAAACACACCCACAACTCACATATATACTTACATACACCCATGGCTATCTTTATGGTAGCCATGGCACTCACAATGTCTCACTCACAAACCACCCACAGAATCACGGAATAGACGCATACATTGCACACAAATGTACTGCCATATGGCAGTACCTTCTTGCCCTTACCACTTTTTCCCACAGCACATGTTTACTAGCACACAAAGTCACGACCACCGTGGCTGTGTCCTCCTTAAATTACACCCACAGTGCCCTCATGGTATCATATAGAACACACACTCAGTGCATAGCAGGCACCCCTTTCTCGCGGCCATAAACCCACCAAAAACACCTTAGGGAAGCTCCTTAAAACCATCGAATAAATATAGAAAAAAAGGGTTAGAAGACCTACCGAAAAACCAGCCCGATTGTCGGACAAATTCGTCTCTCTTTCCCTCTCTCTCCCTATTTTTCTCAATCGTGTAACAGAAGGAAAATGAATTGGGGATGGCTGATCCATAACAACTACATATAAATCTAAAGTAAAAATTTACCAAAAGCCCCCTAAACTTTTGATAGTTTTTCAATGTTCACCCAAGACTTTCTTTTATTACGAAAAGGGCCAAAATTAAACAGATGAGTATTAAAAGGATTTCAAAACGATCACTTTAAGGTTCAAGTTAGGGTTTCAAGGGTAGTTCCAAAATATTTTTATATCAATCATAAAATTGAAGTTCAATGAAGTTCATAAAGCTGATATAATAAAACATTTGAATTGGGAGCAATGAAATAGGATTCAGTTGAAATTTCTTATCTCGATCCAAGCTATGAGCTCGCTGCTATGCAACCTCGTTCAGATATTTTAATTTAACCTATATTGGTAAACTATTTATTAGAATAAATCTAGTCTCACAAACTATGAACACAAAACTAATTTCTTGAACATTACTCTCTCTGACACTCTCAACTCAAACCAAATCGAAATGGGTCCTACGTACGGCTAACGTAATCGAGAATCCCACAAACTCCTTAATGCTTAATAATAACACAAAATTCATAATAATTTTGAATAAAATAATTATATATTTAAAACATTATATAAATTAAATTATGAATTTTTGAATTAAAATTTTCTTTAAATGCAATAAAAGCCCCAAAATAGCCGTAATTGTTTTTAGCTGAAAATAAAGTCCCGCGTTTTTGTAACAGCTTTAATATATATATATATATATATATATATATATATATATATATATATATATATATATATAATAAAAACTAAAATCAGGATTTAAAAGACATTAAAATTATTTTTAAATTATTCATTTTGCTAAATCCAATGTGATACGGTAATAACACTAAATTAACTTTAAAAATCATCAAACTTAAACTTGGAGTTATTCAAACTATAAAAACATTACTAATTTTTTTTTTAGAATTGATCATGATTATTTAAGGCTCCAAACAAACTTTACCAATCTGAACTTACATAAAACACTAAAAATACATACAATTTTGAAAAATTATAATTTTGCCAGAAATTCTAATATAGCCTAAGGTATCCTGCTACAAAATTTCACGTGCTAACAATTACTATGCGTTATCTAATGCTCGAGCCGAACCTAACGCGAACCCGTGGTGCACCATTGCAAACACAGGGTACCACTAACTCCATAAACCCACAGACCCAATTTATTTTCTTCCCCTTGTTCTTTGCACTCACATACCCTAATGCACTCATTGAACCACTATTACACCACACACACACACATGTTACATACATAACACATACACCTGTATATCCATTACACACATAGACACATTTACGCACAAACACAAACAGTCATACACAAACACACATTGGTTACACATCACATCTTATACCTCCCTACACCCACTGCCTCACGACAGTGGGTATTCTCTTCTCCTTTTTTTTCAACACACTTATACACATACGCAACACACACTCACAGACCTATTGCACCCACTGCCTCACGGCAGTGGTGTTCTTTCTCTTCTCACACAAACACAATCACACACATACAAGCACTCACAGTTATATACAAAAACACACTCAAATGGATTTACATAGACACACATTCATACATATACACATTTATTACAAGCACACATTCATTGCACACCCAAACCCATTAGACACACATACACACACACACACACACACATATAAACATAAAAAAACACACACAAAACCCAAAATACACTCCCTTATGACAGTCTACTCTCCTGCCTCTTATACTCAGACAAGCAAAAAACATACCCACATCTCACATACATACCGCCATGGCACTCCCAATATCTCAGCCTCAAAACACCCACAGAATCACACACTAAATGCATACAATACACACAGATGTACTGCCATATGGCAGTCCCTTCTTCCCCGTACCCCTCTTTCCCACAGCACAAGTACACTAGCACACGAAGTCACAGCCACCATGGTTGTGTCCTCCTTAAATTACACCCACAGTGCCATCACGGTATCACACAAAACACACACTCAATGCATAGCAGGCACCCCTTTCTCGTGGCCACAAACCCACCAAAAACACCTCATCGAAGCTCCTTAAAACCATTGAATAAATATAGAGAAAAAAGGTAAAAGAAATTAAAAAAAAAAACTTACCGGAAAACCAACCCGATCATCGGATAAATCTGCCTCTCTTTCCTTCATTCTATCTCTCTTTCCTTGTCTCTCTTAACCGTGTAACAGAAGGAGAAATGAAGTGAGGATGGCTAATCCATAACCACTACATATAACTATAATGCCTAAATTGGAAAAATACCCCAAGACCCCCTAAACTTTTGGTAGTTTTTAATGTTCACCTAAAACTTTCTTTAATTTTGAAAAGGCCCAAAATAACTATTTACGATACTTAACGTACTAGCAATTTAACGGGTGTCACATAACTCCGATAAACTAATCCTTGCTAAATAAAATATCGACGTAGTAAAAAAAAAATATCATCGCTAAACAATTTAAACTAACCTGTAAAAATATGTCGGAGTTTGGGGTATTACACATAGTCCATACCTCTATCACTTTTCAATCATTTTATCTTTTTGTCAAAATTATTCTCTGCCTTCTTAATAACAATATCAATCCATTTCAAAAGGATCATTTTTATTTTTAGTGAGATAAACATGGCAACATCTAGAAAAATAGTCAACAGAAGTGATAAATTATCTTTTTCGACTACGTGTCAAAATTCTTCAGATTAATATTTATCTAAAGTAATTACTTCTAACAATTTAGAATTCCTTCTGATTTTTTGGTGAGACTGTTTAGTGATCTTGGTGATACTAGGAAATTTAGAATTTTCAAGTTTTAGGTGAAAGTCTTACGTGACTCATATATTTGAGATTTTTGCCATTTATGTGACAAAGACAAGCATCTAAACATTCACACAAGGCACAATGTAAGCAAAAATAGATGCTTTATGCATTTAACATTGAGCTCATAGCATCACGTGTATATCCTATACAAATAAACATGTTGTTCTTGGATTGAACAAACTGATCAAACATGATGATTTGTTTGAATGCTGCCTTATTGAGAAGATAACATCACACCACCTATAACTGTTGTGGAGTGAAAATCACCGAGCAAAACTTTTCTTTTCTTTTTTTTTTTACTTTTTAAACAGGGAAATAATTTTTGAAATACATTTTTATCATGACAAACATGTATTGATGCCTCGAAATTAGCGCACCATCCTTCCTCACTCGCGACTACATTTATTTCGGAACTCATAGTAACAAATGGTTCCTCGGTAACATTTGACTTAAGGAGTTGAAATGAGTTTTCTATTACGACAATATCTAGCATGGTGCCCATGTTTTTTTTTTTTTACATATATAGCATGCACATTGTTTTCAAAACTTTCCTTTCCAAAGTGATTGTTTTTAGAATTATCATTTTTCTTGTTGTTGTTGTTTGGGTTGAAAGGATGGCCTTGGTTTCATTTCTTTGTGGCATAGGAATATTGATCTTTTCATTCATTCTTCATGTGCTTTCCTCTGTCATTCAAAAATTTATCGACCAATCAAAATTGTTTACAAACTTAGGAGCGCAATCACTAAACGTTCAAAAGTTTACCAGTTATACCCCAAAAAAAAATTTCTTGTGCAAAATTATGATTTTAAGCAAATAAGTTTATGGTCTTTTGGAAATATTAAGAAAATAGTTTGGGTTTATTTCTGAAATTTTCGGTTGAATGAAAAGTGGTTTCATTCGAATCAAAATGAAGGAAAATGATGTTTTGGAGTTTCTAAAGTTTTTGGTCCAATTAAAAGTTTTAATTTGAATGAAAATCAGTTTTCGGTCGAATGAAAATAGTTTGGCTTCGAATAAAAAGATTTTGCATGTAAAGTAAGCTACTAAAGTTTTTGGTCGAATGCAACAAAAAAAAAAGAGTTTCTGAAGTTTTCAGTCGATGAACAGTGATTTGGTCGAATGAATAGTACTTTCAGTCGAATTAAAACTCATTTTCGATCGAATTAAAAAAAATTGAACCATTTTCACTTCTGTTGGTTTCGGTCGAATAGAACCATTATTTTCAATCGAATGCAAACTTGATTTTTATCCCCATATAAATACCTTTCTTTTCTCTTTCTAGCCTTTTGGGGAGTTTTTTATTTCTTTTTCCCTTGCGGTGGAGAGAGAGAGAAGGCTTGAGAAGTTTGGGAGTTTTAAGGTGGAGCTTAAGGAATTGTATTTCTCAAAGGCTTGATTAAGGTAAGGGTGTATTTTTAAAATTTAAATCAACGATGGACCAATCACTCATGTAAGTCCTAAGTTACTTTTTGAAATTTGAACTTCTTCAAATGGAGTTAAGTGATCCTTCTTCTCCTTTTGATTAAATTTGGTTATGAATGACTTATTCTCAATGCTATGATTTGTGGAAATCAAATTCCGTCGAATTTGTTTGACATCTTATTTTGACATATTGATATCGTTCGTTTCAGTGAATTGTGATTGTCATTATTTCGTAAACTCCACTTATCGTTTGACAAGTCCGTTATTTGACAATGTTATTTTGAAGCCTTTGAATATGGCTTGGCATGTTTGAAATTTGATAACGGTTATTTTGAAATTTTATTTTGGTAACTTTATGAGCCATGTCACATTGTATGTGACTTATTTTTGACTTATCCATGCGGATTGAAACGTGGGCTAGCTCAGGGGAGTTGAGCTAGAAACCGCGATCTTACTTTCTGAACCGGCCTCATATGTCAGTGATGACATATGTGACCACTTTCTGAATGGTTCTCTAGTGTCTATTTTTGTACTTAGATATATTTTGGCATTTGATATTTGGTCTGACCTCTGTCACTCGAAACTGATGTGCCTTTGAAATCTTGTTATTCAGGTATGTTTTGACATTCAAAATCTGGTTTGATTATCAGTTTCGTTGAAAAATTTTGTGTCTGTCTTTGTATTCAGATATAGTTTGACATTTGAAATTTAGTTTGATATCCGCTCTGTTGAGATTTTGTATTTCCGAAATTTGTTTCTCTGATATTTTTGCTTTCGTTTGATTGGTCTTTTGAGCAACCTTACTGGGCATTTGGTCATTCCCTTATAGTTTTTCGTTTCAGGTGATTAGTATGTGAGATTTTGGATTCAAAGGGCTAGCTGTGTGACCAAGGGTTAGCTGCCTTTTTTCAGAGTTAGTATTGACATTTCAGTGTAACAACTAAGACAAGTTGGCGTTACTTAGGTTTCATTTTGAAACTTTGTGTTGGAGAAATTTTGGATTGTATAAAAGCTTTAGGCCCATTTGTCAGATATTGATGTATTTTGAGAATTATTAATATATGCTCTGATTGATCGTTTGGGAGATTTGTGATAAAATTAAAGGTTTTCTGACTCCGTCTTTCTGATAATTATAAGGTTCTCTCTGACTTCTATTTGTCCGTCGTTCACGCTCTGGGAATAATAATTTTCGGGGCATTACATTACCTTTCCACCCTTAGTCTTTACCTTTACCCAAGTTATTGGCAAGAGCTTCATTGTTTTTGTCTTGCTCTCTCGCTTCCTCCTCAATTTGAGACCGCATCACAAGGTTCACAAGGACAATTCAGATTGCTTCTGAAGGAGGCCTTTTTCATATTTCTTGCATGCATTTGGAAATTTTTTGATGATGACAGGAGCTTTCCTTGCATTTGTTCGTAGACATGAATTCCTTCAGAGATAAGTTCATGAACAATCATCTGAAGGTCAAGTGTCTGTGCTACAAGTGACATACTCCCTGACATGTTTTAGTTGAAAAAGCGATACAAGCATATTTCATTTTTTGCAGAACTGTAAGTATGAGAATGATTGTCATAAAGTTTATTAGAAAGACAATCTAGCAGATAATTATGACGATCTTCTTCGTCATATTTTCACTTTGCAACATATTGTTCATGTTTCGCCAACTTTTTTTCAATCATATATATTTTGTGCTTACCTTTTTCTGGCTTCTTTAATTGGCTCTTGTAATTCAAACCACTTTCATCATCTTAAGAAAAAAAAAATTACCTTGCAAGTGTACATTTTGAAGTTTTGTCTATCAAAATGAAATGACTTATTATTTGAGTAGGGAGCAAGAGTCGCCGAAGTGGTGGTGGAATCAGCCATAAATTCATCTTTAATTGTTGAAGGTATTATAAAAGATGTAAATTGCAAACTTTCTAAAAAAAAGTAGAAAATAGTGTGGTTGAGGTGTGGACTAGCTCGCTCTTCTAAAAATGATTCACGCCCTTTCTAATTCTCACCACTGCAGCAAGTCTCTTAATGCATGTTCATGACCTCCGGGACAGAACAGTCCAGCTTCACTAGTTATTCAATCTAATTCTGTACAAAAAAGCGAAGCAGAAGGGTTTTGGGTCTGCAAACCACTCTCTCCTTCCTTTGATTCTACATGTCTTTGCTCGGGGAGTTTTAAAAGATCACCACTAGCTTTTTTTGTAATAAATGTAAACATCAAAGATTTGTAAGCTAATGAGTAAACATCAGAGTTTGGAATGCAATGAAGCCTTACTTAGTTTTTATGCCTATTTTTTAAGGATGCTTGCAAAATAATCCTTACATTAAGAGGGTGTTTGTGATCAATACCAAAATGGTCAAACTTGATTAAATTCAAATTAAATCAGGTTTGAAGTGTTTGACAAAAAAAAAAAGAAAAGTAAACAGATTAAATCTGCTCCACTGTGCTCAAAACTAATTAAATCCAGAATCCTCATTTTTTTGGATTCTGATTTAGAACCCATTTGAGATGGATTATGAAAAGTAAATTTCACCGCTTAAATCTTAATCAATTTTCAAAATCAAATTTAACCTACTTTAAGTAATCAGTTTGATGTTTGATAAAAGTACTTGTAAACTAGCTTGAAGTTACAAAAATTGTTTGTATGAAAAGTGCTTAAATCAATTTCACTATGACAAAATAACTTTAGTGGACACTTAGTAAATAAATTTTTCATATCCATTTAGCGAAGTAATGTTAAGAAACTTTTATTAAAAAATAATTAAGATGTACAAATAAGTTATGGAAGAAAATATTTTCACTCGCCTACCAAAGTTGTTACTTCTCATTAAAAGCACCAACAATCTCACATTAGTATTTATCGATCGATAACTAGTCGTGCCTAATAATTAGTTAAAGGGTAAGTATGGTAAATTAAAAGGTCAAACCTGATTATAAAAAAAATAATTATTTTATAATCTTCACTTTCGATAATTATGGATTACATTAGTTTTTAACTTTTGAAGACGGATTAAATCTCTTATATATGTTTTGCCAAATACCCACGTACTTAATTTAATCTAGATTAAATTAGTTTTGATCATTCCAAAATCAATCTCAATTGATTATAGATTGGTCGAATTTGATTAAATTCAGATTAAATCGTTTTTGAAGTGTTTGACAAAAAAATAAATAAATAAACTGATTAAATATGCTACAATGTGTTCAAAACTAATTAAATTTATAATCTTCATTTTCTTGGATTAAGATTTATTTAGTTTTGGAGAAATAGATTTGACCAAGAGATTTACCAAAATATCCTTACATTTAAACAAACATTAAATGCTCATTTCAGTTTAAATACACTATACGGTAATTTTGCTACACTAAACCTACTTTAATTTCTTCTTATCCTAATACATTCAACAACTTTTAATCTATTATGCTTAAAAAAATTTTAAGCTGATTTTAAAAATTGATTTTGTTTAATCAAAATTTACTTTGAAGAATCAATTTCAAACGGCCTCTTAACCAGATTTAGAGAATCAAGTTTGAACAAAAGAATTATCAAAATATCCTTACATATACACAGACATTAAATGCCCCCCTTTAATTTGAATACGCTATATGGTAATTTTATTGCATTAAATCTACTTTAATCTCTTTTTATCCAAATACCTTCAACAAATTTTAATCTATTACGCTTAAAATGAATTAAAACTAATTTTAGAAATTGATTCAGATTTAATCTAAAGTTACTTTTGAGAATTAATCACAAAAGGCCTCTAAAATCGGTGTGAACGTTGCAATTTAACATAAATGTCTAAGAAGTGTGCCCTATGGCTTGCCAGGATTTAATGCAATTTCTTAGATGGGAAGATTTTGCAATAATGTATCAGTGTGAATATTCCATGATCCTGAAATTCTAGCTTTGACCATTAGAATCGTTAGATCAAAATAGGCTAAGAAAATGCATGAAATTATTATATTATATACTCAACGGTCTTAAATAGTCAGCACCATTAATGCGGGACCATAAGTTATTGTCTATTTAACAGGAGAAGGTTACGCAAGTAAGCCAAATGCAAACTAGCTCCTATATTAAGCTTATTTTAATCCTTGCTCCTATGGACCACTTAAGCTTATTATAATTTACATCTTCTGAGAGCCTTATCCAAGAGGGCCACCATTGGTGTAGGTCGTTGGGTGCTGTCATACTTAAAAACTCTTGGTTGGTGGCGACCATAAAGCGGTGAGATGGGATAAGAACTTGAGAGACCCTTATCCCATGAAATCTCATTTTAAAAGTCAGTGCAATACAGCAAAGTAGAGCAATCTTTTGCCGCACCCACTACCAAATTCCCAGATTTCTTGAGAGGGACCTTTCCATTTGAAGTATCTTTTACAACTCCCCTTTTCACTTTCTCATTTGAGATCAACTCAACCACCCGGGTCATGTTTTAGCCGGAGGTCAATGTTGAAATCCTTGTTTTGTCCTTTTCTCATTAGGGTGTCTATATTTACGCTTTACACGTTGTTTCACGCATTTATTTTGTAATAACTAAAAAGTGTACTGTACAGCAAACTACAAATTTTTAGCGAATTTTTTTTATTAAACATAACATAGTCCGAAAAACACAACTCCTTTGTCGTTTACGTCATAATTTACTATTCTTTAGGCATGTGTGATTACCGGTTGGTTTATGTGGTACAAACGTCTCGTTATAGAGTCTAACTTTTCGTCCAGCTCAAATCCAATTATCCGCTCATGAATTGTATCTTGAACTCTCTTTAAAGTGCGCATGATCGATTAACAGTCATTTTTTCTTCCCAACGTTGAAATCTATCTTGAACTCTCTCCCGAATTGACTGCAAACGTTCTTTCTCTATCTTTTGACCGCCAATGTTAGTCGAGGTACTTCCCATAGCCTACGCTATTGAACTCTTGACAAACAACTTAACTCCTTGCAGGTCCGTGCTTGCGTTTTTGGTAAGGGGCATCATCTATGGCCATGGTTGACATCTAGACTCGTAGTACTCGGATTATTTTTCGAACGGTCATCCTAGTTAGCGCAAAAAAAAAGTAATAAGTTGTCGTCCGTGTAGAACAACCATGCTTTCGAACGGTTAGAACCAACCCATTTCATCATTTCTCACCAATAAATTTGAGGTAAAATCATCATTTCTTTATGAGTAACCTTTTGACATTCTTTAAATAACTACGAGCACCCTTTTTGCTAATGGACTAATAATACACACAGAACGAGACAAGTAACAAATGGGGCACCAACATGACTACAATGTATCTATCTTCGAACCATTAAAACCAACGTATTATATCATGTTGCACGTGTCAATTTGAAGTGAAATCATCATTTTTTAAAATAATCTTTTTGACACTCACAAAATAACTATTAGCACTCTTTTTACTATTACTTTATAAAGAATGAGGTAAGTAACGAATGCACCACCAACATGACTCCACCTTACCTACCAAAAGAATTTGACTCCACCCTTTACGTTTTGTTAATTAATTTGATTACATTTCATTTTACTAAAAAAATGAATGAGAAGTCAAATGCGTGTGGGTCCAACATGGTTGCACCTATGATTTAGAAATGGTCAACACGTCCGCGCCTCCAGGAGTCAGGACTCCATGTTTGCGGTTTCCGGTCCGCGGGTCCGGTCCTTCAAGAGAAAGTCAGTGAAAAACACCAAGACGCATCCGACCGGACCACATGCCGTTCTGCGGAATCCATGACAGTTGGTAAATATTGTTGCCATGTCTTTTAAGTTTGCATGTCTATATTTTATACACTAAAAAAAAAATTCAAAACTAATATTACATTCACTCCTAAAAGAGTGATCATTTTTATTTTACATGCATATTAAAGATTTAAGTTATGTATTGTGTATTTTTTTTTTTTCCTTTTTACCCTTTAGAGATAGGGAAGAAGAGAGTCGGTCATGAAAGAGAAAATTAGTTGAAGAGTATTAAATGTGGAGAGAGAAATAAAATAAAAAAGTGTAAAGTTGTGGGTCATGAGAGAGAAAATTAGTTGGTAGAGTGTTAAATGTGGAGAGAGAAATAAAATAAAAAATATAAAAAGGGTAAATATGTAAACATACATACAGAATCTTTCTTAATTTGGAAGTGATCAATTTTTGTGGGACGGCCCAAAAAAGAAAGATGATCACTCTCTTAGGAACAGAGAGAGTACTTATTATCATTGATGTTAAGTCACACTTCAACAATACATGGGGTTTGAAAGTGATTCTTACATCTGATGGGCTTTTCCTATTTTTGAACATATTTTTGAGTTAGACATCAGGTTCAGCATGGTATCAGAGCTAGGCTTCTACTGCCCTATTCGATCCAACGGGACCACCTCTTATTCAAAAGGAGCACCCCTTATTCTCACGCTTCACATGAGGGCGGGTGTCAAGTCTCACATCGATAATACATGGAATTTTAGATTAGTTCTAATATCTAATGAGCTTATCCTACTCTTGAGTATACTTTTGGGTTGGACACCAGGTTTAACAATTGATACTCACCACTAAACACCACCACCACGGGCCACCACTATGACGACTTTCACTAGTAGACCCCACCACCATCACCTTCACCACACAACCAACCATCATCACTACAACCCACCACTATGACGACTTTCAGTAGTGTAGGTTTTCCCTTTGTGTGGTTAGTTGAAGTGATTGTCTTAAATTTGCCTTTTAAGTCTCACTCCATGTGCCTGATGTTTTTGTTGCTAGATCTATGGTTATAAGGTGCAATGTTCATGGGCATTGGGTGTGATGCCCGATGTGGTGTTGCAGTGTGGTCAGTGTTGTTAAAGGCGCAGGCGCACCTAAGGCGCAAAAGGTCCCTGGAGCCTAGGCGCAAAAGGTCCCTGGAGCCTAGGCGCAAGGCGCAGGCGCGCGCCTTTTCGAAGCGAGGCGCAATATTAAAATAAATAATAATAATAATAATAATACACAAAAACAATAAATTATGTTAAAAAAAATGACAATTAACAAACTTTCAAACACTAGAAAATGTTTCAAATTCCATCGCATCATAATCTAACAAGTTTCCAACATAAGATAAGTCTTAAATCCACTAAAAATAACAAATCACCAAACACTAAGTGAACATAACACCAACATCCTCATCATCGCTAAGGGCCAAGGCAACAACGTTTTCTTCAAATGGAATCATAGGCTCCAAGTCCGGTAGAGATTCCTCCTCGACTTCGTCTTCTTCGTCAACCAGGTGAGCTGAAGGAGTAGATCCACTTGATGTGGCAGCCGGAGTCCTATCTGATGACGACCTTACACTTCTTGCTGTTGACCTCGAATGGTAGTTCGGCTCTGTGCCACCTAAAGGGTCACCTTCAAACACGTCACCGTCTTCGTCTGCATCTTCATCCGGCCTCCCACGCAACCATTCATTACTTTCATCGATATTATCCAATAGAATAGGATCAATTGTGTCACGTGAATTGTATCGTCGCTTTAACGCTCTATTGTATTTCACAAACACCAAATCATTCAAGCGACATTGTTCAAGTCTATTCCTTTTTTTGCTATGAAGCTGTAAAGTACAATACACAAATTGATTAATAGTCATTGAGTATGAAATAAATACGAATTTTATGATAAAACTTTATTATTAGATTATAACTTGGACTCACATGCTCAAAAACGCTCCAGTTACGTTCACAGCCAGACGCACTACAAGTGAGACTCAAAACCTTTATTGCAAACTTTTGCAAGTGAGGCGTTGATGATCCATACGAAGCCCACCATTCCGCTGTTCAATAAATGAAAATTGCAAAACTAATAAGTGAAGTAACTATTCATTAATTTATACGTTAGAATGAGCACTATAAAACAAAAACAAAAATTAGTACCTGGTGCTTTTCTATCTCTCATCCTCTTTGACATGGAATTCCCAAATAGACCCTCCGCTCTCTTATACTTACTCAATTCAGTGTCAATTGCATCTTGTACTGCCATATCAGGGTTCAACCTTTGAATGCAATCATACAAACCCGTCATAACTGTTTCATCACTCTCAATGTCTGGGATAGAGTAATAGTACTCCGGGTTCAAGAAATGACCAGCTGCATGCAAAGGACGATGGAGTTGAACACTCCATCTACTATCAATGATCTCATAAACCTCCTTGTACTTCAACTCGTTCCTTTGAAAAGCATTTGCAATAGCATCTTTAGCTTTATCCATTGCCTTATAAATGTATCCCATTGGATGTTTTTTCTCACCATCAACCAATCTAAGTACCGGAATAAGAGGGCATGCTACCTTTAAAGTATATACAACATTGTTCCAAAACGAAGGCATTAATACTATTTTTGCCACTCTTTTGCCTTGTAGTTCCTTTGACCATTTGCTATTGGCCCACTCTTCCGATGTAAACATTTTTTTCAAGTTATTTTGCTCTTCATGAATCCTTGACAAAGTGATAGTGGCAGTTGCAAATCTCGTTTTGCCAGGCCTAAGCAACTCTCTTCTTGCAAATTTCCTTAACAAGTTTACAACACCCGAGCGATTATATATGTAACCATTCAAAGCAAGAGCCTTTTGAAATGTTGACTTCGTCTTAGGTAACTTAAATATGTCCTCTAAAATCAAGTCAATGCAATGCGCAGCACATGGTGTCCAAAACAAGTGTGGAAAATCACGCTCCAATAACTTGCCTATCATATAAAATTGCAAAAAATAAATTAAGAAATTAAATGTCAGACAGACTATCTAGTAGCTAATAATATTGTACATTTATTAAAAATATACTAACCTGCCTTTACGTTGTTTGAGGCACTGTCAGTGACAACTTGAACCACATTCTTTGGCCCGACCTTCTCGATAGTCTTCTTAATCAAGTCATACATCAAGTCTCCGGTCTTCGAATGTTCGGAAGCATCAACAGACTCAAGAAACAAACTTCCTCTAGGACTATTCGCTAAAAAATTAATCAAAGTCCTTTCTTTCTTGTCCTTCCAACCATCACACATAATCGAACAACCGGTTTTCTCCCATTCTTCTTCATGATCCTTTATCAATTTACGCGTATTATCCACCTCTTTCTGTAGTAGGGTAACCCTAATCTCATGATAACTTGGTGGCTTCAAACCCGGACCATACTGCCCAATAGCTTCAACCATGGCTGAAAAGCTGTTAGAGTTCACGGCATTAAATGCAATCCCCACATCATAAAAAAATCTTGCTATTGCACTACAAGCCCGATTTCTCATCTCCTTTTTTGCTTTTTCACTTTCAAACACCGTGGATTGCTTCATCTTTCTCTTTGTCACTACCTCTTCTGGGTCCGGGGTGAAGTACACGTCCATTGGACCCTTAGCCTTAGGATTCTTACGAGAAGATTGACAGGAACTCCCGGTCGATGAAACTCCCTTTTTTCTCAATATCTCAACTACATCGTCGTCCTCGTCCTCTTCTTCATCATTGAAAACATTATCAAAATCAGGGATGCACTTCGCTAGTTCTTTCTTTTCTTTGACAGACTTTAGCAATTCTTTTATCTCATCTCTAACATGTTCTGGACACTCTCGGCACGTTGAAGCATTCCTATAACCTCCAGCAAGATGTTGCTTATGTCGATAAATACCGCCCTTTGTAATTTTATTACAAAAATTACAAGTGACTGCATTTCTGTCGCTTGGATTAGAGATACGTCCATATTTCCAAGCTGGGTCCTTTGTATCCGTACTAGGCGTCGTCGGCGTCGTCGACATGTATATATTCCTACAATTGAATTATATTCCTAACACTAAATCAGCTTAAATGCACATATATCAATTAAGGGTCAAAAGTTACTTGAAGTAGAGAACAATAAAAAACATGATTCAAGTAAGAAGCAATTCAATTCAAATTAATTTCAATCCCAATTCAATTCATATTATGCAATCTGCCACTACTGAAGCTTGATGAACACAGCCAAGACTGATGGGGGGAGTGGGGGGACAGACTGGACAGTGTATGAAGAAAAAAGAAAAGGCAAGAAGATCATTGCTCACCCGAGAGAGAGCAGCAATGGCAAGGAGGACAGCAATGGCGGTGCCGCGGTGGCTGAACTCCGAAGCAGCGCTAGCGGCTGGAACAGCTGACGGCCGGCGAAGAAGGGAGATGCGACGGCGACGACCGGCGAAAAGGGGAGATGCGACGGCGACGATCGGAGATTCGGTGAAGAGGGGAGATGCGATTGGTGAGATGAGATTGAGACTGTGAGAGTGTGAGTGTGAGACTGAGAAATCGTGACAGCTGATTTGGGGGTTTTCATATTGATGACAAATCGACGGCCCATGTGAAGCCACGATGTCCAATCGAACGGCTACAAGATAGGCGCCTGGATTTGCGCCTCCACCACCGCTGCTCGCCTGGCGCCCAGGCGCCTAGGCGCACTAGGCGCGCGCCTTCTTGAACGCGCTGAGCCTAGGCTAGGCGAGGCGCCGAATGCGAGCCTGGGAGCGCCTAGCGCCTAGGCGCGCTTTTTATAACACTGAGTGTGGTGTATGCAGTTGCGCTAGTTTTTTAGGTGTAATTTTGGTAGGTGAAGTTTCTGCTAATGTTGTTCTACGAGGAAGCTTTGTCTGGATTACAAAGCATGGTGGTGTTGCCGGGTATGAGAAGGTGGGTGAGTTTGTAGGAAAGTGGTCTTTCTTTTTCGGAGTTCAGCCACCGCGGCACCGCCATTGCTGTCCTCCTTGCCATTGCTGCTCTCTCTCGGGTGAGCAGTGATCTTCTTGCCTTTTCTTTTTTCTTCATACACTGTCCAGTCTGTCCCCCCACTCCCCCCATCAGTCTTGGCTGTGTTCATCAAGCTTCAGTAGTGGCAGATTGCATAATATGAATTGAATTGGGATTGAAATTAATTTGAATTGAATTGCTTCTTACTTGAATCATGTTTTTTATTGTTCTCTACTTCAAGTAACTTTTGACCCTTAATTGATATATGTGCATTTAAGCTGATTTAGTGTTAGGAATATAATTCAATTGTAGGAATATATACATGTCGACGACGCCGACGACGCCTAGTACGGATACAAAGGACCCAGCTTGGAAATATGGACGTATCTCTAATCCAAGCGACAAAAATGCAGTCACTTGTAATTTTTGTAATAAAATTACAAAGGGCGGTATTTATCGACATAAGCAACATCTTGCTGGAGGTTATAGGAATGCTTCAACGTGCCGAGAGTGTCCAGAACATGTTAGAGATGAGATAAAAGAATTGCTAAAGTCTGTCAAAGAAAAGAAAGAACTAGCGAAGTGCATCCCTGATTTTGATAATGTTTTCAATGATGAAGAAGAGGACGAGGACGACGATGTAGTTGAGATATTGAGAAAAAAGGGAGTTTCATCGACCGGGAGTTCCTGTCAATCTTCTCGTAAGAATCCTAAGGCTAAGGGTCCAATGGACGTGTACTTCACCCCGGACCCAGAAGAGGTAGTGACAAAGAGAAAGATGAAGCAATCCACGGTGTTTGAAAGTGAAAAAGCAAAAAAGGAGATGAGAAATCGGGCTTGTAGTGCAATAGCAAGATTTTTTTATGATGTGGGGATTGCATTTAATGCCGTGAACTCTGACAGCTTTTCAGCCATGGTTGAAGCTATTGGGCAGTATGGTCCGGGTTTGAAGCCACCAAGTTATCATGAGATTAGGGTTACCCTACTACAGAAAGAGGTGGATAATACGCGTAAATTGATAAAGGATCATGAAGAAGAATGGGAGAAAACCGGTTGTTCGATTATGTGTGATGGTTGGAAGGACAAGAAAGAAAGGACTTTGATTAATTTTTTAGCGAATAGTCCTAGAGGAAGTTTGTTTCTTGAGTCTGTTGATGCTTCCGAACATTCGAAGACCGGAGACTTGATGTATGACTTGATTAAGAAGACTATCGAGAAGGTCGGGCCAAAGAATGTGGTTCAAGTTGTCACTGACAGTGCCTCAAACAACGTAAAGGCAGGTTAGTATATTTTTAATAAATGTACAATATTATTAGCTACTAGATAGTCTGTCTGACATTTAATTTCTTAATTTATTTTTTGCAATTTTATATGATAGGCAAGTTATTGGAGCGTGATTTTCCACACTTGTTTTGGACACCATGTGCTGCGCATTGCATTGACTTGATTTTAGAGGACATATTTAAGTTACCTAAGACGAAGTCAACATTTCAAAAGGCTCTTGCTTTGAATGGTTACATATATAATCGCTCGGGTGTTGTAAACTTGTTAAGGAAATTTGCAAGAAGAGAGTTGCTTAGGCCTGGCAAAACGAGATTTGCAACTGCCACTATCACTTTGTCAAGGATTCATGAAGAGCAAAATAACTTGAAAAAAATGTTTACATCGGAAGAGTGGGCCAATAGCAAATGGTCAAAGGAACTACAAGGCAAAAGAGTGGCAAAAATAGTATTAATGCCTTCGTTTTGGAACAATGTTGTATATACTTTAAAGGTAGCATGCCCTCTTATTCCGGTACTTAGATTGGTTGATGGTGAGAAAAAACATCCAATGGGATACATTTATAAGGCAATGGATAAAGCTAAAGATGCTATTGCAAATGCTTTTCAAAGGAACGAGTTGAAGTACAAGGAGGTTTATGAGATCATTGATAGTAGATGGAGTGTTCAACTCCATCGTCCTTTGCATGCAGCTGGTCATTTCTTGAACCCGGAGTACTATTACTCTACCCCAGACATTGAGAGTGATGAAACAGTTATGACGGGTTTGTATGATTGCATTCAAAGGTTGAACCCTGATATGGCAGTACAAGATGCAATTGACACTGAATTGAGTAAGTATAAGAGAGCGGAGGGTCTATTTGGGAATTCCATGTCAAAGAGGATGAGAGATAGAAAAGCACCAGGTACTAATTTTTGTTTTTGTTTTATAGTGCTCATTCTAACGTATAAATTAATGAATAGTTACTTCACTTATTAGTTTTGCAATTTTCATTTATTGAACAGCGGAATGGTGGGCTTCGTATGGATCATCAACGCCTCACTTGCAAAAGTTTGCAATAAAGGTTTTGAGTCTCACTTGTAGTGCGTCTGGCTGTGAACGTAACTGGAGCGTTTTTGAGCATGTGAGTCCAAGTTATAATCTAATAATAAAGTTTTATCATAAAATTCGTATTTATTTCATACTCAATGACTATTAATCAATTTGTGTATTGTACTTTACAGCTTCATAGCAAAAAAAGGAATAGACTTGAACAATGTCGCTTGAATGATTTGGTGTTTGTGAAATACAATAGAGCGTTAAAGCGACGATACAATTCACGTGACACAATTGATCCTATTCTATTGGATAATATCGATGAAAGTAATGAATGGTTGCGTGGGAGGCCGGATGAAGATGCAGACGAAGACGGTGACGTGTTTGAAGGTGACCCTTTAGGTGGCACAGAGCCGAACTACCATTCGAGGTCAACAGCAAGAAGTGTAAGGTCGTCATCAGATAGGACTCCGGCTGCCACATCAAGTAGATCTACTCCTTCAGCTCACCTGGTTGACGAAGAAGACGAAGTCGAGGAGGAATCTCTACCGGACTTGGAGCCTATGATTCCATTTGAAGAAAACGTTGTTGCCTTGGCCCTTAGCGATGATGAGGATGTTGGTGTTATGTTCACTTAGTGTTTGGTGATTTGTTATTTTTAGTGGATTTAAGACTTATCTTATGTTGGAAACTTGTTAGATTATGATGCGATGGAATTTGAAACATTTTCTAGTGTTTGAAAGTTTGTTAATTGTCATTTTTTTTTAACATAATTTATTGTTTTTGTGTATTATTATTATTATTATTATTTATTTTAATATTGCGCCTCGCTTCGAAAAGGCGCGCGCCTGCGCCTTGCGCCTAGGCTCCAGGGACCTTTTGCGCCTTAGGTGCGCCTGCGCCTTTAACAACACTGCCCCTCCCTTAGTTGGATTAGGATCCCCTGCTGTAACCCATGGTTACAGCAGGGGTGCTGTGATCCCCTCTCTCTCTCCCCCTCTCTCATTTGGGATCACAGCACCCCTGCTGTAACCATGGGTTACAGCAGGGGATCCTGATCCCCCTTAGTTGGTCCCTGGTACGATGCAATGGATGGTTTTGATTTGGTGGCGGTGGTGGGTGCCGCTGCAGTGGTGGAAGGTATTGAAGGGCTCTGCGTAGTGGGGCTGCTAGCCTGGTTGATGGTGGTCTCACATTGGCGTGGTGGAGCCTCGAGGTTGCATGTTGGTCTTTATTTCGTGAAGGTCTCAGGGAGTGGAGATGCGTCGATGCTTGGTGGTATTCCGTGATTGGGATATGGTGGTGTGATAGTCTCTTGTGGTGGGCAGTGTAGCGCTGCTGTCGATTGTGACGATGATATGTTGGTGGTAAACAATTGGGTTGACTAGAATGGTGGCGGTCGACGATCCGACATTGCAGCGGTGGCGGTGACGCACACATACTGTATGCGTGCATGGCCATGCTTGGCAGTCTTCTGGACATGGGATGTGGCAGGGCAAGTTTTAGGTTTCATGGCGATGGCTTTTGTTAGTGCTTATCTAGGTCTATCGATTTGATCTAAAAATAGTGGTTTTATGTTAGTTGAGTGTTGGCCGGTCTTTAAATCATCTAAGTTATTCTTTTCTCGTTTTGTTTTTTTCTTTGTATTCTAGTTATCCTGTTGTGATGCCCATCGGATGCGAACATAATCTGTGTACGTGTGTCTACTGTCTTTTATGAACTTCTTGTTACTTGACTGCTTTGTGGTCTCCACGTGAATATAACTTAATAACTATTACAAACAAAAAAAAAAAAGTAAGTAGCATTAGAAGCACTAGTGGTTGCTAAGTATAAAAGACAACAAGAAAGTTGTTAAACCAAACGTTATCAATTTGTTACTCTTTCCTTCCTAAACAGTTTGAACTTTCCGTTTTAAGTTGTTAAATATCGTTCACCTAAGATGTTACATCAAAAGAATATATGCTTTGACTGGCAAATTTTTCCTACTAAAAATTGCCATATTATAGATTTGAGGTACAGATATTAAACATGGTATACATCAATATCAAGGAAGGACCCATCTTTTACCGTTCGTGGCTGAACAACTAAATACTTTTCTTTTCTTTCTTTTTCACAAAAACAAAACAAAATGTGAAAAGAAAGTAGCCATTAATTGTCACTCACACTGCCCAAACTCGGATTAGAAAATTTTATTAGGTGGGAGTTAGCATTGATCATTTATGTCTTGACTCTTAACCAAGGATTTAGGTTTAGTAATGAGTATAGGCTCCCAAAAATGATCTGGTTTTGTGTTCTCTTTTATTGACCGAGTTAGACTGCTGACAAATAGGAGGTGGTCAGAGGCTTAAGTAACACGATTAGTTCAAAGTATTTTGTGCTGACATCTCCTCTGGACCAAAACTGCTTGCTCCTCCTACACATAACATGTGCTACGTACCGCCAAAAGTCTAATCAACCATTTCTCTCTCCATCACACAACTAGTCTCGCTTTCTTTTTGGGGTCAAAGTTAATATTAGCTACTTATGGCCAAGATTCAAACTTTATGCCAAAATGCTAAATCTGCACAATTAGATTCTCACTTTAACACAGCTCCCACGTAATTCTCAGCCAACGCTACAAAGCAATCTATTTATCCACCGAACTAAGACCCTCT
This sequence comes from Escallonia herrerae, assembly GCA_033070095.1. Lineage (NCBI taxonomy): Eukaryota > Viridiplantae > Streptophyta > Magnoliopsida > Escalloniales > Escalloniaceae > Escallonia > Escallonia herrerae. The sequence continues at coordinate 257,085 of JAVXUP010000433.1, read as the reverse complement.
GGTATATAACATCTCTATTGTGGTAAAAAAAAAAAAAAGATTGACAATTAATGCTTTTTTACGTGAAAAGATCGTAATAAACTTTAAAATATTTTTGGTGACAATCTTTTATCACCGCAACGGAAAATCCTTATCCTAACTCACCTCATTCATAAGTGCAAAGGTAACTACTATTCCGTGGCCCTTTACTAAGCTCCGTTGGTGAGCTATATTTTACATTTTTGAAAGTACAATGTATTAAAGTTTATCAATGTTCAAAATCCAAGCTTCCCTTTTTTTCCAAAACACGATCAAATACAAATAAAACAATTGTTTTGACTGGTCATTCATAAAACGTTTTTCAAGGGAATATTTTAGAGAGCTTTAATATAAATAAATTCCTCAAAAAAGGGACATGAACGCCTTCCTGGAAAAAGTGAAACCAACACAAGGGGAAAAAGTGGGGATCCAAACACGCCTAAATTCAGAAAGCAGGGTGTATAGTCATGCATACCCAACCAGGGGAAGTAATCATCATAGGACAAATGTGAAACTACTATGCCAAAAAGAGAACATGTAACTACCTTTCTATAACATTGATGTTCAATTGTGTTTACACATCTACCAAAGATCCACTTATTCTGTGCAATTTATATGCGATTATGAGAACCGAAAAGGTAAAAAAAAAAAAAATTGTCTGAGAAAGAGTGTCAAGGGTGGATGCAAATTTAGGTCCTCTACAACTGGTCAAGAGTTCAGACCACTTAACCTGATCTCTCTCACTTCCAGTAAAAGTCTATGCCTGGATGTCTCCTAATCTACATGAGTTTCAGAAGCTTGCCTCTTCAATCTCAAGAGTACACAAAATTCTGATCATTCTAGTGAAGCTAGTCAAGCCGCAGTAAGCAGAAGAGTTATTGGTGTCCTTCCAATACATTGGGCTGCAAAATCGAAGAGACTTTCAAAATGTCATTGACACCAAGCCTGCAAACTAGAGTAGCTAGCGACGACCACTTGACCCAGACCAATGCCGGTTATGGTTGCTGCCAGGTTTCTTCTGTGGATTTTTGTGGCCAAGACCTTGCTTGGGAATATCATGCAACTCCATAACCTGTATCGTCCGTTGCTTCTTTGCTGTTAAGACGGATGGCAATGCAAATTATCAGACGACACCCAATTCCTTGCAACATTCGGCTATAAGACACACAGAACAAGTGAATTTGTGGCTCATATGTTTTACACATCCTTCCATAATCTAGAGCCATTTATAGACCATTTAATTATATTCACAAATATTGTTCCAGACCCAATATAATTTTTTTTTGGTCGTCAAAAGCAAAACTTTAGATGGCATAGATCTAATAGTCAGGAACAATACACATACCATTCTCAACTTGTTGGTAGCTCTCCTGGAGCTTCCTCTTTGTGACTTCAAGTTTGACTTGGACAGCTGCCTCATCAGAACACCTTGGTTTCTATTTGAAGAGTATCAAACAACCATTAGAAGGAAACACAGAGAAGCTCCAAGCACTACCTATAGAAATCTGTATCTGCAGAACTCACATCTTGTTGAGGAGCGAGGGGCCGCCTCTGGATAGGTAACCTCTCTGATTTTTGTTGGAACTTTGCCTCACTGTGGACCTTTTGCTCCACACTCGGTTTTGCTGTTCTCCCTCTGCCAGATTCAGCTATGGCTGGCTTATTTGGTTTCACAAAATTCTTCACTTGCTCACCCTTGTCCTTCGGAGGAGTGCTTGAGACAACTGAAAGTTGCTGCTGCCACTTGGGAACATTATGGTTCTCCATTGGTGGCTTTCCGCCATTTTGACGGTTCTTATTATTTTCCCCACCATTTCGAGGATCTGAAACAAAATACCCAGCAAAATTTACGAATGTCTAACAAGTGAGGAATACAAATGACGAGCCGATATAACAAAAGCTGTATTGGAAAAGCATAAGGGACACATTTAACTCACTTCCATCATCATCCATGCCATCGAAGAACTTTGCAGAGCACAGTTGAGGAAACGACATAAAAGCAAAACATAATCAGTGGACAACCAAATTAGAAGCACATTTTCATTGAATTTAAGGAAGACAAGATAGACATACCTGAGAGAGCTCCATCGTCGAAGTAGCAAAAAAAGCTAAGTCGTCCAATGGAGGAGAAGGAAGCCCTTCCTCCTCATCAAGAACAGAGGGGTTTACGGACTCTGGGGTACTCTCGGTACCTACAAGTTTGTGGATAAAATATTGATCATGGATCTTGATTTCAACCGGAAATGCTTATAGAGTAATTCGATGTAAGTATCAGTTAAATAAAAACCTAAGAAACTACCTCCAACAACAGGTTTTGTGCTGTACCATTCATCTACCATAGCCATCCACCCGCTGCAATCCATCCAGAACATCAATTAGAAAGGACGATACCATATTCTTTCTTATTACAGTGGTATGCCCGTCCGTGCATACTAATAGATGCATGAACACGTTGAGTGTCACCTATCAGTAGAATTAGATAAACGGCAAATACACACGCTGTAGGATTTGATAAACGGCACAGACACACATGTAGCAGCCCAAGAATTTTCTCAAACATCCACAAAAGCTAAAAGTCAACCTATGTGTCAGAACAACAAAAATGAGAAAGTGCTAAATGAGCTAATAGGCGGTGAACGGATGTTCATACTAAAAACAACGTTGTATTCCATTACTTCCTCTCTCTTTAGCCATGTCAAATAGGAAATTGAACATTTAAGTAACCAAAACAAGATCAAATACTCATTACAATAAGTTGCTTCTTGCTCGGAAACAGATATGTTTGGAAGAAGTTCTTAATGTCTTTGGTTATGTTTCTGTTGGTTTCCCTTTCTTGGAAACACTAAGTTTTGGCCGTTTCGAAACGAATTTAACCCTTCCCAACAATAGCGGGCAATTGTTTCATTACCAAACACGACGGAGATAATAGTAAGTTAGTTAACAAGAACCAATCATTTCACATCTATTTTACGTGGCAGTTTGATCCATTTTGATCGTTTTCGATATGGAAAACTTTCGGTCGTTTTGACTGTTTAGCTATAATATAGGGCACTGATTCTTTATCAAGAAACACGACATATCACATATGTGAGTTAACAAGTGGCAGTTATTTCTCATTAATTCATTGTCAAATGATCAAAATTTAACACACAAATAGTTAGCCACGCGGCAATTAGTGCTTACTCAATCAGCATCCGTGCAAGATGTCGTATCTCCTTTGATGCATGCTTTCGGAGAACTTTGACCGCTTTCCCAATCTCTGTCACCTGAAGTACAAACAACCCATAAGCCTACAACATGCTTTCTTAAAACTTGGAGCAAGATGAACAGTTGTATCTGATCCTAAACCTAATGCCAAGCAGTATCCTGTAGCTGGCAAAAGACTATAAGCGAACCTTTAGGGTTTCCACGGATAATCCCATTAGCTGAAGCCTCCTCAGTGACTCAAACAATACAGACTCCGACTGCGAAAAAGGGAATCCCCCATCAAATACAGAACGCTTAATGAATCAATTCAAACTAAACTAAGATCATAGAACCAATTGTATAAGTATCAACAGAGCAGAATAACCTAAACTTATCACAAAATAGGAACTTTATATAAAAGCTTTGGGGATAAACCTCATCTTCACTGTTATCAACAATCTCTTTAATCCTCAGCACCTCTCCAACAATCTGACTCTCCTCTTCAATCTCATCAGTCAATGCCTCAGCTTCACCAAAGCTGTAATTGCTAACCTGGTTCAAGTTACCCTTCCCTTGATCATCTCCGCTACTGTTCACCTTGCTGTCCTTGCTGCCGCCATCCCCATCACACCCACTCTTGCACCCACCACCATCCTCGCTGCCTTCAGGCACCGCCAGCTCCACCCGATCGCACCCAAAACACCGCGTCAGCCGGCACGAAAACAGGACCTCGGCTATCCGATCCCTCCTCAGCCTGAACTCCTTCGGACAATCCGAGGCCGCCACCATGATTGCATGCTCAATTATGTTGAATATATCGGAATTTGCCGTCCGGAAGTAATCCCTCCACTTGTCAAGATTGCCGGATTTCAACTCCATGTCGGATTTCGAGCGAAACCCAGAACAAAAAATCAGATTCTGATCAACACCCAGATATCACAATCTCGATTTCTATCAATATCTTTGATTATAAAACGATTTAAGAGATGAAAAACAGGGCCTGGAAGGCTAAAACCTTCGGGTTCTTTTTTTTTTCTCTTTTTTTACCAGTTTTGACTCGGGATGTTGCGATGAACAGCTGGATTGCGTCACAGAGATGAATAGATTGTGACTTACGATTCTAAAAGATGATCAGAAAAAAGGGTTTGGTTTCGATTTTGATTTTGATTTTGATTTTGATTTTGATTTGACTGAAAAACCCCTAAAATCAAATTTCCCGGATAATTCTATCTATCTATACATGCTATTCTGGGAGAATATAGGGAAATGGAAATCAGCAACATGTGACACAATCTTAGGCAGGTTTATGTTTATCTTCTACTGATGTAAGAATCTAAATCCTAGTCCCCAAACTTGGATGGAGAGTTATTATGGGGGAAATTTTCAGGAAGAATATGTGTTAGTTAATGAGAAAATATTTCTTTTTATTTTTTCTCTCTCCCCTTTCAGGCAAGGGGATTGTACAGTACACACAGGGGGAAAAGGGACAGAATATTTTATCGGGTGGAATGAAAACCAGGGCAGGTGAACAGCACTACGGAAAGGGCTTACAGAGAAGGTTCATCTTCAAACGGTTTGCTGACCCCAGTTGCCCCTTCCACCAACAAGGACAAGAGGGTTCCAGTACTCCCTACTCTCTCATAAAAAGAGTCCTTTTCTCTTTTTACCTTTGTGGTTTTTGGCACAATCTACCCTAGCTTCTTCTGGAGATTAATCATTATATCTTGTTCTATTTTGACCTTCTCTTGCTCAATAGATTTCGATTTTACATTTTTGTTGATTTTTCGTGTGATATTCGACTTACATGTGCATCGTACAAAATCTAAACTATTCGATGTTATTGTAACAACGAAATTGGTGTTTAACAAAAGGTTACAGAGCATTTCAACGAACAATATAGTGCTCTTATCTACCCTACGTAAGGTGAAAAGTAAAGAGTTGAGGGATTCTTGAACTAGAGGCGTTACAAGGAGACCACGCATCTTGCATCGGTTGAATTGAATAAACTTTTGTTTGATTTACTAGTCAATTAATGTAAATGGTAGCTTTCCTTCATTGGACAAAATCTAGATTATCCAATGTCATAAGGGGAGGTGTTGGTTATATAATTTTGCCATTATTCTTTTTAGCTCAATACGATCTAGTACTTCTTCCGACAAAAAATATTGGAACATACATGTGAGTGTCAAAGTACGATCCTTTTACCAGTGTTGCAGGCTCAAATTTACTAACTCCGTCTTTCAAGTTAGGTCAAAGTAAAAGAAAAATATCCACAGTGCCAATCATAGGGACGTCACACGCCACAACCGACGAACGAATGTAACAAGTAAAATGGGCGAAACTTTTTACGAACCTTATTTCATGCCACATCATAATTACAACAGCTTCAATGCATGTTATTGTTTCCAAAAGCTGGCTGCATGCCCCCACACCAAATAAATGAAAACAAAATATTTTCTCATACTTGTTCATTTAAGTAGCTGTTCAAGGATCTGCTACAAAAAAAAAAGAGGCTTAAATGACACTGAGCAAATGAGAACAATATGTTTGCTCGTACTACTTGTCTCATCTAGATGTTCTTGGTCACAAACTAGAGGTCCATATATAATGGGTCAAAAATGTCTCTCTGTGTGTGTGTGTGTGTGTGAGAGAGAGAGAGAGAGAGAGAGAGAGGTGTGGGTGGATTGGAAAGAGGATAATGGTGTGGATTTTGGGAAATTTGGGGGTTTTTTGGTAATAAGAAGCTAAAGGGTTGTTGGAGTTAATACAAAATGTTGCAACTCGCAATACACGTGGGGCTAAATGTGTAACTATGTGCATGTACTGCCTTCGTGGCACTCGCGTCCGAAGCTTGTACTCGGCGGCTCGATTCTGGGGTGCTCCACTCACGTTACCGTGACCAAGGGGAGGAAGGAATGCCCGCACACTGCCTTTGTTTGTGCTTTGATGGCGAAATGTCACGGTTCATATACCATCGTGTAGTTAAAAAGTAATTTGGACCAAAAAGGTCAATATTCAAAAGTACTACTAGAGGGTGATTTTGATTGATTTTATAATGGTCAAATTTTAATTGAATTCAAGTTAAATTAACTTGGAAAATTTTGACTTAATAAGGTAAATTAATTAAGTCTGCTTCAGTGTGCTCAAGATTAATATATTTCAGAATTCTCATTTTCGTGGATTCTGATTCAATCAAAGGTACAGAATCAGGTTTGACAAGCACAATTCCAACAATATCCTTGTATATAAAGAGACATTAAATTTCACTTTAAACTTGAATACACCATTTGGTAATTTTGCCACACTTAATCTAATTTCATCCTCTATTTTTTTTATATCAAATTATACCAATTCAACAACTTTTAATTGATTTTAGAAGCTGAATCTAATTCTAAAAAGTAGATTTCAGTTTAAATCTTAGTTAGTTTCCAGATCATATTTAATCTACTTCAAGGATAATCATTGTAATTGTAACCTAGCTTAAAGTTATAAAAAGTGTTTGGATATAAAATACTTAAACCAGTTACATTATGACAAAATGACCATAGACTATACTTAATAACTAAATTTCTATAATCAATCTAGTGAAGTAATGTTAATATAACTCTCTTTTGTTAAAACTATAATACACAAATGGGCAAATTACACCTATGTCCCCGAGGTTAGAGTATAATTACAGGCAAGGATAATAGTTTGGACAAATTACTCTTATATTCGTTGACCAAACAGAATACAAAAATACGTAACGATTTTGACGAAAAGACTGAATTGCCTTTAAATAAAATTAAAATTCCATTTTTTTCATTTTTTTCTCTCTTTCCTCTCTCTCTCTCTCCATCTTCATTCTCTTTATTTCACGGTCGGCGTCGAAGACGGTGTAGCAGCGGCGGAGATGCTCAGTGACCATGTGCATGTTCGGCAGGTCGCGGGCCTCGGATATTGTCGTGTCTCCTATCTCTTCATTTTAGATCTAGGTCGTTGGGAAGAGGGTGGCGGAGAGAAGGGGATGGCAGCGACCATGTCCATGTTCAGATCAAAGTCGTCTTTCTCGTCTTTTTATTTTAGATCTAGGTCGGCGAAGGGAAGGGGATGTCATCGTGGGGAGAGGGAAGGTGCTGTCGTTATGGGGCGAGGCAAGGGGCTGGCACTGTGGGGCGACAGAAGGCGCTACCGGTGTGGGGTGAAGGAAGCGGCTGTCACGAGGAGGGCGATGCAGGGAGAGAGAACAGATGGAAGGGGAAGGGCGACGAGCGATGCCGGCAAGAGATTGGTCGCCGGCAATAGGAGAAAGAACATATCAAAATTTGCAATGTCATAAACTTGGTTTGAGGCCTAGAGTTAGGGTATTTCAGATGGTTTTTCACCATATGCACAATCACAAAATAAGTAGGTTGGTATTTCTTAAGTCGGCGCCCAAAAGCCGAAGCGAACTTATTTCCCCATCCACCGTCATCCAACCATAACTGGAAGGAGAGGTTTTTTTATTAAATTGCCTAAGTCTTAACGGAGGGAAGTTTGTAATTAGTGGCTAGCTGAGTGTGACACTAGAACATGTAATAAATTAAAGGAAAAAGATTTGTCAGAGACTGACCTCGAGCATATTGAAAAGCTCAAAGGAGTTGAGTCCTTAGAGTCCAGATATCCTCTGAGTAACGCTCAACTTCACGAATGCGGCATCATCTTTCCCCTTGAACCTCAAGATTTCGACGAGGAGGAAGAAGAGGGCGAGACTGACCCTGGTAAATGTTCTTACCAGAGCCTGCACACTGAATCTTTTAGTGGTACCTCACTTTTTCTTTGTGTGTAGAAAATATGTCATCCTGAGCACAAGGGGATCCTCCGCTGTTTAATTCCCAAGGGGTGTTGGGAGACATTATTCCCGATGAATTGGCTTCCATTCATGGCGTTGAAGAGGAGGAAATTCAAGACTTGGATTTTGACACACTGGTTTTCGAGCCTCAAGCAAAGGAGATTCCACCACAAGCGGAAGAGTTCGTTTTTGGCTTGTCTACGGTAGACAAGTTTAAAAAAACTCCGAGGAAAAGAAAAGCATCTGGCCCATGTGGGAGTAGAGCTACGTCATCCTCTGTTCGAGCTGACGTTCCTCATCGTCCTGCCTGGGGTATATCTGTTGAGGAGTCGATCTTCAAGTCTCCTCGTACAGCATGGGACTGGTCTCATCACACGATCATTCCTATGGATCGCAAGACATTGTCTGCTTACGGTGTTGCTGATACAACGAATGCTATGGTCCAACTTATGTCGCATGTTTCATTTCTTCTCTTTAATTTCTATATCAAAAGTTCTGGTGTCTAACTTCTTTTGTTATGTAGGCTATGGCGCATGTGCAGATTGGCGCGGAGAAGCTTATTGCCGCAGATAAAGTCTTGGATGAGGAAAAAAAGAAGGTAATGGTAGAGAATAATTGCCGTAGGGAGGCCGAGAAGGTAGAGCGACTGGAACTGGCCAATGAGGGGTTATCTGCTCGGATCAATCAATCAAAGGCCGAGAAGTTGACAGTGGCACTTTAGGCAGTGCAGATGTTCAAGAAATCCAAGACTTTTAGGGATTAGCGCTTCCGTGATTCGAAAGGGGCTCTCGTGCATGGCTATAATAAGTGCAAGACTGATATTCAAAAAGAACATCCTGAGTTTGACTTGAGCCTTTATGAGCACAAGTTTTCCCGTGAGATCACTGCGGATGACGCTATTCGGGTAGAAGAGGCCGAACAAAGGAAAGGTGCAAGTTCACGTGTAATAGCTAGCCCTTCTATTGGCCGATCGTTAGGCGCATCCGAGTCAACTTCTAGGCAGCAGTCTTTGGCTGAGACTCAGATTCGGGAGACGGGGATGCCCAAGGGTGCGACTGATCAGGATGAATAGTCTAGTTTCCTTTGTTCTAGACTTAATTTTAGGGGACTCTTCTTTTGTTGCCTTGATGTAGTTGACTCAATTTCTAATATATTCAAGGTCTTATTTTGCATCTACTTTTGCCAAATTCTCTTGCATTCATAGTAGAAGATAAGTACATGAATGGCAATATAAATCTGAAGAGAAAAAAAGGAAAAGCTAAGGCTGTGCAAAGTCGTAAAACTCGTAACATAGTGGGCTGTCTAAGCATGAGCAGGATCAAAAAATCAAATATAGAGATGAGGTACGTGTGGCCCCTATTTGATCTTGCTCATGGGTAGTATCGCCGTAAATTGGTAGCATTCCACGTTCGTGGGATGCTTTTTCCATCCAAATGCTCCAAGTGATATGATCCAGGACCACCATACTTGGTCACGCGATAAGGGCCTTCCCAGTTCGGTGACAGCTTGTCTATGGCATCGCGAGGGGTTGAGGCTTCTACTCGACAAAGGACGAGGTCTCCAATGCTGAAAGCATGAGGGCGAATGCGTTGATCGTGATATCTGGCCACATGTTGCTGATATGCAGCTAGTCAGAGGTGTGTTTGATCCCTTTGTTTGTCTAAGAGGTCAAGATTGCAACGTAACGCCTCATCGTTCATGTTAGGGTCATAAGTGAGTAGACGACGAGAGGGTAGACCAATCTCAATCGGGATTAGTGCCTTCGTGCCAAAGGCCAAGTTGAAGGGAGTTTTGCCTGTTGGGTTCCTTGTTGTTGTTCAGTAAGCCCAAAGGATCTTAATGAGTTCGTCAACCCAAAGTCCTTTCGCACCATCGAGCTTCTTCTTTAGGCTTTGGAAGAAGGTACGATTGGTTACCTCCAGGTGGTCGTTTGTTTGTGGGTGAGCCACGGAAGTAAAACGTTGTTCGATTGATAAATTAGTGCAAAACGCACGAAAGGTGTGGTTGTCGAATTGTCTTCCATTGTCGGTGACGAGCACACGAGGGATTCCAAAACGGCAGACAACCGAGCACCAGAAGAAGTCTTCACAATTTTGCTCTGTGATGGAGGATAGGACTTCGGCTTCGACCCACTTAGTGAAATAATCAATAGCAACAATTACAAATTTCTGTTGGGCTGAAGCCGGGGGAAAAGGTCCCAATATATCCATGCCCCACATGGCGAAGGGAATAGGGCTGTTCAAAGTAGTCAATGCGGTAGGAGCAAGCTTTGGCACAGCCATTGACAAGCGTCACATTTTTTTGTGTTCCAGCGCATCTTGTTGCATTGTCGGCCAGTAATAGCCTTGACGAAGGATTTTGTGTGCTAGGGCTTTCCCACCCAAGTGTTGACCACATATTCCCCCATGTACCTCGCGCAGGGTGTAAGTGGCTTCCGTAGGGGTAAGGTAGCGAAGGTAGGGGAGTGTAAAATATCTTTTGTATAGCACGTCATCAACAATCGTGTATCATGCTGACATGAAATGATCCCTCAAGCCTGTTTTCGATCGGTTGGCCGGATGCCATCCACAAGATAGGACTTAATTGGGTCCATCCACGATGGTTCATGCTCGGTCTGCATGACTTCACGATCATTAATACATGGTTCATGGAGGAGTTCCAAATGAACTATTTGGCTAAGCCCAGACTGGTCAAGGGACGCTAAGCGTGAAAGTGCCGCAGCTGATGCATTGTCTTCTCGGCTGACTTGAGTGATGTTGAAATACACAAAAGTCTCTGCAAGCTTTTTTGCTTTTTGGAGGTATTCAGCCATCTTCGCGCCTCGTGCTTCATACTCTCCAGAAAGCTGTTTGACGACCAGCTGTGAATCACTATGGGCATGAAGTGCCTCTGCTCACATAGCCTTTGCAAGGTGCATCCCAGCAATAAGAGCCTCGTATTCGGCTTCATTGTTTGAAGCGGGAAAGTCGAATCGTAAGGCATATTCAACTACGAGGTTTTCAGGACCACGAAGGATTAAACCAGCTCCACTTCTGTTTGCATTGGAAGAACCATCCATATGGAGGGTCCATGTGAAAGGCCCCTCCTGCTGGGGTAGCTGCTCCTTATCTTCGATGGGCAAAGTACACTCAACAATGAAGTCAGCGAGGGCCTGACCTTTGATAGAAGGTCGTGGCTTATAGTGGATGTCGAACTGCCCGAGTTCAATGGACCACGGGACTAGTTGTCCTGAGACATCGGGCTTGTGGAGTATTCGCCGTAAGGGCTTGTCTGTGAGCACTGTTATGGAGTGAGACTAAAAGTATGGTCGAAGCTTTCGAGCTGCGATTAAGAGAGCGAATGTAAGTTTTTCTGTATTTGAATAATGCAACTCAGCACCTTGTAGTACTTTGCTCACATAGTATATATGGAGCTGCTTACTATTCTGGTTACAGACAAGCACCACACTTACAGCCGACTCCGCTATGGCCAAATACAAGAAGAGCTCTTCCCCAGCAAGTGGTTTGGATAGGAGCGGGGGCGCGGTCAGATGCTCTTTCAAGGCTTCAAAGGAATTTTGGCACTCGGTGGTCCACTCGATGTTTTTTATGTTCTTCAAAGTTTTGAAGAAAGGCAAACATCTCTCAGCAGACTTAGAAAGAAATCTGCCAAGTGCCGTTATACGTCCAGTTAGTATCTGTACCTCTTTCACTCTCTTCGGAGCGGTCATGTCTTGTATAGCCTTGATCTTTTCAGGATTGGCCTCTATGCCTCTGTACGAGACCATGAAACCTAAGAACTTGCCTGATGAGACCCCGAATGCACACTTGGTCGGATTGAGCCGCATCTTGTATTTGCGCAAGAGATTGAAACATTCCTCAAGGTTGGCAATGTGATCAGCTGCACGAAGGCTTTTGACGAGCATGTCGTCAACATAAACTTCCATGGTTTTACCTAGCAAAGGCTTAAAGATCTTATCAACAAGCCGTTGGTAGGTGGCACCTGCGTTCTTCAAGCCGAAGGGCATGACTTTGTAGCAAAAGAGACCTTCGTTGGTAATGAAGGCTGTTTTTTCCACGTCATCGCCGTGCATGAAAATCTGATTATAACCGGAGAAGGCATCCATGAAGCTAAGTAACTCATGCCCCGAGGTTGCATCTATCAGTGTGTTTATGCAAGGCAGAGGATAGCTGTCCTTGGGGCAAGCCTCGTTTAAATCAGTGTAGTCAATGCATATTCTCCACTTGTTCGTCCCAGCCTTTGGAACCATGACTACATTAGCCACCCATGTCAGATAGTCGATTTTAGCAATGAACTTTGCTTCTAGGAGCTTGTCAACCTCTTGTTTGATGATCGCTTGCCTTTCCGGTACGAAGGATCGCTTTTTCTACTTCACTGGTTTACAGTGTGGATCAACTGAGAGGAGATGGGTCATTATGGATGGATCTATTCCTGGCATATCTGCGGCGCTCCATGCGAAGACATCCGCATTTGAGCGAAGGAATGATACCAGTTGATCACGAAGAGCTGGCTCCAGCGTGGAACCTATCTTTAACTGGTGACTCTCGTCTGCTCCTAGTGTTATGGAGACAAGTTCTTCCACCGGCTTAGCTCTCCTGAAAGTATGTTCATTGCGTTGGTCTTCAATGGCAAGCACCTCCTCTGCCTTGCACGAAGCCATGTAACACTTGCGTGCTATAGCTTGATCTCCTTTTGCTACCCCTATCCTGTTAGGAGTTGGGAATTTCATACACAGGTGAAACATTGAGGCTATAGCTTGCAATTTGTTGAGGCCCGCTCGTCCTAATATTCCATTATAGGCTGACTTGATTTTGACTACCAGGAAGTCGATTGATTGCGTAGCTTGAAGCGGGTATGATCGAGCAACTACAGTGAGGGGGATTACTCCTTCAACTGGCGCGGATGCTCCCGTGAAGCCATACAGTGGCGAGGAGACCGGACGGATTCGTTCTCTCGATATCTTCATTTGGGAGAATGCTTCTTCAAAGAGAATGTCCGCGGAGCTTCCTGTGTCCACTAAGATGCGTTTGATGATATACGCATCTATTTGGAGGGAGATAACCAGAGCGTCATCATGCGGTGTAATGACTTCCTCAAGATCTGTATCATCAAAACTTATAGTGGGAGGGGCCTTTGGGCGCTTAGCTGGTCCCTACGTCAAATTGACTTGTCGTGAGTATGCCTTTCGAGCTGATCTTGAGGTTCCCCAGCGCTTAGGCTTCCAGATATAATGTTTATCACCGGGGGTTCCTTAGGGGCCGAATCGTCATGCCTTCTTTGACCTCCCCCCCCCCGCTTACCTCTCTGGCGCTCATTTGTCTTGACAAATTGTTTGAGGTGCCCTCTTCTAATAAGATTCTCGATCTCTCGCCGAAGAACTTTACATTCTTCAGTCGTATGACCATGATCCTTATGGAATTGGCAATAGAGTTGGGCGTCTCTTCTATCGACCGGCATTCTCATTGGCTTGGGCCACTTTAGGATATCTTGGCCTTTGATCTGGTTGAGGATATGTTCCCGAGATGTTGTAAGAGGGGTGAAGTGCTTAGAGAGGGTCGTCTGTGAGCGCTTAGGTTCTTCGGGTATCTTCCCCTCCGGGCGATCACGCCTCTTCTGGCCAGAAATTCCTTCATCTTGGGTCAAATATTTCTCTACTCGATCAAGTAGGTCAGTCATATGCTCTGGGGGTCTTTTATTCAGCGAGAAACGCAATGGTGTCCCCGGACGCACACCTCTTGCCATTGCCGCAAAAGTCACCCCTGAATCCAAATTGTCAAGGAGGAGCTTCTCAGTGTTGAAGCGGGCGTAGTAGGATTTCAAGGACTCCTTGGGTCCTTGCACGATACGAAAAAGAGCCGAAGAGTTTTTCCTTTGTATCCGACTTGTTAAGAAATTGTTGCGGAAGGATTCCGCCAACTGGGCCCATCAGGAGATAGAGCGGGGTGCGAGGTGTTGAAACCATACGTGTGCAGATCCTTTCAGGGTTACCGGGAATGCTCGGCACGTGATTTGGTCAGGGACCAAGTGTAGATTCATACCAGAAGTGAAACGAGCTAAGTGCTTTATTGGGTCTCCGGTGCCATCGTATGATTCACAGGGAGGCATCTTGAAGTTCTGCGGTGTAGGAAAGTGATCAACCTCTTCTGTGAATGGTCACCCAATGATGACTGGGGCACTGGTGTATCGTTCGGCACAATGTTCATAAGAGTCCCTCCTGGTAGAATGAGTTTCATAAGAACTTTCTTCTTATCTCCTGGACCTCGGGTTGCGTCGTTCATCATCGGATTGTCCATCTTCTACTTGTATTCGCTCTGGAGTCTTTGAGGTTCCTGGTTCCTCATGGAAATTTAATCGATGTTTAACTGGCTGCCTCTGCATACCAGTTACATGTTGCTCATTTAGAGGTTGGAGAGGTTCTGATTGCGGAGGTGGGTTGTCCACAGCTGCTGGTAACCGTTCGATGGCCTGTTGCATAGCTCGAAGAACGGCCATTAAGTTGGCTTGGTTGCTGACTGGTAACATTGTGGTAGGTGCGGACACGTTGATAGTTTGGAGCGGGGGAAGGACAATGTTTGTGGAGGGAGGAGCAATTGTCACAGCGGGCGGAATTACCGTTGTGGGTATTGATGCTGTCGTGATGGCATCTGACATTACTACAGGAATTACAGGTACTGCAACAGCGGTGGTTCGTGCTACGGTAGTATTTGTTGAGACCTTTTTGCCAGCGACTGGAGGACGGAGATGCGGCTCCCCCACGAAGTGGATCACAAATCGGTGGCAAGGGTGAAATTGGTGGAGTTGCCCCACCTTGCTGAGCTGGTGGTGTGGGATTTTGAGACATAATCTATTCACGAATGTGGTCCCACGGATGACGCCAAAATGTTGTGGAGAGAACCCAGGACGCGCTTCGTGAATAGACCTGCACAGCAAAATCGACATCGGTGACTCGCCGGAAGGATTTCTGACGGGAAATCTCCGATGCTTAAGTCAGAATATGTTTGAGATTTAATAAAGTGTAAGTTCAGCTCTTTTTCTTACCTGACATATTCTTCCCCACTCCTTTTATAGGGTTCCCAGCTTAGTGGGGAGTTATTTCTGTTCAATTATGGGGTTACCAGATTAATGGGGGGTTACTCATCATTATGGATGATTACTCCTCATTAGTGCCTGGTTAATATCATTAACTGGGGAGTCACTCCTGAGTAATTCATTTTTACTCACTTCCATATTAATGGTGTGGCGGTTTTGATGTGTCTGGATGATGACACGTGGCCTCATCTTATAGGTGGTGTTTTTCCTCTACATCAAATGGATTTCGAACTCTCGACGGCATCAGACTAGGAGGCTTGATCAAATAATCTTTGATCTCTTGTAAAGCATGTGGATGTTCTGGTTCCCATCGATATTCAGAATCCGTTCTTAGTCCTAACAAAGTTGAGAAACTTTTTGTTTTTCTTGTCAAATTAGTAATGAATAGACGTAAGAAATTAATTTGGCCAAGAAAGCGCTAAAGCTCTTTCTCATTAGAAGGATGTATAACATTAATTATGGCCTTTGCCTTCTTGCTATCGATTTCAACTCTCTTCTGATGGATTAAGAATCCCAAATTTCTTACGGATACACCAAAGGCATATTTTAATGGGTTTATTTCAACCCATGTCGCCTCTTCCGAGCAAAAGCATCTTCTAAATGCTGTAAATAATCTTGGTGATCATTCGATTTGACCACTGCATCATCAATGTATACAAGTATTAACTCTGTGCGTTGCACACGAGGTCAACAAAGGCTAAAATTAAAAGCTTATACTTATATGTTGAATAATAATAACAAATAATGCTATTTTTACCTTTTTATGAGTTTTCTACCATTTTTAGTAACAATATTAATAACCTATGTGTTGATGTTTTTATTAATAAAAACTCACCTAGAACAGTATAAAAAATTTTGCGACATAAAAAAAATACAATATGAGGGATAATTATATGTATATACATATATATATATATAATAAAGTAAAAGGAAGGAGATTATATATATATATATATATATATATATATATATATATATATATATATATATATACACACAAACTTTCCAATCATATTATGGTAAATTAAGCTCATGGCCCTCTGATAAGTGGCCCGAGCATTTTTTAAGCCAAAAGGCATCACCACTCATTCAAAAGTTCGTATCGACCCTGGATATCTAAATGTAAATTTGTGGACATCATTTTAGTCAATGAATATTTGATTATATCCAGCATTCTCGTCCATAAAAGACATAACCGAATGTCTTGATCAACTAGTAGATCTACTACACACATCACATATTGGTCCTTAGGAGTGGCAGTGTTTAAGTTTCTAAAATCAATACAAACTCGTAACCTACCGTTTCTTTTTAAGACATGAACAATTCTTGATAACCATTCAACATACCTTACGAGCCTGATGAACCCTGCGTTGACTAACCTCTCGATTTTCTCTTTTACCAGCAAAGTTACTTCTCTCTGCATCTTCCTGGGAGCTTGAATAAAAGGCCTAAAACCTTGTTTTACTGGCAACTATGCTCTACAAGACTTCTATCTAGGCCTAACATCTCTTCATCATTCCAGGCAAAACAATCCATGTACTCCCTAACCAAATCTTCACTTCTTTCTAAATATCACTTGTAACTGAGCACTAATGAAAATAGGTTGTGGATCAACCTCCGTCCTTAAATTGACTTCTATCAATGGATCTTGAACTTCAGCCTTTAGATCATTTAACTCTGCTAGGGCTAATCTCAAATCTTCCAACTTGATTCCTTCCAACCGATCTCAATCATCATCTATCACACATTCTGCCCAGTCAATTGTGGACAACCTTTCAATTATATGTTCTAAAGCATATACCATCATCCACTAGAACATAGCCGTCACAATCTTTTGTTCTGCTTCCCTTTTATTCCTCCTCACATCCGAGTTATCAACCATTACTGACTTCACCTTCGATTCTCTGACTTCACAAAATTCTTGATTCTCTTGAACAAAATGATCTCCCTTCTTTTGCACTCCCTTCTCATCCCCTACTGGGTGTCTATTCATGGAAAACTATATGAATTTCATAAAGCACAAGCTGTTGTTACCATGCTTGACTATCTCATCCTTATCTGCTTGAATCTGATTAATTGCCGACTTCAACCAACCAAGATTCTGCCCACACATCATCAGAAAACTCTAAAGGCTCTACCCCCTGATGATAGATACTTGTTTCAATATATTTAGAGTTGGCCAAGAACGGCTTATTGTCTACCCAAACCAACTTTGCAACCTTTTTCCTATCTTTATTATTCCCTCCAGAAAATCAATACCTAATGGAGAAAACAAGGTATACCTCTTCACATGAATCCAATCTTTACCGAGCAAAGCATTAAAACTAGATGATGAATTGATTACAAAGAATGATGATATCTTTATTTTATTCCAAAACGCCAGTTCTATAGGCACCACCTCTTTGGTTCTAGATACCCTTTCTGCGAAATTACACACCATAACTTCTGAAGGAATCAAATCTTTTTTGTCCTTTTTGCACAGTTTTCTCAGCATTTGAGTAGGTATAATATTCATTGCTGCATGCACCATTATCAACTAACACTCTCTAGCCACAGGTTGGCCATCCATCAATGTTTTAGTAAACAAAGGCTTTAAATGTTTCATTTTTTGAGGATTTGGCCTAGTCAAAATGACTCTATTCCCCTGATCGATGACAACTATGTCATTTTTGAACTGCACACGTAAATCATCATCAAGGCTAATCTCTTTCTTCCAATACAAACTTACTCAATGCTGAAGACTTTCCTTCTTCCACATCACCTTCATTATATGAAGTTTGCCCTTCTTCAAATATCATAGGTAACGTGAACGCCATGCTACAGTCGATAGTAACTTCATAGCCTCCAAAAAATAAACTCTTCCTTACTCTGACCTTAACAAGTATAGAGATATCTTCTTCCTTTTGATCAACTACAATTTCTTCTGAAACTGTGTCGATTCGAATGCTTGGAGTACTCACCTTCGATTGCTCCACTATTGACTTTGGTATTTTTCGACCATCAGCCTATGCTGATATCTTCGATTTCTGCTTTCCTCCGCCACCTTCTCATGCACTTTGTTTTGATCAATTTATCGCGTCCATATCCACTTCTGTCGATTTACTGATGTCCATTTGCTTTTGACTTCTTGCCTTATAATGGCAGAAAAATTCCTTTGGACCCTTCTTTTTTGAGTTCTGCTCAAATTTTGATAGGCCCTGGTGGAGGAAGCTTCTATTCCCCAATTGCATGACATTAATTATCTTGTGGCATTTTTTGTTTGATCATTTTCGAATCTCAACCATTTTTGAACCGCTGTTGAAGCATCATCATTATGAATATCCTTAAACATTCATCCTGAAACGGTTCATTTCACTACAATTTTGGACCATTTCCACATGCATTAAATAATGCTGATGTGTTGCTTTTGGTGGACAAACTGATGAGCCACAACTCAGGCATACCAGCTTTTCACTTGGTCCAATCTTAGATATCGAGGTTCCCAGTCTTAAAAACACACTATTTTTACTTGAGCGAGACTCTTCTTCATCACCCAAAAACATTTTTCCCTTATCTTTCACTTCACAATGCATGCGCCTCTCCAAAGGCTTACGTCCCTTAAAATTATATTATTCAAAACTATTATCATCGATACCATATTGATATCTACCGCCATTTCTGGAAATGGATCACCATCAACCTCCATTAAATCCTTGCCTTTGTCCATGAACTTGAGCATTCCGGATTTTATTGGGTCTTGCATAGCATTGCAAAATACAACACAATTGTTAGTATCATGGCTCATTGGATTGTGCCACTTACAAAATTTCACTCTCTTGTCTTTTGGGGCTCTAAGGAGACTTTGCAAATAGATGAAAGTTATTTTCAAAAGATAATCAAATATCTGATCCGCTTTATTGATATCAAACAAATATTTTCTCATCAATGGTGATGGGTTGGTTTTGTTGGCTACTTAGACGGTAAATCAATGGGACTTTTGGCTTTTACCAAAGGTTCACACACGACAGGCTTCTTCCCTATTATTTCTAACTCATCAATTTTCAGATTAAGGGGATCTTGGAAGTAAGTCCTAATTGATGAATTTCTCCTCACTTGTTCTTTTTGTGACAGTGTCATGTATTCAGTCACCCGGGAGGAAAGTTCAAAAACATTCCTAAATTCCATCCCTTTAAACTTTTTTTGAATCTCCAGATGTAAGCTGTTTAAAGCCAAGTTTACTAATTCTGGCATCGAAATTTGACATTTGTTTTTGGATGCTTTAAACCTTTCCAAAAACTGTTCAGCACTCTCCTCTGCCGATTGTTTCAATCTAGCCAAATTTGCCAGAGAAATTTCTGGTTCCATCCTAAAAAAATTTGGCATGGAACAAGTCCTCCATATCCCTCCATGAGAATATATAATTAGGAGGCAAATTAACAACCATGAGAATGTCACCCCTGTTAGCGAGTACTGAAACCATTTTAACTTCACCCTTTCGTTATGACCAAATTCTCCACATTGAATGGTGAATTAAGCGATATGCTTTATCGTTGATTGGTTTTCTTCTCCATGGAAAAGGCTAAATTCAAGTAACTTTATGATTCTAGGGCTTTCTATCTGATTGATAGCCGCAGGGTATGGCTTTCTATAGATTGGCCTATCCACTGGCCTATATCATGGCCCAACACCTATACGATAACATTCATGCTGTGGCTGTATTCCCACTGATCAATTTGATGTTCTCGTCAAACATTGGATTATCAAGTCGAGCATGCTCCTCCATCACTCTCTTATGGGGAGGGATGTAGGCATTATTGATAGCTTGTCCATTTTTACCATTTCTATCTCAGATACCTTTATATTGTTAGGCCAACTCACAGGCCCTTTGGGTCCATTAACCTTCCCTAAATTTCTTTTGCTTGAGCTGGGATCGCTGCCATCAATGGCATTAGGAATAAACTATCCTGACTCATTAGGATGGTTTGATGTTAAGCCATTAGACTGTCCTAAGGCATTTTCTATTCTCATCGGGGAGACGTTGCCTCTTTTACTTCATATAAATGGGAGATTTCCCCTTCTGTGCCCTCCTATCCACCATTTTGGTGATGGACCAATTCTATCGTTGGATTTCTCAACAGATCCTTAACCAAATTATGCCCAGGGAGTTTCTTTCCTCTACCATTTTTTTCATTTCCTCTACCATTTTTTTCATTTCCTCTATGAGTTTGGAGTTTGATTGTTCTTGATTTTTAGCGACCTTACTAAAAGCCAATGCTTGCTTTTGTAGTGAAGTCATCATTTGAGAAACCATATTGGTTAGTACCTAAGTCGATGAATTCACTTGATCCGCCAGTTGGTTTACCGTTAGGTTATTTCCATCAGGTGCGTTGAGAGTTTCAGTTGCAACTGCTACATTGTGTCAATTCTTTCATTAGTATTAACACCATGTGAACTTCCCATGTTAGGAATATTGACTCCATTCAAACCGTTGGCGGCAGGAATGGTTCGTGCTTCTTTGTTGTTACTGATGACATTGTTCTCGTTGCCATGGTTAGCTCCATTGATCCTCGCGCATGATTTCTTATACTGGGCATGTTTCCCTTTTAGATTAAAGGGTACCATCGGGCGTGCCAATGTTTGCGCTTGGTGGCAAAATGCTTTTAACGTGGTGTTCTTTTCGACCTCTTATCTAAAGACTTCTCTAAACGAGAAAATCTAGATAAAATGAGAATAACTAAAACAGAAACTGTGATTAAATGGCTAATCAAATTACGTATAGCACACCCATATTGAGTGGTAACTTGTACCATTAGATCGATCGACACAAAAAGGACATAGGCCTCAATCAATAGAGGCAATCAATAGAGGCAGTAGTACTGCATAAAACAACAAGTTTTAAAGAAAAGAAAAGACTTGATGTCAAGTTGATTTGTTTGAGTCTGATGATGATCCCCTTTTCTGTTCTTTTCATCCCTCTTTTATCTAGCCTTCCATCAAGAAACTGTTCGCTCCAACTTTACCGGTTTTGATTTCAAATGGGACCATGTATGAACCACCTGTAACCGTTGATGTCGATCACTTCAACAGACGTGCTGATTTTGACGATTTATCTTCTATCTGATATTTCCACGCGGTGTTCTTCCCAACACTACGTCCCCACGTCCCATGGAAATTTGAACCGTAACGAAACTGCCCCCATCATTATCTGATCCACCGTAAACTGCCATTTTATTAGTACTAGTGATGTATTAAATTTAATCTTCCATTCATTGTCCTTTGTCCATGTGTCCACCATCTATTGGCTGTAAAAATTACATGCCAACAATATCAAAGCAGCAACGACCCCGATCCGGTACATGGTCAATCTTATGCTCCTCCTTTGCATTTAATAGATCAGGTTCTTATGAAATATATGCCTGCTTGTTTACAAGGATTCGAGACACCGAGATTCTTTTAGATGCCTTCAACGGTTGGTTCATATATGCTGTCAATGCAATATATATGGCATGAAGCTTTTTCTTTCCAATGAGTTCTGCTTATCACTGTGCATGTAATTTTTCTTGGATTTATAATTCTCCGGATGTAGATCTTTCATTTTTTTCCTTGGAAATTTCTCAATTTCCTTTCCTGTGGATATGCTTCTTGGGTTAGCATGAAGTGTGTGTTCCTTGGATTCTTAAACTAATTGCATGAAGTTGATGTTAAACTTGCTTTTCATTGCTTTTGGATCTTATTTGCATCCTTAGTTTACTGTGCGCTCTTCTCCTTTCTAGTCATTTTTTGCAGCCTTGGGATCTATTCAGATCGTATCAAATATTGCATTTTGCTACTTTATTTGAACAAAACTATCAAGTAGGTTAGAATCTAAAGCCAGTGCTTTATCTTTGTGAAAAATTGTCCGCTTTATTTATGTTAGCTGAATTAGTACTGCAAAAACTATTTCTTTTGCGAAGTAATGGTTGCCACAGCTTTCATTGTTCTTGGAAACATCTTCCTTCTTGCATTCGGCAACCATCAGTGGTACATCTGCTCCCTGAGGATAATCTGGTTTAATTTCCATAAGGTTGGCCGCGTATGATACATAATTATGCCTAAACTAATTTATTTCTACTTAACTAGCATGAGAGATCTACAATACTTGGCTTTTTAGCAAATAAGAACTCCTGGACTTGTGAACTCCTGCAAGTCAAATGAGAGCCACCTGTCTGTCGATAACATTAATAGAATCATAGAATCAGAATCTAGATAGAGGAGCCAGTATACGGGCATCTGGTATACTTAAATAGAGAAAAATAAATCAAACTCGTCCCAAGTCTTTTAGAAGGTTTACTTCATAATTTCTCTAATCTATGTAGCTCAACCTCATAAGTCCCACCTAAAGTGGTCTCTGGGGCATCATGCTCATGCTATTTCTCTTTTCTTTTAGAGTAACGATAAAACAAAAAAGTGCCCCAGAGATGCGCAATCCAATTACAAGCAAATGAGGCTGACAAGAAGATGGATTGTTGTGTCACAATGTGCACCATAAATATAGATCCACTCTTGTTTTACTCTCTCCAACTTGCCGCATATTATGAAAGTCTAGATGAATCAAAATACAACATTATTGGAATTGACACCCCACTAAAAAAGTTTGCACTTTCTTAGAAATTCTCACGCGGGTATGATCCTGGAGGGAACAAATTGCGAACATGTGTTTTTTTTTCCTCATATTTTAACTTGAGGAAGATGGGAATTTGGGTACGATTGCATGAGTTCTACTAGTTGTTATAATTGGAAGATTCCGTCTGTTATATTGGTAAAACTTAAAAGGTTTCTTGTGCTCTGTTTTCTTTTATGTGTTTATAGTTTGAATGCCGGACCAGTTGGGAGAGAAGTATAGCAACATAGTGTGTTTAACTGAATTTGTGAATCGGTACTATAATCCTTATATTGCTTTCAATGCAGGTTTGCTTAGCAAATCGGTTGCTAGTGTTTTAGGATGTGGTCTATGATGATGATGCCATGATACAGCTCTGAGTTTTTCGGTCGTTGATTTGTAGATGTGTTCCATCTGGTGGAGATATTTCGTTGGCATATTGTGTCAGAATTTTAGGATGATTCTATGTTGTCTGTCGTTATTAGGGAGAGCATTTAAACTGTTAGAACTATTCAAACCCTGAAAACTTGACCGAGTAATCTGACTAATTCCAAACCAATCTAAATGACAATCATTTGGTGTTTTTTTCCCCTCCAAACCGCATATTCGGTTTGGTCGATTACAAGCCGAACGAACCTTATATAATCTAATTCATTTATATTTTAACCTAACCTTGGTTATTTTCACTAACTATGTTAGTTCTTTTAACCATTTATATAAAATAGGGAGAAATCATATATTCTTCTAACCCTAATATAATACATATTTTTAATTTTTCACTCACCATCCACATCTCGGCTCCACCACGCCTCCACGCCTCTACCATTGCTGCTCCTCCACCATGCCTCCACTCCACCACCACTTTACCATTCCTCCACCACAGCTGTGCACCACGATTCCACTCCACCACTGTGCCTCCATGCAGCTCCTCTTTCCTTACGTCGATCTATTTTTGTGAGGCTAATGCTAGACTGTTAGTCACCAGCTATTTAATTTAGTCCAATAAGGAGTCCAGTTCAGCCCAGTTAGAGTCCATTCCAGTTAGTTAAATCAGTCTAGTTAGTTAGTTTACCCACATCCAGTTAAGAGATCGTGATTGATTAAAGAACTCGAATATAGCTTATGATTAATGATTGATGCATGTGAATGTCTTTGATTTATATGGAAATTACAGATAACTCTCGAGATTTGATACCTCCCATCTGCTTTATCAGAGATAATTATCTAAGACGGATCCCAGAGAAAGACTAGCTCAATAGCTCAGTAACTCAACGCGAAGTGCCAAGCACTAAACTTGGGCTCATATTCGATTCCATATGGGCTATGTTTCCGTCAAATCTATTATGATGATAGGAATAGTTCCATTAGGAAAGGCCTTGAAGTGAGAATCAATAGTACGAGAACTTGTTGAAGAAAACTTTACCCTTTACAAACCTATGCCATGTGTTATAGAAGAGAAGGCTTGGCTGAACCGCTAGCTAAATGCCAAGGGAATTGACTAGCTTGAAGTC
This sequence comes from Escallonia herrerae, assembly GCA_033070095.1. NCBI lineage: Eukaryota > Viridiplantae > Streptophyta > Magnoliopsida > Escalloniales > Escalloniaceae > Escallonia > Escallonia herrerae. The sequence continues at coordinate 232,853 of JAVXUP010000433.1, read as the reverse complement.
ACATAGAATGCATAGCTTAAAGAAATAAGGAAAGGAGCTTTTTAAAGAAGGAAGGTTTTGAAAGAAAAAAAAAGAAATGAGGTGTCAGCGGTATAACGAATTCAGGACAGATAATGTCCCAAAATTTGAGAAAAATATAAAAATTAAAGGATGAACCAGCCGATTTTTGACCGACCAGACGGTTAGTTGACTCTTTCTCGATATGTAATTTTTATCAAATATTCTGATTTATTGCCAGATCACAGTTTGAGATGGTCTTATTTTTGTTACCCAGACCTCTATAAAAGGAGTCTTTGGGCTTTGAATGGGATCAACTTTTTATCTCTAGAGCTTTTATACCAATTCTTCTCTAGAAGTTGGTATATAATCTCTAAAGAGAAATTAAGTAGTTCATATTAATTTCTCCACATCCATGAGTCAATCCTATCATGGATTTGTTACAAGTCTTTACTAAGTCTTATAGGCAAACACATTCTTGAAGTACTTTTACACACCTTTCAAGATTAGTTTAAACTATAATAGTCTATAGCATCTCCCATCCCTCCGACCTCATTTCAGTGAATAGAATGAAATCATATAAAAAGAGTCTTTCAATTCATTTCATTTTATGTAAGTTCGAGTCAAAGACCGAAGTGTAGGTTGCCACCTGCAGGGCTCGATTGATCCATAGGGTTTTGATTCGAGTTTATCCAACTGCACATGTAGGCTATTCGATCCCAGCAGTCGAATTCAATCTAATACGATAAAAGTAGGTTTTGTATTTGTTTTATGTTTTAGCATGTTATAAAGGCCAGTTATCACTAAAAAGAAAAATACAAATTGGGTATGTCATGTGTCTAATATCTTCCTGTTGTATAACTTAATCTTTGAACCCATCATTTTCCTTTTTTATAGATTAATAATCTTTGGACACTTTAGAGTCTTTTTAAGGTTTTTCTTGTTTTCACTTTTGTTTCACAAAATAAGATGAGACTCCCTAAAATTTTAGACCCTTTTCCCCGAGGTGTAGGATTTGTCACGAAGCGGTTCGCTAAAAAATATAATTTGCACTTTGAATTCAACCTGTTTCATCAAAATGTTTTCTAACTTATGTTTCCCTTCAGTTTTTTGAAGAAATAGAATATGACTTTTTTATTCAATAATTTCTCTCGAGAGGTGTGGGACTCCATGATGTTTGCTAGTAAGTATTAACACAATTATTTAAGGTACTCTTAAATGCTAATGGCCCAAAACACAATAAATTGATGCTAATCTGAACTTGCTAGTAACATAGTTTAGCCGGCAGTCCAATAAGCTGCTTAAGCTATATGACAGGCCAATGACCTGCTTAAGCTATATATTTATACTTGCTTCAGATAAACTGCTAATTTGAATTTCAGTTTATAGATGATTTCTATTGGTATCAACCCCAGCGATAATCCCTCCCCACTACCTCCTAGGCCTTCAAGAAGAAAAAAAAAAAAAGGAGATAAAAACTAGAGAGCTGTTTGGAGTTTGGAATCACTTTTAGAAAGTCAAAGGGAGTACACCAACTGAGCCTGACCTTGAATTCAGGGTTTATAAGTATTGTGTAAACGCTGTTGCTATAACGGGGTAAGTGATACAAGTACCTTATAGAGCCATATTAGATATAGGCATAAAAAATATTATTATGAACAAGCGGGTAATAGTAAGAACCAAATAAAAAGTACGTTTGAACCTAAAAGACCAGAAAGTGGTCTGATGAGCTAAAAGTGGCTTTGTTTAGTGTTGGGGATCGCCGACTAGCACTAATTGAGGTGATGATTATCGATGACTTGACTTCTAATCTTGTCGAAGGGCAAAGTTTAAAAGGTTTTGTGGAGTTTTGGAACCAATATTTCATGTTCCATTGCATCTTAATGTTGCTAGAGATATTCTTAAGTTGTTTTGCAAAGAGGGAGAACTGCTAAAGAATCTTTTAAAATGTGAATGGGTTTGTCTCACTCCCGACACTCTTCATTACAAAATATCAACTTCATGTGTCTTAGAAGTCATTGGATTTATTCTGATTCAAATTTGCAAAAGACGATTATAGTATTTTGTCAAATCCGTGAGATTTTTCAAACAATGGACTTCCAAAAAGCGTCACAAAAAGTCAAATATTTAGGCCTACCTTTGTTCACGAACTAGTCAAAGAAGAAAGCATTTGCAGGAGTAGTTGAAAGAGTGGAAAAAAGGCTAGCAAGTTGAAAATCATGACTTTTTTTTCTATGCAGGACGTGCTACTCTAATCAAAGCGAGTGCCATGGCAATCCTCACTTATCTAATGTCCACTTTCGTGCTCCCCAAACAAATTACCAACAAGCTGGACACAAATCTAATGTCCACTTTCGTGCAGAATCAATCATATTGATGATCAAAAATCAAACCTCTCCTTTCTAGAACATCAAAAACATCGTTGAAGAATCCAAAGCCTACTTGTGTGACTTCCCAGCTGGAAGTTTGTTTATAATCCTAGAATTGCAAACAAAGCTGCTCATAATCTTGCTGCTTTAGCTTTCTTTCATAATCATTTTGACTTTGTTCTTCCTTCGTCCAACCTTTTGTTTAACTTGGAAGAATGTAGGAACATTGATGTCTAGCTTGTTCTCTGCTTTTCGTTTAATGAAATAGCCTTTTAACAAAAAAAAAAAAAGTTGAAAGTCACAAGGATATAAATTTTTTAAAGCTATTGAGACTTGCTTGTTGAATTGGAAGACAAATAGTCTTCGTATTATAACAATTTATAATGCTAGTTCTAATGATGGTACTATTAAATATTTTAAGAGTGAAACTAACGGGGGTGTACTATCATGGATAATGATTTCATGCCCATGAGTTAAGGTGCTCAAATTACCAAGTCATAGTCAATGAAGTTGTGAAAGAAGTGCACAGGTCCATTGTAAAGATTCGGAATGCAGTAAGGTATGGGAGATCTTCTCCTTATAGGCTTTTAAGTTTCAAGAGATGTCTAAAGAAGGAGAAAAATGAATGTAAGTGTCTTGTTTGTCTAGATATTCCAACTTTAACATACATAATGCTAGAAGCTGCCCAAAATTTTGAATTTTTTTTTTGACAAATTAGAAGAAGATGATCAGGCTTTTGTAAGTGCTTCTGACTAAGTTCAAGTGAGGACGAGGACAATGAATCTGGTGGGATTGGAAGGGAAACAAATACATGGTCTCCTTGGTTGGAAGTTTCAGAAAATGCTAGGGTGTTTTTTCAGTTTCTAAAAATTCCCTATGAGGTGACTTTACAGTTTTTGGGTTCTTTGTATGTTATGTCTAATGCCTGTTTTAACGAAATCATGGTTGTGCGACTGAAATTGGTACAATTGTGTAAAAGTGACAATTATATCTTGTTTTCTTTGAATTGAACTTGCTGAAAAAGTTTCAAAGTATTGGGGAAATGGATAAACTGAATAAGTTGGAATATGTTGCTGTTGTTTTGGACCCTCGTCACAAGGTGAAGTATGTTACACTTGTTTATGTCAAATGAATGATACTGGGATGGTCAAAGATATTGTTGACAAGGTGAAAGAAAACTTGATTTGCTTGTTTGAGCATTTTGCGCAGGGAGATAGTGAAAATACTAAAAAAATAGTCAGTTTTTAGCACAAAAGGTCGTATACTAGCTTGATCCATTTAGAAGTGCTTTCAATACAAGCATGGTAGAAGCTCTTGTTTGTACTCAGGGTTCGTTAAAATATCTTTGGCCCCTATCGACAAGCTATGTGTGAGGTTAAAAAGTATGAAAACATATTTTCAGGTAATAACTTTTTAAATTAGTGAAATTGCTTTAGACAAACTTATATGTTGAATTTCCTAACCTCTTTCCTTCAAAGAATGCAACGCGATCAGATGTAAGCAGTGAAAGTGGTGCATCTATTGTTTTTGACCAAGTCACGAGGTAATTTAAGTGCATAGCTGTTTTTCTTTATTTTTTTATTTTCTATTTGACTGTAAATCATTTTCTTGTGTTTTAATTGTGAAACATGTGAACTATGGTCATTGATATGAACCGGGTTCATGTCGGCATTTTGTCATTTCTAGTTTTCTCCGAACCTGATTCATGTCTTTGTCAGTAATAAGGTTCACATCTTTATCTATAGTGACCTTTTGTCTTCTTTTTAAAAGTTACATGTCTTATGCATCTCATATATTGTCATTAATGAATTTTCAGAAATGTGGACTATAATTTATTCCTGGTTGAAGCTTGATGATGAAGGTTTTAAGGATGTCAAAGTCCTTTTCGTGTATCCTTTTCGTTTTAAAGTTCATTCGGAGTTTTTTTTAACATATTGATGGTGTTAAAGATGCTGTAATGTTGTGTAATGACTAGCTCTCTTTTGAATTTAATGTAAGATCATCAAAATTTTGAAGATCCACAGGACTTGATTTTTATTTTAAGTAAATGTTGATGGTTTTGAAGATGCTGTATAATTATTAGTTATAATTTGAATGTTATGTAATACAATTAAATTGTTAAAACTTATGCCACTTGGTTAGTTTTTGAGTTGTAATAACAATTTTTATTTTTTTTGGGCTTGTTAGCATGTCTAAGTTACTACTTATTTAGGCCTAAAATAGAGTTTGGCCGGAAACTTCAATCCCTTTAACCCGTTCAAATATGAACAGTTCAATTATGGTTCTATTTCTCTCCTGTACCTATATTGTTTAGTGTCGCGTATGACGTCCGAGGTTCCTTTGGGTGGCACAAGGCTTTCCCTACAAGAATAATAATATGAAATTATTATTATTTTGACCAAAATAATAATTTTATAATATTATTATAATTATTTTGACTAAAATAATAATAATATGTTATTATTATATATGAAATGATTTCTCTTAATTTTATTTTAGACTTGTTATTAGATATTATATATTCTTTAACGCCAAATGGTAAGAATGTACAGGGAATGGCTAATATGTGTGAATTGCATTATAGATCAATCATATTTGGAATTTTAAAAAATAAACAAAGTTTAGAAAAGCCTTCTTTGTACTTGTAGTGACGGAACTTCCGTTGCTAAAATATTCGACGGCAGACATTAGTAACGAAAATTATGTTGCTAAAGGTCTTTGCTGATGAAATTCTGTCGCTAAAAGTCTATTACAATTTTATTTTTATTTTTTTGCAAAAACAAAAAGAGGAAAAATATCAAAAATACCTTTAGCAACCAATATTCCATCGCTAAAAGTAAATAATTCCGTCAGTAAAAGTCAAATTTTTACCGACAGGTCACAAAATTCCATCAATATCTTCTAGCCTCGGGTTTAGTACCAACAGACTTTTATCGACGGAAATTCCGTCAATAAAAATTTTTCTCGACGAAAAATCGATTGATAAAAGTTGTTTTTTCTTATAGTGATTGTCATCCTCAAAAGCTTAGAAGGCACTTAGTATCTTCAAAACCTTCAACATCTATCCATCCAAATGGCAAAGGTAGAGAAAAATTAGTAGAAAATGCATCAAAGACGACTATATTTCTGAGGATGATGATAATATTGGGTACAAAACAGTTACCATCCTCAACATGAAGTTCTTCAACTCATGTGGAAATGTCCTCTATGATGCTAGTAATGTCCCTACCTGACACTATGAAGCAAAAGTTAGGAGGAATGGCTTTTTTCAGGCAATAATGATCTTGAAAAAGGGATTCAAGATTTTATCGATAGCATCAGCTATTAAAGCTTTAGAAAAGCTAAAGATAAATGACAAATGGATTGCGAAAAGCCCAAATAATTCTTACGTGGAATTATTATTCGTATTCCAAGGATATCATGCATATAAAATAGATATCTTAGCAGATACAAGAGTGTGATACCGTATCACTAAACGAGAAATTTTACCTGCAGAAAGATAGATCAAAACCAATGAATTCATGAGCATGCGAATGGAAACGAAGACGAATTCGAGCAAAATATGAACCATATCATATTTAAGTAGCCATTTATAATAGAGCGACTGATACAATTTGATAGCTGTAAGAGAGATTTTCTAGTTGGAAGCAATTTTTTCTCAAGCAAGTCGAAAGTCGACCATTTATTCAAGATGAGTCACAAATAAAGTTACAACGCCACAAAACTCCTTTGGTGAAAAAGCTGTAAATCTAGATTTTAACTAGAAAATTAGGAGAATTCAAGCGATCAATACAAAGTGAGTCCCTTTATGCAGCCCAATGTGGTGATATCTTAATTGAATCTTTATGGAAAATGCTCGTTAAAGAATAAATGGAAGAAACAAATGTTAAAAACTAAAAACACAAAGGAGAATGATTATCGGTTCAAATAACAAACCAATCCTATCAAATCAAACAAAGAAAATAAGTTCCTAGTTAGGAAAACATAATGAAAATGTTGGGAAACAACTTTAGTCATGAGAGACTCAAGTTATTGGAAAAAGATAAACCTTGGACTGAACTAATCATAAAAGATAAAGATTATGTGGTAAATGTAAAGCCAATGCAACATGGTCTTGGGTTACAAAATTTCAAACAAGGATGTTTTGATAAACATATTTCAGCTAGCCAAATATTTTCACAAAATTTGATCGAAAGAGTGGATATTGACAAATCAAAATCAAAGAATCTTTAATTCCATTAATAGACTTCATTGAATGACGGAGACATTATGAATGGACTGTGTTACAAATCGGATTGAAAACTACCCCACCATTCTTTCAAGGATGAATGGCAAAACTGTCTACTGTAATTTATACGTTTTTACAGGTCTCTCCCAGTAATCTTAACTTTTGCAATAGTGTTTGGCTTGTGGAAGATGTCGAAAAGTTGGGGGAATGAATGGATTGATATACGCGGCAAAGACTTGAACCAAGAGTGTGTGGCTTTTCGGAGGGTGGTTGGTATAACATGGCACATTACTGCATTTGAGACTTGAAGCAACATTATATTGGTGTCGAAGGGGTAGACATATCTCATGGATCGCTGCTGCCTTTGTAATTGGATGGGAGCTTTTTGCTTTTGATTTCTTTGATAAAGATTATATCCAAAATCTAATTTAAGATGAGATTTCCATAGGGACAATGTCCAGAGGCGACCTTACAAGTGTTCTTTCATAGGGGATGGTACTCAGTGACTGTCCTTCAAGATGATCGTCCTTGGGGGCAACCGGCTTTTGGACGGGAGAGCCCTTGAGGATGTCTTCCTTGCAATGGGAGGAACTCATGCTATCTTCTTCTGATGGACCTTTGTAGTAGCACAAGAAACTCCTTGTAACATGCTTGCTCCATTGACTTGTAAATCGAGTTGGCCTCTGAGTCATACCTGCGACCATAACTTGACCTTGAAGAAAGATAGAGGTTGAGGTCACTCAGATCAAGGCAAGGACGGTTTGTGGATGCAGAGGTTGGAGTGACATCTAGGGTTTTTTTAAAGAGTGTTAACCATGCCTTTTAACTCGTGACGTTCCTTCTGAGACTTGCATGCGGGGTTTGAACACCTTGTGATTGATACGATGGCGTAGATCATCGTTTTGCAATGTGGGGGTTGGTAAAAAAATATTTTCAAGATCGTTCCTCTAACACGTGAATGTTGGATGTTATGCTCACATGGGCATCTTCAGATAAAGTGGCATTCCGATGAGTGGGCGTCGAACACTGATTGCCCGAGCAATTGGGTCGATGAGAGTTGCTCGATTGTTGATGAAGGTTCCAATTATTTTTTATGGCCAGGGTGTCACTAGAAGATGAGCTATTGGCCATTTACCTTATCTGGGTCAAATGGTTGGTACCAATCTATTGCGGCTAAAAAGTAAATCAAAAACCATAGTCTGGAATGATGACCTGCAAGAAAGAAAGAGTGACTGCTGGATAAGGTTCCAATTGAGGCACTCTCAAATGCTTAAGTCAAAGTGCAAACGGTAGAACGCTAAGCAAGCAAGAAAACATAAGGTGTATGAACATTAATAATTGGTCCACATACCTGGTGGACTTCCGTTTATAGATGCATAGATGTTCCAACCCTAGTATAACTAGAAGTTCGAACCCCAAGTTTGAACCCTAGTTGGTCCAAATTACCCGAATGAGAAGAGCCAATGACTCACTGGACTTCATCGCACCTAATCGTGAATCTTGAAGACCGGTTGTCTCTAAAGTTCAAAATTGCAGAGATGGACAAGTTCAATGGGACCACAGACCGTAGGGTCCATATCAAAATGTACATGCATGCACTAGCACCATATGGAGTTAATCGTAATCAGTTGATATTACTTTTCCACCGTACTCTGACCGAAGCTGCCTTTTGTTGGTACCTCATTTAAGATGAACCCCGAGTTTGAACTTGGGAGGACGCTGCGAGAGAATTTATAAACCAATACAACTACAATGCCGATTTAGACATTACCCAAAAAGACCTAGAAACCTCCAAACAGGAACCGAGAGTATCAGTGTCTGCCTTTATCACGAGATGGAGAAATAAGGCTGCTTAGATGGTGAACTGCGCTACAGAAGAAGAGCAAATGAACATAGTCATAAGTAATATGCTCCGAGTGCACCATGACTATATCTTTGGTGACTACCATACCTCCTTTAAGGTACTAATGAGATCCTTCATACAGATAGAAGATGCCATCAATAAAGGGACCATTTCCTGTTAGTCAAAGCCATGGGTATATCGAGCAGGTACAAGGAATTCTAATGTCCAACCGAAGCCCGCCAATGTCAACAATATACAAGCACCATAGATAGTATCATGTGAGGTCATCTTAGAGCCTAATAGGAAGTTCACTCCATTGATGTACCATTGCCCAAGGTATTTAAACAATTATTAAGAAGGGACATGATATCCAAGCTACTACCTACCCCCACGCCATTAGTAATACAGGAAGGATACGACATTAAAGCTTTTTATGTTTATCATCGAGGGAAGAGACACTCTACAGATTGATGCATGAGTCTCGGGCATGCCATCTAGGACCTTATTGACAAAAGCGAGGTTTTTCCTCTCGTCAAATGTAATATCATGAAAAAAACCTTACCACTTCATAAGGTTAACTTAATCAATGATATAGCCTACCAGTGATAGATCCGATCGTCCTTATCACTGCAGCAAGTCAGTATGTTCAGCGAGTTTCAGTATTTGATTCTCTGCCAGAGTTTTATGATGTTATCATATGGGAAGAGTTGATAGAAGATGAGGTCTTTGCTACCCATGAGGAGTATGATGAAGACACGAGCTATATGCTCAAGCACAATGCCGAGGTATCCCATATAACCAAATCCGTCCAAGTTTACGAAACTGTTTCCCAATAAGCTACATCCGACCTACTATTTTCTCAAGACCCACCAGATGACGAAGTGTTAGGACATTTCAAGAAGACTCATTAAAACATCTTTATTTGAGGTTTTATCCGCTTCCTATTCCCATAGACAAGCCCTGGTCAAACTGCCCAGCAAAGCCCAGATGCCCACACATACCCAGCCCTGAAGACATGTACTGTCATGACCCGAACCCACGGGTGGGTCCAGGAGCTAGGCACGTGACCGGCCGCAGACCCAATGGACTCCAACCAAGGGCTCTGCCAGACCTTACTTGCTAAAACCAACATATGCTCCAGTGAAAATTAAAACTTCTCCAAGACTCTAATTACATGTTCATGTTTTCATTTAAATACATCACTCATACTAAAGCTTTTCATAACTCCGATTGTCAACAACTAAAGCTAAACCGACAATCTAAATATTTAGCGACTCAGTCCATGCAATGTCCGAAGCTCCTCACCAAATTGTCTCTTCCTATGCTCCTCATCATCACCTTACTTTCAACCTGAAATGATAAGTAAGGGATGAGCTTCCACGTGCTCAATAAGTAACCAATGATTCCACCAGGTGAACCATGGCATGCCAGAAAATAATGCACTTTTAAAAAAATATAGCAACATTTGAATCTAAAATCATGAAGTAATTATCCCTTAAATGAAATATAGTACATGAAATAAAACTGAGGTATAAAATCATTAGCACAAAACTCATGACAACCAGTTCAATCCAACATTAGCTCAAACGATATGCTGCGGTCAGCGTATAGGCCCCACTGACTAGGGCCCACAATCCTTACCCCTTCCTGAGATAAATACTATTCGGTTAGGGTATACGCCCCCTGACTAGGGCCCACAATCCCTACCCCTTCTTGGGATAAATTTAATCTGTGGACGCAATGGCGAACCACAAGCAATAGTACTGTGCATCAACGTACAAGCCCTGTTGACCAAGGCCCGAAATCCAACTGTCCCCCATTGGATATGGGGCACAACAATAAAATAAAACCAAATCACCTTTTGTTTCATCGTAAACACAACCACTCATCAACTGATGGTCAAACCATCCCCACACTCCTTTGGAGAATTATCAGGATGTTCAATATTCACAATAAAGTCAAATACCAAATATTTCAAATCCGAGTTCCATTTTAATTTCTAAGCAAAACATCATTTACATGCTGGTCCAGTTTTTTTTAACGAGAAATAAACCACTAAAAGTTTTTTGTTAAATCAAGCCAGAGCAGTTAAACATAATTAAAGCAGTCAATGTTGATAAGTACCACTTTTAACCATAGAAAACATATACATTAAAAATACTAGTTAAATCAAAGGGTCACTTACTTGACGCTACGCATTCCTCATATCAAAATCTCCGAAGCGACGATCATGCTGCTACATCTGGCTCAAGAACCTTCAATGCCATTCTTTTCCTTTTTTATATCCCTATGCGTGCTTTAACCCGAAAGCATCATCGGTCAACACCATAACCCTTTTCTACCGAAACCTAAATAACAAACCACACGGATGTCATTTATTGTCGCTCGAGCACGCCTAACTATTAGGTTTCTCTTAAGTGAGTAAAACTTACCCAACCGTCCCTCGACTTTTGTAAAAATACATATTCGCTCCCGATGCCTAATGTACCCTTATCCACCTAGATATAACCTAAAAGAGTCTTTTTAGACCACTGGTGGGATTTTTTGGACAAGAACGGTCGTTACCAAAATTTCTGGCTCGGAACCCCAAATTACTCATTAAATTGAGCGTCAATGCTCAAGCCCCAAAAATATAACGAACGACACCGGAATACCACGACATTTCCGACACTCAAGCGTCACCATCATTTTAGATTACTATAAAATTCTAGGCTAAAAATAATTTTGTTTACTATGTTAAATAATTCAAAAACTTGTTTTAAAAATAAAATTATTTGAGGTACTTCCCAGAAGAATATGAGAAAATTTCACATCTAAGGTTTCACAAAAATAATGGAAGTTTTTGTTTTGTACTTTTTCTAATTCTTCTTAGAAGAGGTTCTAAGAAATGATTTTGCAATAGTTGAAATAGTGAAGCGTTACGCGATAATCGCTCGGGCGCTACGCCGCTAACGATTCTAACATAGCAAACGACTTTAAAACTTTTTCAAAACTTTAGAAAACTATCTTATCTTAGCTATATAAGATTATTGTAGGAGGTTCAAAATTTAATAGCTTAATTTACTGTTCTAAAATACACTGAAGTCTCTATCACAAATAAAATTAGTTAGCATGCTTCCCGAGCTCCAAAAAATCTAAACGTTTTACTGTTTGTAGGTCTTGCAAATTTAAGATAAGTTACTTCTTTGAGTTTTGTCTAAATAATTTTCTAGATATATTTTAAATTTTTGAAAACAACTGTTAGAATAGGATAGCTTTTTAGCAACACTTTTGAGTCCAACTCTAAAACATGGACTTTCCCTCTCTCTAAGCAGTCTTCTCCTTCTTCACGCCTACCTAGTACTGTTCTTACATGAACTCACTTCAGCCATAATACTCATTAGCTTGCCTTTACACCCAAATTTTCATAAACCATTACTTTAACTCTTCATCACCATTTACAAGCTACTGCCTTGCGGCAGTAGCTTGTTTCTTCTTGTCAAACTCATGCTCCAAGACCATTTCTCACATTATAAACACACAGGTACCCATTACAAGCACTCTTGCACTCTTGGACACCCACTAAACCACACAGAAAAACACACAGCATTACACCTGCTCCAAGGCAGCCTTGGGTACTTTCTCTCACACACCCACACTACACGTTTCACCCACTATAATGCACATTCAATTCATCTATATTTTTCTTCTAACATCACTGCCTCACCATTATAATTACCCATCTCACACATTACACACACAAAAACTTGTATATATTCACATACTAACACACTCACGACACACCTACACAAATATATGCACCACACTCCTTGTTTTTCAATTGTCATCCATTCACCTTACACTCCACCAACCTGTACACGCATCCATGATCCCATCCTCCTTTCATGGCAGCCACCATGGCTGCCTAATCATCCCCCTTCTTCTTCCATAAATATGTAAGCCCACAATCACATATACACGCCAAAAGACACACACAAGTTACACTACAGTACACACTCAAATGGGTTTTGGATGTACAACTTACAAGAACCTCTCCATTACACCTCAAACTGTTATGCATTCACAGCGGCAAACACATGTAACCACGGCTCTTACAGCCGCAACCCGTCATTTTTTCCATTCTATGCGGCTTCCATGGCTATTCTAATCTCACCGTACTACATATATATGTGGATGTATATGTACTGCTATGCATATGACATGGCCTTACCCGAAATTATCGCCGGAAGGTCCTTCGTTCTCTTTCTCTGCTACTGCTCCAAGCCTTCCTCCTTCAGCCGTTCTTCGAAATCTGAAATTAGGGTCGGCTGATGATATATATACATATATAGGATCGTGATCCATTGCTAGCGCTAGCACTGTTGCTAGCGCTGTTTGGCCGTCCGCTACATAATGTAGCGGACGATAATTGGCTGTCCGCTACATTATATAGCGGACGGTGCTAGCGCTGCTAGCGCTAGCAATGGATCACGGTCCATATATATATATATATATATATATATATATATATATATATATATATATATATATAACCCTAAGCTACGAAACTGCCCATAACTCCATATTCTTTGTTAATTAATCAAACTTTTACCCGAAGTTTCCTCTTATTACGAAAAAGGGTCCAACAATTATTTTTAAAACTTGTTAACGGGTTATTACACTATTTTATTTTGCAAATCGTCGCTAATATTAAGTGCACCGATATTTTAAATAACTTAACGCTAATATATACCGACATTAGTAAATTGTTGCTAAGATTTTCTAAAATACTATTAACGTTACTATTGCTATCTACATCAGTCAATATCAATAATATCTGTTATCGCTAAATCATAACTTATGATTCTAAATTTGCCATTAAAGATCATGCTTGTAGCGTTTTTCTAAATTTGTCGCTATAAGATGCTCAAATAATATACCAATGTTATTTTGGCCCTGAAAATAATTATAATATAGAAAATGTCCCGGGCATTACATGTACCAAGCACTAAGGGCTATTTGGAATGTACTTGCCTTTTCTGAATCCGATTTATCAAAGTTGGGACCTATCCATAAGGACCCGTTCCATATGACAATACGAGCACTTGATAAGAGTATTTCCCTGATCCTCATAGATAATTGTTCAGCCTTGAATATTTGACCTCGATGCACTGTCCATGCCCTCGGCATCGACCCCTCAAATTTTGCCTCTTTTAACCAAGTCGTTCGAGCCTATGACAAAACCTTAAGGAAGGTTATTGGCACAGTCAAACTCCCTATGACTGTTGGAACTGTCAGTTTTGAATTTGAGTTTCAGGTGTTGGAATACCCAATGCATTCAATCTATTATTGAGAAGATCATGGATACATTCTATAAGTGCAATTTCTTCTACGTTACATCAAAAAGTCAGGATTGTTTTGGATAAATTCATTTTCACAATCATGGGTGACTTACCTTAGATTGGGCAAGTGGGAAGGAACAATGACAGTGTTGAGATTCCACATGATTAGTTAGATGGTTTGCTTAGCAGATTAAGGAATGACAACCTAGCTCAGTGTCTAGAATACGAGAAAGTTTGTCTCGTTGAAAAATTCCTCACCTCTTTTGCTCCTTATAATAGCACAACAGGCTTCCTATGTTGCAAAAGCTTCACTATTTCCCTCGAAAGGGTTTGGACCAAAATTGCCAAAGACTTCTGAGCTTTCCAGTTCTCGAGAATAAGAACGATCAGTTTAGGTTAGGGTACAAACCAACTAAGAAGGAGAAAAAGGAAGCCATTAGAAAGGTAGCACAAGCCAAGAGAGACAAAGAGAGCTAACAGCTTATGAACTTCAAAGCCATAACTAGGCTCCCCACCCTGAATGGATGCTTTGTCAAAGAATAAGAAAATAGACCTTTTTACGAATTTTTTTGAGCCTATGTACAATGTGGAAACTGGGAAGCTGATCAAAGCATAGAAAATCTTCTATGATTGTGAATGGGTTGAGGACGAGGAACTGCGCCCAGTACTAAAAAAGTTTCTGATTGGATGAATTTTATGGAGCCGGAGGGAACGACAACATGCTTCAGCGATATGCCTATCTTGGTACTTATCTGTGAAGTGGACGACATACTATGGACCCAGTAAGCCTAATATGTTTAGCACAGGGCGACCCACAGAATTGGATGATTGAGTACGGACTGCTGACTATGGGGAAGATTACCAGAGGAAGCCCTACTGTCGAAGTTTTTTGTGAACCATGTCTCTCTAGATTATTTGAATTTTCTCACTTATTAGGTGATTGAAATATGATGGTAGATTTTGATTACGGGTGATGGTTAATCACAACTAATGAACCCTAATGAGAAAAAATATCTGAAAGAAATAAAAAAAATTAGGAGTCTATCGAGTCAAGCTATTGGCAAAAGAAACAATTAAAGTTAATATAGGTATGCCCAAAAATATAAAATAAATCAAAATAAGGGTTAGCCTAACTGAGAGAGAAAGAGAAGAAATCACTGGACTCTTGAGAGAAAATATAAATGTATTTGTTTGGTCATATAGGGATATGCCCGGTATCGACCCCTCAACGGTAGAACACTAACTACCTACCCTGTTCAAAGCCAACCCCATCAAGCAAAACTTTGCAAGTTGAGACCAAAGTGATCCTTTAAGGTTCAGGAGGAGGCTGTGAAGTTATTCTACATTGAATTCATCAAAGTGATTGAATACCCTACCTAATTAGCCACCATCGTACATGTACCCAAACTAACCGGTCAAGTTCATATGCGTGTTGACTACGAAGACCTTAATCAAGCTTCCCATAAAGATAACTTTCCCTTGCCCATCATAGACAATACTGCAGAGCATGAGTTGGTTTCTTTTATGGATTGCTTCGCTGGATATCATCAGATAAAGATGTCTCCTGAGGATCAAGAGAAAACTGCTTTCACCACCCTATGGGGCACTTTTATTACACAGTTATGCCTTCTGGATTAAAGAATACATGGGCTATGTATTAGTGAGCAGGTACTACCCTTTTACATGGCATGATTCACAGAGAGGTAGAAGTTTACATGGATGATATGATCATCCATTCTCGGAAGTGTACAGATAATTGCACCGTCCTGAGTAAATACTTTGAGAGGTTAAGGCAATATAATGTGAGACTCGACTCATAGAAGTGCATGTTCAGGGTCACAGTCAAAAAATTACTAGGATTTATGGTTAGCAAATGAGGTATAAAGGTTGATCCAGCTAAGATTAAAGCCATAATTAAGATGACCCAACCCAAAAGCAAGAAAAAAATCTGAGGGTTGTTGGGTAGAATCCAGTACACTAGCCGCTTTATATCCTAACTGACCATGATTTGTGAGCCTGTGTTCAGATTGTTAAAGAAATACTCAACTAGAGATTAGAATCCCGACCAGCTTATTGCTTTAGGATCGCATTTGTTGAGGAAGATAAGGTAGCCAAACTATGGTACACCGATGTCCAGAATATTACTCGGGACAGTATATACCTTGACAGATCTTCCCTAAAAGTCCACATATTTTTTAAAAGGTGGGCAGAAAAGTTCATCATGTGCGACAAACGCTTGTACAAGAGATACTACAATGGAGAACACTTGTTGTGTGTGATTGGGGTGAAAGCATTCAGATTATGGAAGTTATACATTCAGAAGAGTTCAGACTGCACATGAATAACTGTATGTTAGCGAAGAAAATTCTCCAATAGGAATATTACTGGAGTACGATGGATCAAGACTGCATTGAGCATGTAAGAATGTGTTATAAGTGTCAAGTTTCTGCGGACCTAGAGCTACTCTCTCCTCGAGAGTTATACAACATGTCATCCCTCCGGCCCTTTTCAGTTTTGGGAATAAATGTAATAGAGAAGATCAATCCTAAGGCTTCTAATAGACACGATTTTATACTCGTAGCGATGGATTATTTCATGAAGTGGGTGGAAGTTGCTTCGTATACCATACTCAATGCCATCATTTGCCGATACAGAGTGCCATGTAACCACATGCGTATCACAGGTCACAATTATCTAGTGTGGCAGAAAAGCATTATATCATGAAAGAAAGCAGAACGCACTCAGCTCGGATAAAAGACCAAGCCCGCTCTTTATTGACTCCCAGCAAACCCATTAGTGCCTGAACATAGCCATCTTGAAGGACCAGAAAAACAATGGGTAAATTAGCAGGGAAATCGACCAAAGCCAAAAAGTCTTCATGGGTCGGGCGAAGTTCGTCCAAGCTGAGTCGAAAGACATAGTCTTCGGCACCACAAAATTTGCAGCAGCCTGAAGAATATCTTTATGAACAACCACTGATTAAAATGCCCATCGATATGGATAAGCTCAACCTTGTTAAAGGAATTGGCAAAAGCTCGAAATTGGAGATCGAAGATTGTGGGATTATCTTCGGAGGCCATTAAGAGTTATTTTCAGATAATGAAAGTCGAATGCCCCTATCAAATAATGAGTCCTCAATATATAATAAGAGAGCCCTAAGTTGTATAGATATAGGACTCAAAAACTTTAAATATAAAAAAATATGAAACAAACTAGATAGTTTTTCCCAAATTGGCCAGTTTTGCTTTCATTTTGAATAGTTTTGACAGTCAATCTCTTTGACTAACCATTGGTTTGACCAAAAAACTTGATTTTCTTTTTTATCAAACATTAATTTTTATGATAAAGATCAACCATCTGGTTTGATCCCAAAAGTTGAGCTTCCTTCTTTATCAACAGTCCGGTTTCACCTAAAAATTGATTTCTCTACTGATCAACCGTCTAGTTTTACGATGAATTGAATTTTGTTTCTGACTGACTAGCCAGTTAGTCAGGGTTTGCCTATTTTAAGGTCAAACCCTGTACTTATTCTCAATCAAGTTCAACTCTATCCATTTTCAACCTTTCCTCCATATCTTTCTGTGGAAGCTTGTAGCATACATTGGAAACTAATCATTTACATAATTGATAATCAAAATCTCAATTAAAAATTAAAAAGGTTGTGCATTACATCAAATTCTGAATAAGAAAAGTCCTTAATGGACTCGAAGTCCTACTCTAAGTTAATTAAGTTCAGGTATCAATGCCTCTCGATCTTATTCAGCCTAGGCTCTGCCTCGTAACCGGATTCTGAGGATTCATCATCTCGCTCATACTCCTTATCCTCAGGATCAAGGGAAGACTCCACTACTATAGGCTTGGTCTTCTTTAAGAGAGCCCGACTAGTCACCTTCGTCTTCCTTTAACCTCCTGACTAAGGTACTGGAGCTCTTTCCATGGGAGTTTGAGTTATAGCAACAAGTAACGGGTTCCACATAGCTCTGTCCTCCACTCAACCTACCGCCCAAAGGCAGAACCGAGGGAGTGAAAATAGGTGCCTCCATCGTCTCAGCAGATAACTCGTACACCCCTAGCAAGTCCCTTAAAATGGATACCATGTCCTTGAGAATGTCTATAATTTGGTAGGCATCCTTCAACATTGAGCTCGAGCCCTACAACAATGAAACTCAAGGATAAGTTAAGCACAATCAAGATTTGAGTATACCGTCTAAACTTGGGCGAGCTCATTGAGCCCAAAGACCTCTTCGTCTTTCTTTTTCTGGGGGATTAGCTTCATCTCCTCACTTTTACTCCCTTAGAAATATAGAAACTATCTAGGAAGGCCAGGGGATATCCTCCATAGACTCCTTTACCTTCTTGCCCTTGTTCTTTCTTCCCAGGCATTCTAGCCCACTGAATCTTCTTTAACCACTTCGTATTAAACAGATGAGCCAAGTCCTCTCTCACAAATTCCTAGTAGGTACAAGGATCGTTCTGCTACCTCAGGGAGGATATATTAATCCTCCTAATCAAGCTCTTCCTCAGACCCCGATCTAGGGACTTTGTTAGGTGCATCATAAAGGGAGGGGCTGCCAAGATACGGGCCTCAATGTCCATGTGATGCTGGAGGAGCTCGCTCTCCCAGATAGAACTCCCCCTGGGAGTATCCCACTAGCAGCACCTAGTACCGAGTGAGCACCAACTCCTCAGGGTATGACTTTGTATTCTCTCACTTGGATAGAGACACCTGAAAGGAAAAGAATGAATTGTGAATAGTTAAAAATATGCATTATCGAGAAAATTCAAAAGATAAATAGATAACTCACCTAATGCTGAGTCAACGGGTTAAAGCTCTCTCGGTAGGCCCTCACTATGGCCCCTACCCGATCATCCCAAAAATTCCACCGAAACATCGTTGATTTTGTCTCTCTAGTGTGCCCCTCACCCAATTGTGGAGCACGTGGTACCAAAACCTCAAAAGTTTAAACCTATTTATAGAGGTAACATATGAGCAAAATGTCATAATACATGCATGAGAATGATTGAGAAAAGTACTAAAAAGAGCATGGACATACTCCCATGTGTCTTAATACCCCATGATCCCATAGAATTATAGAGATATGCAGGAATTCATCACTAGACTATAAGAGGCACAAACTACGATCGCACATTTCTAGTAGAATTAGTAGAAAAGGCCTCTTACTCTCGACTGCTCTGCCCCTTACGATTTTTAGGCTTGGTCTAAGGGCAATCACTCTTTCCCAAACAAGGGCACTCATACCTTAAAAAGTCAGAAGGAACACCAACCCCATAGGTTCTAAGATAGAGCTACGAGATATGCCTTCCGGACTTCCTTTTTAGCATGGGAGTAAAAAAGGAAAAGGCAAAGCTTGTGTTGCTACTTGACCTTATCAAGATACTTAAAAATTGTGTATCGCTTTTTGATGGTGAGAGTACCCTAATCGTTCTCCTCTATCTCTCCCACCTCCTTCAAAGCCCTCAGACACCACAATTGTGTTGAGTCATCCTCATTTCTGAATGATGTCTCCCCCGAGACGTATAACAAAATCCCAGGACATAATGATTGACATTTGCCTCATCAGCACCCTTTAGGGTCATACCCTCGTAGTGAGAACGAAGGATACTGAGCAAAATAGAACTGCCCTTTTTGTAGGACAGCTTAAAACCAAAGTAGGCGGACCATGAGATCCCAGTCCTTGTCGAGATCATAGGCACAAGGAATAGGCCTACCTCAAGCATGAATACCGGTGATATTTGCAAAATTATAAGGGTAAGTGTGGCCTCCCCGAACGATAGGTGCAAAGTATTGGTAGAATCCCACCAACTATCCGCTAAGCATAAGAGATGCTTTTGCTATGCTTGAAAGCATGTAGTCTAGAAAAAGTTTAAAGCTGGTTCTGGCTATTCTATTCTCTATATAGACTCCGGCACCTTCCCCCACCATTACCTTCCCAAATTAAGGGATCCCTTACAATATATATTCACTGGGACGGGCTTCAAAAAAACAATAAAAGGGGGAAAATTTTAAGAGTCGTCCAGCTTAGGCATGGAATGAGTGAAAAATAAAGTGAGGAACCCAATTTTCATGGGAATTACTTGCGTGTGAAAAAAGTATGAAATAGTGTGTGAGATGGAAGGGAGATCGTTAGAAAACATACCTCGTGCACAAAAAAAGTAGCGTCTAAGGTGTACTCTTGATCTGGAGTCAAGAATGAGTGATTGTCCATCTGAAGTTGTGGCTAGAATCACAAACACAGCCATATTAAGGCCCATCCTCATGCCCTCTTCTAGTTCACTTGAGTTCCATAATTTCTCAAAATTTTGGGAAGATTAGAAGGAAATCATTGGATTTTGTAGCCTAGAAGTGTAATTAGGGTAGGATTTGACAAAAAGAAGCCCTTCTTGGAGAGGTATTTAAGAAAGACAGTATTTGAATTATGTTTAAAGTTGGAGAAAAAACTCTGAATATAGTGCCCAAATCTGAATGGATAAACTGACTGGTTTTTCGTTTAATTTAGTTAAACCCCCTTACTAACCAGTTAGTTTCAATACTTTAATTAGCCAAAAATCAAACCGTCTAACTAATTGGACTGTTTTTGACTTCATATTTCAACTTTTCATATCCTCTTACCAACTGTCCAGTTTTCAACCTAATAATAACAATAATTAAAAAGAATAATTTTTTTTGGCATACCCTTTTGTTTTGAAAATTACTAAATTGTTTGTGATTGTTGAAATGTTTTAAAAAATTATCCTTGATTGAACTCATGAGTCGTTTTGTAATTATTTTGGTTGTTCTTTGAAAGACCTTACTGAGCTGTCAAATGCTCACCCTTTGTTTGACTCCCTTCTACAGGTAATGATTAGATGTAGAATGCTCGGGAATGAGTTTAGAGTCTGTGTGATATCCGGTAAGCCCACCATTACTGTGCATTGAGACCCCTGCGTGGGTCGGTACTGTCAACTCGTTCTATAAGATAGGTTCCACGTTATGCGGTAGGTTAACGTTCCAGGAGTTCAGGGTGACGGAGATCTGAATTTTTGGGATGTTACAATTGGTATGAGAGCAATTCGGTCTTGTGGTTATAATACGTATTTGATTATGTAGGCACGGAACCACAGATCATAGGTAATATGATTATGTAGAATTGTTTTCCGATTAACAAGAGTGGGGTAGGAATATAGTGAGACAACAAAATCCTCATTTCAAATTCTTCTACCAATTCCTAATCTGCTTGCGTCACATTGGCAAATTTCCCTAACATCTATTCATGAAATCTCATAAAAGTACTGGGCAAAAAATAATTCCCTAAATTGTTCCCATGTGATATCAATCAATTGCTAATGTATCAGACTCCTCTCTATCATTTCCCACCATTGATCGACCTCACCTCTCGGTTTATAGATAGCAAATTCAATCGTTTGTCTCTCACTACAATAGATTGCCCAAGAACTTTCTCCACATTGTTAATCCAGTTCTCTATCTCCATAGCGTCCAATAACCCCCATAAAGCTAGTCGTGTTTTTGTCAATTAAATTCACCCCATTTACTCTTGTTTTGAGGTTGTGGTTGTGGTTGGACCAGATTCGGTATTCCTTGGTACTGGTTTGCCAGATTCTATGTCATTAGGGTTGGAATTGGGTTCTTAGTGTTTAAAACCGCAACCATTGGTTTTGGATTCTGAGATTCCTCCCTAATAGGTAGAGGTGCCTCTCTACAATCATAAAACCTCCACATAGCATATTCCTAATATAAAGATTGTTTATCAGGTCCTTCCAATGTCGAGAAATGATCCTTGCTCATCTTATACAATCCTATTGGAATATCATCTTTTGGGGACCTCTGGACCCTTTGTACTGTCTCTAGTGCCAGTGCGGGAAGTCTGAATGGGGTCTTAGGCCTGGACTAAGAGATAGAATGATCTTAGCTCGATTGATAAGCTATATGGTATGTCTTTCCTTGGCTTGTGTTTAAGGAGTAGCCCAAGTCTGATGATAGAAGAATGTAGGAGCAAACACAGGGTGGACAGAAGAGAGGTAAGCAGGAAATCCTTCAGGAAAGATCTACAGGGCAGACAAATACTGGCAGTTGTTAGTGCCAACACGTCAGGGTGCCTAAGGCCCAAGAATGGGACAGAGGCACAAGTTCAGGCCTGCTTCGGCTCAGGGATTTAGACCTGGGCAGTGTTATGGGATTAGACCAGAAAGAGTATCTGATTCAGAGGAGTGCACAGGGTGTAGGGCTCGATCAGCTCAGAAAACTAGATATGACTATCATAGAATTTTAGAGTCCGACCTACATAGAGTATTGCTCAAGGTGGCGGGTCAGATTTTTTAGCCACCCTATGTATCGTGTATGGGAGGTATCATGGTAGTAGATCATGCTACAAGGTTATCAGAGGATGTCTTAGGTGCGGTAATATGAAGCATCAGGTTTGAGATTATCCAGTTGTTAGAAATAATTAGTCAACTTTCCATTCCACACCTATAGGTAGTGCATCAACCAGCAGAAGTCCTCGTCAGGGAAGAGGACAAGGTCGACAAAGGCGGATTCAGCAATATCAAGTCCAGCAGAGGCAGAGAACTGAGACATCAGCCAGACTTTACCTAATGTCTACTTAGGATGCGACTACATCCGATGACGTGGTGTCAGGTACATTACAGGTTAACCCATTGGATGCTCGTATAACATTTGATTTTGAAATGACATATTCTTTGGTATCCCTTACTTTTGCATAGCGATTGAGGATGAGAACCTATCCTTTATGAACTGATCTTATGATAGGCACTCCTTGGGAGGGTCTTTGACTGTTTCTACGATTTTGTATGGGTGTACTGTCTATGTTGTAGGTAGAGATCTTCTTGTGGATTTAGTCTCATTTTTTGTCTGGGACTTTGATATCATACTAGGAGGGGATTGGTGATCCTCTAATCACACATCCGTAGAGTATCAGGGAAAAACTCTAGTAGTGTTAAATTTGTAAGTTATGAGTAGTGGTTAAATTAGTGATTTGATTTGTGAGTGAGAATGGTGTTGTTGAAGAATGACTGGTGTTGAGTCCGAAGATTTGGTTCGAGAGTATGATAAGGAATATGGGATCCTCCTTTGTTATCTCGATCATTCTTTTGTATGTTGAATCCAATTGTGACTTAATTGAATGCTAACTTACTCTGAAACATTGGAGAAGATGTCATTCATACTAAGTCATCTTTTTCCGTTCCTAGGACATTTATCTACTTTTTCTAAATCTATTTGGACTTGATGGGTAAGTATCTGACCCACTGCCATGGGAAAGTTACGAATTCCGTTAAGGATCAAAAACTCTTACTGATTGTAATTGCTCGAGTCATTGGATTGATTTTGCTTCGTCAGATCCACCATTTTTTTTGTACTCGTCATTTTTCAAAAATGTCATAAAATTGTATTGTGAATCTCGAGAACCAATAAGTACAATTTTGTTAAAGATTTTTTTCATTTTGATCACTCAATTGTGATTATTGTTACCATCTGATCCCTAAATGTTTGATTGAGATCATTGTTTGTTGTGATTAACGTTAGATGCTTGTTGTATAACCATCACTGTTCTTAGTGATTTTTGTTTGTTTAATATATTCCAAAAATGTTAGCATGTTATAATTGTTTCTTATAGTTAATTTGATTATCAGTATTTTGTGTTCTATTCTCAAATGATTTGAAAATTTACATTATATTATGTACGTGTATCTTTACTTGATTTAGGATTTGCATAGTGTCACCGACCCTAATATGAGGTCATGTAGACTCTTAAGCCTGAGATAAGGTAAATGAGAGTAGGCTCTAAGAACGTGGATTAGATCCCACATTACTTAACTTTGGAACTGAAAGATTTTAAATGTGTAACCAAAACAGATGACCGAAGGATGAGGCTATAAGATTTCCTTTAATAGTGTGATTCTGAATCATAAGTGATGTGGTAACTTAGAACCTTAAACTCTATAGAAAGGGCAAGATATACACTTGCAGAACCATATACGCGTTAAGTTAAGAGAACAAATCTCCTCTAATGAATTCGATAATAGTTTGAACTCATTGATTTAAGATATCAGGGTGCGCAGTAGAAGCCTAGTGGCTACAGTTTTGCTGTCTTTTGTAATGTGTGAGGGCTTATCACGATTTATTATCCCTGTTAGTGTTTGTATAGTGCATGTCACATGTGAACATCATTTGGTATTTTAGTACACCTTAAGCTTAAAGTTAAGTTTGTCATCACTAAGTAGAGTGTGCAAATGATAGAGTCTCTGGTATGGTATCAGTATATTGCAATGGAAACTTGTTGTCTTAAAGTTTAATTTAAACTTGTTGTGCATTGAATTCAGAGAGGTGTAGGTTTAGTTCAGTGAATTTAGTATCAGATAAGTCATCGTTCGTGAAGTTCTGGAACAATTAGAGTGAAGTGATTGCCTGACCAACTTGAGTTTAGCATTACGATTTAAAATTAAAATAGTTGCGTTCAGGTATCCGGGGAACATGAATTTGGGTGCGAAATTTAGAGGTAGCTTAGCTACTATCTGGTAGTTATCCGAGCGATGCATCGGAAGCATAGTGCCTAGACACTAAAGGTGATGGGAGATCCGAGATCAAATTTTGAGGACAAAAATTTTATAATGTGGGAAGAATGTAATACCCTCACAATTTTGGAGCGGTTTAAAATGACTATTGGAGACCCGAAATAAATAAACGGACTTTAATTTTGAGCATTCAGGTTTTAGTAGAGTATGGTGTTAAAATGATTTTAGGGTCAAAATGTAATTTTGTAAAGTTTTTAGGGCCATTTGTACACATGAAAAACTTTGGGGGATTAAACTGTAAGTTATTGTTTTAGATGAAAAATAATAAAATGAGTGGGGTGTGTGTGTTGGTGATATCTAGGGCTAGTGTTAAATTAATAAAGATTAGAAAGTTTCTGGGGCAAAAATGTAATTTAAAATTTTTGGGTCATTTTGTAATTTAGGAAAATTTTGGGGTTTAAATTGTAAATTTTGAAAGTTAGGCATTATGTGTCTAATTGTTGTGAAATGTGTCTTAAGAAGATGATACCTCCTACTTAAATTTTTGGGTGACTAATCAGGTTAAAATATAAACTAATGTTTTCTAATTGTTAGGAGATTAAATAAAGTGAAAACAAAACAACACCAAATCTGGAAATAAAAAGAAAAAGGAGGGGGGAGATGAACAGTAACGAAGAACAAAAATTAGAGGGGAAGAAGCTGGAAACAGGGACTCCGAGGAGCTACAAATCAGGAGAAAAATGGGGGGAGATTGAGGAAACACAGAGCGTAATCACCCTGCCCTTTTTATGTGTGTTTAGTGTGTGTTTCCTGGGTGTGCAGTGTCTATATTTACGAGGGTGAATCTGTGTGTTCTTGTGTGATTTTGTGTGTCTTCAGTGTAGGTGTCTATACTGAGTGTTGTAGGGTGTGTTTAGTGAATGTTGTGTGTGTTTTCAGGGAGTTGTCGAGGGAGTGACTGTGTTTTGGTCTGTGATAGTGTGTAATAGTGTATGTTCTTGAGTGTATGTATTCGGGTGTGCGAGGTTGGGTATGATCTTAGTGTGTTTTGGTCTGTGAAAGTGTGTGTTAGTGTATGTTCTTGAGTGTGTTCCTAACCTATCTTGGTTGCACCTAAGGGCCCATCGGGAGTCCTATTTTGCACGACAAGTCGACACAATCAACAATCAATATTCAACACTTCCAACAGGTCAAAACATGCACGCTCAAATCACTTGCACTTCTCACTTGTGTGACGTTACTTTGTTACGAAGAAACTCATTTTTGGGTGACTCTTCATCGCTCCTCGATCGTCGCATGCCGCACGTCGGCCGTCGGTGTGCCTTGGCACTTGCCCAAGGAAGTGGGCCTTGGCCTTTCCCTTGGGGTCTGCCTAGGCCATGGCCTTCCCTTGGGGTCGGCCTTGGCCTCGGCCTCCCCTTGGGGTTGGCCTTGGCCTTTCCTCAAGGGTTGGCCTCTGCCCTTCCTTTTAGCACTCGCCAACGTCCGTTGCCCGCGTCGACTCGCCGACGTCTGTCTCCCGCACCGACTCTGTGACCTCCGTCACCCGCGACGACTCCGTGACGCTTGTCGCCTACACCCGAGCGCCGTCTCTGCGACCCCTATCACCGGTGCCCACACATCATCACCTTACACATTCCGTCATGCCATATGTCGTGATGCTGATACAGTCATTCCTGATAGCTCTTTGATACACTACAGTGCCCTCGCACCTTACACACTCAGCCAAGCCCATGCGCCGTGCCACTGATACAGCCGCGCCCTGGCTCTCTCTCACACTAGCATGCCTCCTGTATCTTACACACTCCGTCGCGCCCCTGCGCAATGCTGCTGATATAGCCGTGCCTCCAGGCTATCTGTTACAACACTTCATCACGCCCATGCGCCACAATCATGTTACATGCCACCACACTCATTCACCACACCATGCGCCCCCGCTATGGACGTGGAACATGCTTTGACCCACTCTCTGGAGTGTGCAGCATTCTGCCAGAATAGATGACTCCTCCGGGACACTATCTCTGCCAGGGAATTTTTTAACTCCCCTTCTGCCATATAGATGGCTCCTTCGGGATGCTACCTAGGCCAGTCGGGTGGATGGCTCCTCTGAGATGCTACCTTGACGCGCTCTGAGTGCTCCAACACAAGGTCTCACCTACGGGGATAAGCGACTCCTCTGGGACACTATCTCTGCCAGGGAGCTCTTCAACTCCCTTTTTACCAGTTAGACAGTTCCTCTGGGATGCTACATTGACACGCTCTGAGTGCTCTGGCACAAGTACACACCTGCAGGATAGGCTCGCTCTCTAAGACACCATCTCTACCAGGGAGCTTTTTAACTCCCCTTCCGCCAGGTAGACGGCTCCTCTGGGATGCTACCTTGGCCTGCGGAATAGGCGACTCCTTCGGAACACTATCTTTACTAGGGAGCTTTTTAACTCCCTTTCTGCCAGGTAGACAGCTCTTCCGGGATGATACCTCAGCCCATCGGGTAGACGACTCCTCCGGGATGCTACCTTGACGCGCTCCGAGTACTCCAGCACAAGGACTCATTCGTGAGATAGGCGACTCCTCTGAACACTATCTCTGTTAGGGTGTCTTCAAGACTAAGCTACGTGTTTTGGCACTGGGGGCTTGTATCGGCACCCTTATGGACTATGACCTTCGGGTCACTCTCAGACGGGAGCAGGTCTTTGGAGGGAATTATGCCTAGTCCGCTTAGCAGTTGAGCGTCAGGTCTTCCCCACCACTGCCAGGCCTATGGGACTCTACAAGGGCTTGGATTGGTGGCTAGATCAAGGGGATTCTCTGGCCACACCAACGCTGTGGGAGCCAGTCTTTCCAGACAGACAGAGCAACACTGTGCGGGGCAGGCCGGGTGAATATGCGATTCGACAGTCCATGGAGCACCAACAGCTGTGGACCTTTCGGTGACGTGTCACTCCTAGGGAACGCCACGTGTTGCGTGATGACATCATCATCTCAACCTCTATAAATAGAGGTCTAGAGAATTCATTTGATAGGATTCCCTCATTTTGACATTTTCACTTTCTCACTCTAGAATCCTAGAGAGAAACATATAGGACCCTAACTCTTGACCTAAGCATCGAACTATGATTGTCACCGTGTATTCACCTTACCCCATCGCCCTCGCAGCACTGCCACCCTCAGGCTCTGTCTAGGAGGCCTTTGGTCTCTGTCTTTGTTCCATCCTTATTGTGTCCTACATCACCATACTTGACATCTGACTAGGACTGTATTCCTTGTGGCACCTCCACATCGACTACAAACTCACTTTCCTTGGCATTAGAGTGTATGTTCGAGTGAGTGAGGTTGGGTTAGATCTTGGTGTAATTATATGCAAAAAGTGTGCATTGATGTGTATAGGAGGGTTCAAGAGGAAGATGGTGAGATTGGTGTGTGTGTGTGTGTGCGCACACGTGTATGTGTAACATAATTTTGGGTGGGTGTGTTGTGTGTGACAGTGTGTGTATATATGTGTGATACATGTGTATGAGTGTGTTAGTGGGTGTGCTTTAGATCTGTATATGTAAAATTGTGTGTTTAGGATTGAAAGGGGTTTCTATGGGAAGGTGTGCTTGGCAGAAAGGAAGAAGACAATTGTGTGTGTTTAGGTGAACCAGTGTGTGTATGATTTCAATAATGTTTGTTTTTGTCATTAAAAGGGGAGGGGGTATGTTAGACAGATTTGAGTAATTTTTTATAAATAGTTCAAACCAAAATTTGACAAAGTCCAAAAAGTTAACCCCCATTATATTTATGAGAGGTACGCTCTGCAATTTTTTGAGATTTTTTGGTCTCCGTAAAGATGCTAAATCAGAGTATTAAGTAGAAATAATTATCAAATTATTTAGCATAGCAAACCAAGTTATTTTAATCTGAATATTTTAGGAAAAACTTATTTTACTGAAATATTTCATTATCTAAAATTTCATGCCATTCTGAGGCAGATAGGTGTTTTTAGTAGAACCGACTTTTGAGCGTTCGGCCCAGATATCAGTTCGGGATTTTCAGAAGAAAAAAAAATTCAAAATATATTTTAGCCCAAAAATGACTTCAGGATGTTTAAAATAATGATTTAATGTACTTTAAGATTTTTTTCGGTACCGAAAACCCCCAGGGGTATTTCGGTAATCTGTCACCCATAGGGAGTATTTTGGTAATTTTATCTTAACGAAAATTTTTGCATATATTCACATGCAATAAGGTAATTTCAGTGATTTTACTTGTGAGAAGGATGTTTTGGTGATTTAAGTGTGAGAGGAGTGTTTTTGGTAATTTTATACCCGGTGAGGGGGGTTCATTTTGGGAGTATGCATGAGTCAGTATTTAATTTATAATATCATAGTGTAGACTGTATACTAATATCTAGATTGTT
This sequence comes from Escallonia herrerae, assembly GCA_033070095.1. Taxonomy (NCBI): domain Eukaryota; kingdom Viridiplantae; phylum Streptophyta; class Magnoliopsida; order Escalloniales; family Escalloniaceae; genus Escallonia; species Escallonia herrerae. The sequence continues at coordinate 204,148 of JAVXUP010000433.1, read as the reverse complement.
TCGTTTATGTTAAAGCAACAGACTTTCCAGTTAGATAGCTTAGTCATGAATCTAGGTAAAGGTTTCTATTTGGACCCTGGATAAGGATCTCTATCCGAGACCTTACTTCGATAACTCGTTCATAAGTATTCTTTCAAATTACGTATGGCTATTGTTGAACACTGAATTACATCGATATCAGCATGTTATCGCCAAGAAACCCCAACGTTGGGCCTGAACCAGTTATTTAGAAATCTTATCGATACTCGCCTGTTATTGCATGTTTAGCAAATTTGATAATTGTATGCATTCTTCTTCGGAATTGTTGTGCCTAAATTCGATAATTATTCGTAATCGTTCTTGCTAATGATTTGTTCATGTTCTCAGATTCTATGTGAGAACATAGAATTCGAGAAACCCTAACTATCACTAAAACCCTAGTTGATACCGGTATTTGAATGCATGTTAATGCCACTTGTCATTACAATTTAAGCATTGAAACTTTTGTTGATTCTATGATTATTGTTTTGTGTATTGATATGGGGGTCTATTTCTAAGGAGGTATGCATTATAAGGAAGGATTGCTACTGCTTTCTACAGGGAATGTAGGTAGTTCCTTGATTGATGAAAGGGCTAGTTATTATCGTACATCATGCATGTGTACATCTGTGCATTGCCTGAATGACATTGCATCTGCCCAGGATCAATGTCTTTGAATTTGCTTATAGTGTATCTTACAATGACTGCTTTCTTTAAAACGATGTTCAAATGATACCTGACTGAGGGGATTGAATGAACCTCGTCCCCATAATGTGATTAAACCGTTTGTGTTTATATGAAACTCTTTCCCGTACTGTGATTAAACCGTTGTATTTGTATGAAACTCTTCCCCATACTGTGATTAAACCGTTTGTGTTTGTATGAAACTCTTCCCCTATTTTCCTTGAAGTATATGTGTTCATTTTGAAATCCTTTGGAAAATTATTTATGTATTTTTAAAATGATGGCTTTGAAAATGATCTTCAACGTCGTTTTGATATATGGTTATAACTGTTAATGTTTGTTGGAAACTGAGATGATTGCTAATTGTTCATTTTTGTGCCTGTCTATGGTTTTTTTTGGTCTTTTTTTGGTATATAATTATGATTAATTATGGTTTTTTTGGAATTAATAAACTGTTCATGATTGTTGAAATGTTTTGAGAAATTATCCTCGGTTGACATTTTGAGTCGTTTTGTAATTCTTTTGGTTGTTCCTTGAATGACCCTAATGAGCTTTTAAAAACTCACCCTTCATTTGACTTCCTTTTGCATGTAATGATTAGCTGTAATAGGCTCGAGAATGGGTTTAGAGTCTGTGTGAGATTCCGGTGAGCCCACCACTACTGTGAAGTGAGACCCATGCGTGGGTCGATACTGTCAAATCGTTAAGAACTCGAGTTTGTAAAGAACCTAGGTTTTAATAGTTTAAGCTTAAGTAATTTTGAAATCTTGTATTTTGAAGAGTTTGAGTTGATGTGGGATTAGATGCTTCGAAATATGTGTTAGTAAAAATAATTTGACAGGTTTCATGTGACGTGGTAGGTTAACGTTCTGGGAGTTCGGAACGACAGAGCTCATGATTTTCCGGATGTTACAACATTAAGCAGTGAAGCTATATCTTGGATATCTAAAAAAGAAAGGAATTATTGCTAAATCCACCATGAAAGCTGAATTTTTTTTCCTCAGCTTTGGCAATGAAGAAGTAGGTTGGCTGCATGATTTATTGTCCAAGATGCCTATGTAGGAAAAACATGTGCCACCTGTCTTGATCCATTGTGATAGCACCGCAGCAACTGGTAGAGTGTAAAGAAAATACTATAATGGCAAATCCAGATTTATGAGAAGAAAACAACAATACTATAAGATCTTGCCTTAAAAAGGTGTGATCAATTTTGGTTATCTGAGATCAGGGATAACCTTGCCGATCTATTGATAAAAGCTCTGGTTAAAGAAAAAATCTGAGATACATCGAGGGAAATGTGACTTAAGCCCAAAATTGTATGTCATTTATAAGTTATAACCTCCTAAGTACTGGAGATCTCAAGAACTAGGTAAGGGCACCAACAAATTACAACTTGATTTGTTTTTGTACATGTGTTAATTTTGTCTTATGACATTATGTCTCTCCCTATGGTGTAAGTACGTGTTTCTCGTAACGATGTTGGAGGTTGCGATTCTTTTTAGTATCTTAATAAGTTCTATAACCCATATGATGGGAAGTATTAGTTATGCAAACATCCCTGATAGACTCACCTATATGAGTGTGCAAACGGGGCTGCTTCATATGAAATTGGTCTAATTCTCTAGAATAGTCATAAAAGTTGAGATAAAGACATGGTCATAACATGCTGGTTTATGAAGCTTGTTATAGGATAACTTGAATCTTGTGTGTGTGATGTACTTCTACATATTCTTAAGTAGCTATTTATTCAAGGCAAGTCTACTTTAATATGGAAGATTGAAATACTAAGTGAACGTTTCAAGTCAGAACCATTTTCACAGTGCATGAGATTCACACCTTTACCCACAATTTGAGTAGTTAAATTTTTTATGAAAATGTGCAAGGGATTGTTGGAGTAGTTTAATAAATAAATTCTTCTTCGAGTGAACAATAATGGTTTTGAAAAAAAAAATTAAGGATTTTGAGACCATGAGATGTTTCGGTCCACATTGCTTGTGAGTGAAAGGATTTTCTTTTATAACATATGTAAGCACTTTGAAAACGCCTGTCCTACTTTAGTTTTGTAAAGAACTTCAATGAATATTTCAAAGAACACTTAGAGGGTATTTGTGATTGATTCTAGATTGGTTAAACCCGATTAAATCAGTTTAAAGTGTTTGGCAAAAAAAAGTAAACTGATTAAATCTGCTCCAATGTGCTCAAAACTGATTAAATTCATAATCCTCATTTTCTTGAATTAAGATATAGAGGGTGTTTGGGATTGATTTTGGGATGATCAAACCTGATTTAATCTAGATTAAATCAGGTTTGTGGGTGTTTGGCAAAATAGATTAAAATATTTAATCTACCTTAAAAAGCTCAAAAGTGATTAAATCCATTATCCTGAAAAGTGAGGATTATGAAATAATTACTTTTGTCATAATCAGGTTTGACCTTCTAATTTATCATACTATCCTCATATTTATAACAAAATGACATTTCATACCTTTTAATTAGTTAACGAAAGTTATTAGACTATAATCATTATTGTGAGATCGTGAGTGCTTTTAATTTAAAGTAAAAAAATAAACAAATTTTGTAGGTGGATAAAATAACTTTTTGATTATTTACGTGTGTAATATAGTTATTTACAAATGAAAGTTATCTTAACATCACCTTCTAAATGGATATAAGAAATTTATTTATTAAGCTTTTTCTATGGTCATTTTGTTGTAGTGAAACGAATTTAAACTCTTTTTATCCAAACACTTTTATAACTTTAAGTTAGTTTATAACTACTTTTACCAAACGGTAAAGTGATTCTACTTCAAGTAGATTAAATCTGATTTTGAAAACTGATTAAGATTTAAGTATAATTCTGCTTTTTAGAATCAATCCCAAACGGACACATAATCAGTTTTGGAGAATCAGGTTTGACCAAGAGATTTACCAAAATATCCTTACATATAAACAGAATTAAATGCTCAATTTCACTTTGAATAAACTATATGGTAATTTTGCTAAACTAAACCTACTTTAATCCCTTTTTATCCAGACACTTTCAATAACTTTTAATTTATTATGCTTAAAATAGATTATAACTAATTCTGATTTAATCAAAATCTACTTTTAAGAATCAATCCTAAACGGCATCTCATTGGCCTCTTACTAATATATGATTGAGTCTTAGGCTTGCAAGCGCAAGGGAGGAAGGAGAACTGGAAGAGATAAGAATTGTTAAAATTTAAATATGGGATTATTGCACCTTATAAATGCTAAAGAATATTAGTTGTTGAACTGCTTATTATTAATGCTTACGTTTATTACCATTATCCTCACTAGTTTTAGTTTTTATACCAACACTCATATCTCTTGCTACAACATCTTGTTCATAGTTGAATTTCAAATATAATCTTTTGTATTGGATTTTCAACAGTTATTTTTGAATTAAACATTTTTTCTATAAAAAGAGTCTTTTCTTACATTTTTTTTCTATATACCAACTCAAGCTTTCTCTCTTACACTTTTTGATTTTTCATACAAATAGATTTTCAAGAAATTCAGTAGGGTGTCGAATGAAGCGAAGCTTATGTTTCAGTCGTCTCTACAGAAATACGATTGAAGCAAAAGTGAACAGCTGGGCCGGTTATAACCTTGAGGCCACCCTACCAAGCCAAGAGTCTCGCTGCAACGGTGAAAAGGAGGCAAAAAATGTCCTTGGAGAGCGACCTAATCCGTATTTAACCATGCGCTTACTTTATTCAAAAACTCTGCATTTATATTTTTTGTAATACTTCCAACATTCAGAAGAGAACTCTGAAGCGTTCTTCTCCGCAAACTAGGTCATTGATACACCAGCGGCAGTCTAAGGACTCGACCACTCTAAATACCAATTGTTATGACCCGATTAGTTAAAATGGACCACAACTAACAATTTCACTTCCGAATGACAGCCAACTAGGAAAGCTTGCGATATTTCTCTTGGATCCTTGTAATCCCAAAATACCAATATATTAGGTACTCCATGACAGATGTCCAACTTATCACATCAATCACTTTTATTTAACGGTCCTAGATGATTAACACCGATGATCCCGAACCCAACTACACACACGTGTTTATGCAGGTCAAACCAATCACGAGCTCCTGAGCTGATACTCTAAACGACATAAGGAGGGCATTAATTGGCATCACTGTGCAAAAGACCTCTATGGTCACGACACATGCAAGTCCCCGTTGTATCTTTCAGTCCAGATCACAACAACGAGATGAAGAAATTGAGCTAAATCAGAGGAAGGCTGCTGCCCTAATCATGTATTATATTTATATAGTAAAGGTGGAGCTAAGATAATATTATTCAACTACCACTAATTTAAATACTCTCTTATAGCTTGCCATGTAAAAAATTTTATTTTTACTTTTGAAATTATTTTGAATTGACTCAACTTTATAATTACGATTTGGATTCCTTTTTTTTTTCCTCTCACATCCCCCCTCCCTCCCTCTCTCTCTCTCTCTCTCTCTCTCTCTCTCACACACACACACAAATTGTGCCAGTACCTCGTATATCTCTCTTTTTATATAATTTTTTAGACATGTATACTTCTTTTATCTTTAATTACTTCACTCTATAGGTTTGGCAACAATATAGTCTCACTAATGTCATTTGCACATAACTCAAACTAATTTGATGGTTTTAATTCGAGATAAAGAGCAGCACATTTCAGTTTTGTAAGTTAATCCTTGTTATTTTCAATATGTATTTTATAATTTTATTTGATATTCAAATTAGTACCTATTTCCTTCTCTCTCTCTCTCTATCTCTCTCTCTCTCTCTCAAAACACCTTTTTTTCCTTACTTTTGGTACAAAATCCACCCGTTTAAAAAGTTAGATTATCACCTTTAGTGTTACTTAAATTTCAAAGAAGAAAAGTCTCTATTTCTTTAAGGAATTAGCATTTAGGTGCTTCTTTATATATTGGATGAAGATCAATATTGTAATATTCTTATCAAATAGCTGAGAAATATTATTTACATCTCTCATGTACTTTTCACTTTCACTTCTCACTTCTTCTTCTTCTTCTTTTTTACTACAAATGTATTTTAAATACAATTATTAATTTTTCAGTCACGAACATAAGGTGGAAAGAGACTCTCCCTGCATAGCTTAATACTTTGATAATCCTTATATAATGCTTCCGTGTACAACGCACGGAGTTGAAATTAATCATTTAATTGCTAACTTACCTGAAGGTCCCTGGCCCGTCAACCAGGCCTGCGTGACCAACCTTTTTGGTCTCTAGGGAGGTCACTACAAGTACTCTATATCGACAACTGGAACCTTTTTATATGAATGTTTAACACAGAGTAGTTAAAACTAAGGCTTCGTTTGACAAAAAAAAAAATTTGGTTTTCAATTTTTAAAGAGCAGTTTTTTAAAGAGCAGCTTAATTTTTTTTTTTATAAAAACAAGTGGGTGTTTGATAACCCCTTTTTTTTTTGAGGTTTTTTTTTTGGTGTTTGGTAACCCTTTTTATTTTGACTTTTTTTTTTTGGTGGTTTGCGGTGGCGGTGGTGGGGCGTAGCGGTGGTCAACGGTGGTGGTGGTGGTGGCCGACGGCCGGAGGTGGCTGCCGGCAGTCACCGGCGGTGGTGGCCGGCGGCCGGAGGTGGCTGCCGGCCGTCTCCGGCGGTGGTCGCCGGCGGCCGGAGGTGGCTGCCGGCAGTCTCCGGCGGTGGTCGCCGGCGGCCGGAGGTGGCTGTCGGCAGTCTCCGGCGGTGGTCGCCGGCGGCCGGAGATGGCTGCCGACAGTCTCTGGCGGTGGCTGCCGGCGGCCGGAGGTGGTTGTTGGCAGTCTCCAGCGGTGGTCGCCGGCGGCCGGAGGTGGCTGCCGGCGGCCGGCAGTCTCCGACGATGGTCGCCTGAGGTGGCTGCCGGCGGTAGGAGGGTGGTGGTGGTGGTGGTGGTCGAAAAAAAAAAACCAAAAGTGAAAAAAAAAAACCAGTTTTTGGAGTTTTTTTTTTACTCTGCAGTTTAAAAACTGATTTTTTAAATTGAAAAAAAAATAGTTACCAAACGCTCCTCTTTTTTTCAGTTTTTAAAACTGAAAAAAAAAGAGGGAAAAAAAGAGTGTCAAACGGGGCCTAAGTTTTTTGTTTAGTGCAAGGTGAATGCGAGCACAATTGTAATGTTCATTGTTAAGCCAGCGTAACACAGAAATTGGAAGGTGTTCATTGGAAACTGTTTGTACCTTTTAAATCAGGATCCTCTTGACTGATGAGCTCAATGAAAAGGTGGCTTTGAGTTTTCATCAATTGTTTTAACTGTGTTTGCACCAAGGGAAATTCAGACCGATTTGACGCAGCACGGCTTACTTGGTCTAAGATTTTAACCTGCCACATCACCAATGAGTTGAGAAACCGGCCCGAGAGAAGATTATCGTGCAGGCATGTTTCGTCCAAAGATGGAGGCATAACTATTATCAAACCGTCAAGACAAAGGGACAATGGTGGATTGACATGTAATCAATTCTAAGTAAAGACACATGACTCGCATTTACGGGGCATGAGAGTCTTCAGCGTGCAACGTGTTATCAAAAAAGAAGTGTAAAAAATATGACAGAAGGTCGATAAAATCTTAGGCAGGAGGATAAAACGAGACCTTATCCAATCTCAACACCGGGCAAAGGGTGATCAAATAAAAAAAGCTCAAACGTGAACAACAAAGTAAAAGAGGTATGCCGGTACATGTAGCAGTGCCGAATTAGATGGGTACGAGGCTAAAGATTATAGACTCAAGTATAAACGCCATTAATGTTGTTTTAAAACTCTCTTAAGCACCACACACAAATGGACTTATTAGTTTTATCTCAGAGAGCCCGTTTACCCTAGGTGAACTGTTTAATCTCCTTAAACAATTTCTATAGTGCATTATTCTTGAATTGAAGCTTCGTACTCCCTAAGTGTTAACAGATATTTATAAGTACACAATGAAGGTCAATTGCTTATGTTCAATGGTTTTATATGCTTTGTTTGATTAGGAATAGGGTTGGGAGTAGATTAAACTAAGAGAAGCTTAATTAAATAAGCACCAAGTGTCCTAAACATTAGGGAGAAGGAACTTATAATGGCACTGCCACAGCGTTTTACCGAGGCTTCTCATGGTTATAAGTTATAACCATTGCACTAACGGTAATGTCTCGACCGTTGCACTATTGTTATAGCAATTGGCTTCAAATGGTTATAACAAATTGGCTTCTAATGGTTATAACGGTCAAGTTACAACCTGACCATTGCACAAACGGTAATGTCTTGGACTGGTGCATTCCTTGGGATGTAACGCCACCCGAACAGCCATGCCCGTGGGTTTGCACTGTTTCTATAGAAACTTATTTTACTGCACAAATTAATCTCCTATTTTTATCAATCTTGTGAAATCTCAAGTTCTTCTCGGGTTTATTTAACTTTGCAAAAATGCAATCATTGTACAAAGCAAAGTGGGGCTTGATCCTGAAAGACAATTTGATAGACCTGGTTTGCAAACTAACTTCATTGGGTTGGGCGAATTACGTCTAAAGGAAAGTGACACTGTAATGCGCCTAGCTTAAAGTCTCATCTTATCTCGTTAATTTTCAGTTTTTCAATACCATGAAGAACACCCCGACAACAACAGAGACCGCATGTAGTCATTCTACTTTTAGGGTCTCTACTGACCATTTTTCTTGTAATGATATGCTTCAAAAAATATTTGTTGCTGCTAAAAATATGTTCTGCATATGTTCAGAATTCTAGCCTGGACTAATGACTTGCAAGACAAAACGACTGACCGCCGGGTAGGGTTCCCGGCAGAAATTCTCTGATGCTTAAGTCAGAGCGCAGTTACAGAATTGTAACTCTGAAAAAGCATGAAAGATTGTGTTTTTATGTGTGTAATTATCCCATAGCTTGAGGGGTAGATCCCTTTATATAGTTGTAGGAGAAAACTCCTAATAGGACTGGGTCGTGGGTCAGATGTATTGGAATCGCGTTAGGTTCCTTGAGGATCACGTCACGATCTCTGAGGACTCTTTTAGAATCCTAGTAAGATAATCATCAATCTCTCAATTTGACTAGGATCGCCGAGTGTCCCCCAATAATTAGGAGTTATATTTGAGTTATATCATAAGCCCCCCACTTCCTTAGTGAAAATGTTTATCTGAAGAAGTTATACCAAGTGTCTCGAGACATGCATCAGGTTTGTAAGGGATTCTCCATCCGCTTGTAAGGGTAATAATATTTCTCTACTCCATGTGCTCGGACCTAAGCTTTTGGGTGCTTAAGTAATGGAACTTTGCCCAAGTAGGGCACTAGAACTTTAGCTCTTAAGAGCCAAGTCTAGAATTTGGCCCAAGCAGGCTATTCAGAATCGTCTTTGGGAAGACGAATCATGGGATCTCAAGATCGGTAGCCTCTCTGGAGAGAGGACACAAAGTTGTGCATGCAAGTTGTTATATGTACTAAGCGTTTGAATTTCCCCTTGAAGGGTCTCCTCTCCTTCGGAGGGTGTTTGTTTTGTGCAAGTGCATGTTATTTAGCTTGAGCTGACCACATCATGCTTGCGTTTTCCTTTAACGTAAACTCTTATCATCAGCTAATAGCTGGCAAAGAAGCATTGCACTCACGCTTGGCTACGTTTTGAATTGACAAAGAATGGTGGGAGAATGAAGTCCCACATAGTGTTTTACCGTTTCACGGGTTAGAACTGTAGCTACACCGTTCGGATAGAACTCGAACTATATCCTGTCACCCTTCGAAGTGTTCGTCCCTCAAGTGACCACCCTAGAGGGCTAGTGGAGCGTAGAGTTCTGGTAAGCGCCCTTGAGGGCTAATGAGCACAGAGTTCATGAAAATACCCTAGGGGGTTTGACGGAACTTAGACTCCTCATACGCACCCTTGAGGGCAATGGACCGCAAAGCCGATGAAAAATACCCTCGGGAGTTTGACGGAACTTAAAGTTCTCGTCGTACGCGCCCTAGGGGGAGGATAGAGCGCAAGGCTCATGAAAATATTCTCGGGGGTTTGACGGAACTTAGAGTTCTCATCGTACGCACCCTCAGAGGTGGATGGAGCGCAAAGCTCATGAAAATAGCCTCGGGGGTTTGATGAGTCCTCGTCGTATGCACCCTCGGGGGCTGATAGAGTGCAAAGCTAATGAAAATACCCTTGAGAGTTTGACGGAACTTAGATTTCTTGTCGTACATGGCCTTGGGGGCGGATGGAGGGCAAAGCTCATATAAATACCCTCGAGGGTTTGATGAAACTTAAAGTTCTCATCGTACTCGCCCTTGGGGGCAGATGGAGCGCAAAGCTCATGAAAATACCCTCAGGGGTTTGACAGAACTTAGAGTTCTCATCGTACGCGCCCTCGGGTGCGAATGAAGCTCAAAGCTTATGAAAAATACCCTCGAGGGTTTGGCTGAACTTCAAGTTCTCGTCTTACACACCCTCAAGGGCTACTTTTAACGTAACAAGTATTTTGTTTTCGTGATGCTAAATAAGAAGGTGCAGGCATAGAGATCGTAACATGGATGCTATCGCGAACCCCCCTATCTGATAAGACATGAGGCGTTAAGCCTGCATAAGAATGATCTCATAAAATTTAAAGCCCTCATGCCTTTGAGAAGGCATGGAGATACAAATATGGCTCTTCAGCCTATATGTAGGGTCAGTCGCAAGAAGATCTGTGGGAGCAATATAGAAGACTATAATCTGCTTGCTCCACTGGACGAGCATATAAAGCTACAGTACATGGAGTCTGTCTGAGCAAAATGTCAATGGTGATGAGTAGAGATAGAGGATGCGCAGTCTGTCTAAACAGGATATCATTGGGTAATCAATAAAGAAGTTGCCACGGTTTATTAATATACTGAAAAGCAACAAGATTCAGTTTACTGGTTGCATGAGCTTGAGCTTGCAGTTGTACCAAGCATATTAGCAATGCCATCAGGCTGTTGATGAATTCTAATTCACTAGATGCAATGACAGCATGCGTGCCACCATCATTGTAGGACTTGCTTGTTCACGAGCAGTAATGTGAATATGTCACATATAGAGGCCATTGTGTGACCTAATATACCACTAGATGATATATAATGCCAAGTCAGTAGGATACTGAAGTAAAACCCTAAGCATGACTTGTAGTCACAAGGGATTTATACGTCACTGTTGATGTTCTTGGGCGCAGTTTAAGCCTTTGCAATAAGAGAAAGTATGTGACTGAAAAAATAACCTTTAAAGTAATAAAGCATATGAAAATGCAACTATGTTCTTCACATAGAAATAAGAACGGTGTTCAAACACCGTGGCCTTATTAGGGTTTTGTCAGTCAGCCGATAGGATGCACTGCACTGCGTGTCCCAAGTGAGCATTCTTTTTATTCTGCCCATTCCTCTCATGAAGGTAAGGCGAGGCACTGCGGCGGTGGCGTGCTAGTGATGCTACTTGTCGTGGTCTAGACCGGAGCGAACTTGATCTAGTAGTGCTGCCAATTTTGGTTATAATGGATAGAGCTGCTCTCGTGCCGCGGTAGCGTAGATCTGAACTGATGGCAATATAGATCCGGTAGCAATTGCTAGCGACGACGTCTGTAACGCTGCTCATTATGGTCTCGGCTGGCATCATCAAATGGGTAGGAGGAGCAGTTGGTTATTGGGTCAGGACTGAAGGTAGCGTCTATCGTAGCACCGACAGTGATGCGGTTGCCGTTGGTTGCAATGGTTGCACCGCTTGGCATTGGCTCCGCTGCTTAGTGGTGATCTTGGTTGTGCGGTGTTGCTTAGAGGCATTGCTACTACTGTGCATAGCGGACGGTGCAGCGTCGGGTGAAGCCGTAATGGTGTGGCGCTGGCGCCTTGCTAGAGGAGTCGATCACATGGGGCAACCAGCTTCTTCGTCTTCCTCCTTTTTTTTTAAATTTTTGGAATATTGGGAATGTTCCTGCAGCTTTGTCGCGGCATAGCCGTTTATGTTGCCACAACTCCAATAGCAGTGCGTTTCTTGGGGTTACTGATTAGGTGACGCCACTGCTATGGTCACGGGTCATGCTTAGATTAATAGTAATAGCTGGAGGAGTTGTTGTCATGACGATCTGTGAGGGTTTTGACCCCATGCGGCAGCGGCCTGTTAAGTCTTCGACCTTGCAAGGCGGCGGACTTTTAGGGTTTTGACCGTGTGGTGGCGGCGACTTATTGACTATGCACGACATCGTCCCTTTGCTGACAGTGGGTGGCCTACTGTCTTTTCCTTTCTATTTTTTTTCTTGGTGGCTTTATTGCACTGCTGGAGGACACTCTGCCGTGACGGTGGTAGGATTATGACTCGTGAGTAGTGGCACTGTCGTGGCTTGTTCATTCTTATTATTTTTTTCCTTTTATGTGGTTTGGTTGCCATTGCTGCTCCGGCAGCTTCGCGATAGCTATGTGGCCTTATCGACATGGCGATGATGGCACTGCCTGTCATGGTGGACGGCACTGAGGGCGCTAATTTTTTCTTGTTTAGCAACTGTGACAATAATTCAATCTGAAGACCCGTGGCGGCGGTGGTTATGTCGGTGGTTCCGGCGCATGGCCGCTGACTGTTTGAGTATGACTATTGAATTTTCTTGAGGTCATATGGCTAGGCTGGCAGGTCCCACGGATGGCACCAATCTGTTTCTGCATATGTTTCAGAACCCTAGCCTGGACTGATGACCTGCAAGACAAAAAACGAATGACCGTCGGGTGGGGTTCCCAACGGAGAACTCTTCAATACTTAAGTCAGAGTGCAGCTACAGAATAGTAACTCTGAAAAGCATGAAAGAGTGTGTCTTTATGTGTGTAATTGTCTCATACCGGGAAGAGTAGACCCCTTTATATAACTATAAAAGAAGACTCCTGGTAGGACTGGCCGTAGGCCATAAGTGTTAGGATCATGTTAGGATCACGTTAGGATTATCGAGGATCACGTCACGATCTCTGAAGACTCTTTTGGAATCCTCATAAGATAATCATCAATCTTTCAGTTTTACTGAGATCACCGGATGTCCCCAAATTATTGGGAGTCATATTTGAGTTATATCATATACTTTAAACGCATACAAATGAAAGTATTACCAAGTAATTAGACTATCCTTTTATAGTGGTTATGCCATTACTTTTAGCAGATTTATGTCGATGATAACTACTATTGAGACACTCTCTTGAAATCATTGAATCGCATCACTCTTATTGCTGGCATTTGCTGATCCATTATCTCACAAATGCTTCAAAAAAATAGTGGGCATATTTTTCTGTGTTGATATTGAGAGGTGTAGAGGAGATATTTATTTCCTTTTCGTGCAAACCATTTCCACTCTCTCTGTTATGGACTTTGACTGAGAGTAATGAAACTATGCACTGATGTCTCTTATTCTTAGTCTGAGAGTATTCATCAACTAAGTTGGGAGAGACCATGTTTGACCGACATCACATATTAAACCAAAGTGCTTTGACCTTTTCTCTCTCCTCTCTCCTTCCAAAAAAAAAACTCTATCAGTTTAACCTAATTTCAATCACCCTCCACCACTGCTGGCTTTCTCAGCGAGTGGTGGGTTTTGTTGTGTTATTTGTGTGGGGTGGGTTGGCTCTTGTGGATAATGGCATTTTTTTGGATACCTACGGATTTTGGTGGCTACAGTTATGAGGTGTGGTCATGGACCCTAACTGGGCCAGATACCTAGTTAACGGCTATCAGTAGTGGTTATGGGTTGATTGTCTGGGGTCACTAGTCTTTGCTGTTGATAGGTATATGTTTCACATTTTGGATCTAGGGTTGGTGGTGGTGGCTCACAGTAGTTGGGTGCAAAGTCTGCAGTGGCTAATTGATGGTGGTTTAATTGATCCGATGGTGGATTACTCATGTTAAGTTCCCTCTCTCTTCTCCCCCGCTCACTTGTAATTAGGCTCCCTCAGACAATCGTGCTTAGAGTGGTTATTGGGCTTAGCTTCTTCGCTCTAGCTGGCATGGTGGTGTGTGGGTTGGCTTGGTGGTCCCGTCGGGGTGGTGTAGGTGAGCGCTGTGGATTGGCATGGTGGTCCTCGATGGTGTAGGTTCAGTGATTCACAAGTGGGAAGTGGCTTCAGTTAGTGTAAGCTCGGTGAGGTCAGGCGGGTGATCAGGTGGCCTGATGGTTGACGGCAAGAGGTGGTTCAATGGGGATGTTGACGAGTGGATTTGCCATAAGTGCTCGTGACACACTCGATGATGCGTTGGTCGTGGTTAGAGATGTCAAAGGGTCGTGCTTGACTTGGACTTTTTAGAAAAGAGGGTCGGGCCTCGTTAAGAATATGAGGGCCAGCCCTAGTTCAAGCTCTTTGGCCCATGAATATGAGGCTCGTGCCCTTTTATAAAAATTATTATTTTTTAATTATTTATTATTCATTTTTGTTTTGAGGTAATTAAATTTAAGATAAATTTATGCATAAGCCCTCCTCCTTTAATTCGGATTTGAGACCGGCTGCTTGTAAACAAGCAGGCAAAATTACACACACACACATATATATAATATTAGTTTTTTTTTAAAAGTGAATTTTTTTTATTTTGCTTGTAAATAGTCCATTCTCATGTGCATTGTTTACTTTAAATACCTTTAAATTGTTTGAAAATAACCAAAGAAAAAATCTAAACTATTTTGTGGGAAAACATTAATTCTAAAAAGTTGAGAAAAGGAAACTACCTAATCATCTGGAAGATCTTCAACGCTCGAATTGTTGCTCTACATATCATCAAGTGGTTTGTCTTGCTTCTGATATTTTGCATCAAGATGATCCTTCCAACATATACATAACTTGAGTGACCCGGGATTAAGACGACTCCTCCTGTCATCCAACACTCTCCCGTTCACTAAAAAACACGACTCTGAAGTAACCGAGTAGGCTTGCACCGGTAGTACATTCCAGGCAATTTGAGATAAAGTTCGATAATTTTTTGCATTTTGTTTTCAAAAAGTTAACAAATCAAAATTCATTTGCTCATCCATTGACAATGAAGAATAATGATTGGTATTTGCATATAAACCAATTTCATTAAAAGATGAAGAAGAAGACAAACATGTAGAATTAACTTCCGCTCTTGCTTGTTTTGCCAATACATGTTCAATGCCCCTAAGAAATTACCCATAATATATTTGGCCACTCAACTATGTAGCTCGCCTACGCACATCAGCGGCATTTTGATATAAGTAATAAAGATCTTGAAATAACTTATGCACACTCTTTGTAGGCTTGCTTGTCGTAGTCATCAGGTAGCACATTATTTCACATATTTCTAATATTGAGACATGTATACCATGTAACTTGAACCTAGGATCCAAAGTAGTTGTGACATAAAAAAACAATAGGCAATTCCTTCTAATATTTATCAAATTTAATGTCCAATTGTTTTACGATATCATAAAAGGTTTCTATATATCTCCATTTCTCTAAAATGTTAACAATTTTTAGAATTTCTAGTACAAGGATAGGGAACGTGGATAGTGCAGACCAGACAAAAGAATGGCAGACGTGCAAAATATCTCTAAAAGTTCAACTAGGTGTGCAACTATCTGCCATTCTCAGGACTTGGCAAGCCTTGTGGGAATATGATTAGTAGGCAGTGAATATACACTTATATGTATAACATTACATATAAAAAGTATTTTATATGTGGAGTTCTACATATTCACAACATCTTTAAACGGTCTCCTACTAGGCAAATTATATTGAGCACATTAAGCTTTAAGTTCTTGTATTCTCAGACACGAACAATTAATGATTGCCGTCATACCCCTCAGTTTGTGAAAAATATCTCTTACAGCAGTTAAACCATCTTGAACAATTAAATTAATTACATGACAAACACATTTAACATGAAAAACATTTCCATCTAATACAAGTTTAAGGTTTGTCTTTAAAACTTAAATATCAACTATATTATTAAAAACATTATTAAAACTGACACTCATTTTCTTGTCTGTTAACTTAAACGTATTACGTACTCGACGTATAATATCAACATGTAGTGTATCATATGGATAGGGAAAAAGTTCAAAAGCAATAATTCTCTTGTTCATAACCCAATCAGAATTAATTCAATTTTTCATCACACAAGCATAATTAACCAGAGTATAAGAGTCAGACGTAAGACTAACTCTATCATCAAATTTATCAATCAAACGTTCTTTAACAGCATTATATTGTCTAAGTAAGTCAACCCTAATTGTATTTCTATGAACCTATTTATACAAATGTTGCACATAATTATTTATATATCTAGAGTACTTATCATTATCAGCAAATTTAAAAACTTGTTCATCGTGAATAATAAATTGAGTAAGACCGTCTCTTTGGTCTCACTGTTTATAAAGAAATAACTTTCTGTCAAAAGATAACTGCATCTGGCAAGAAACGACATGGCCTTGATTAGGTGCACATGTTGAAAAATGCCAACTAAGATGTGAATTACCACTATCAAACAAAAATTATTTTGCACAAGACTTTTGTTGAGCTTTTTGAACGCCATCAACTGTAATCTCGTCAATATGATACCAACACTTAGGTAGGGTTTGAAAACCATTTGATTTTTTGTTTTCAGTTTTGTAAACTGGAGAAAAAAATGCGTTTGACATACAGTTTTTTTTCCCTTCAGTTTTGAAAACAAGATTCTTTTTTAAAACTCCTATTTACAAATTTTGGATTTTCAGTTCGGTTTTTTGTTTTGATAGCACCACCACCACCACCCTCCCACCGCCCGCCACCACCGGCCACCACCGGCCACCGACTGCCATATCAGCGCCAGCAGCCAGTAGACTGCCAGCCACCGCCACGCCCCACCATCGCAACCACCACCAAAGAAAAATTCAAAATAAAAACTGGGTAATTTTTATTTTTTTTAAAACAAAAATTAAAACTAGAAGTGATTTCAAACAGACCTGCTTTGAGTTTTTTTTCGCCTTATGGACTTTTGGCCTAGAGAAGGACATCGGTAATCTTGTGAAGGTGTATATTCAATATCTAGAAGTTTTGATTAAACTCAATAAAGTTTTGGATAATTATACCCACCAGTAGTTGATATTGAAATTGTGGTGCTTGTGGTAGTGGTGGACATTTTTGGCTACGTGATTTTGCTGATCTTGAGGAAGACATAATTTATGCTAAATTTGTTTGAGAAGAATAAAAAATAAAACTAGTAGGAGTAACTAAATGGAAAAAGAATAAAAGTACTAAATAATTAAATAATATTTGTAATTAAAAATTTGAGAGTGTTAGTACTTAGTAACAAAAAAGAATGGTAGGAAAACTTGTAGAATTTCTATAAGAAAGAATGAGAAGATTGGTATGAAAAATATGAAGAAGATAAGATGAAAGTATAGATTTTTCAAAGTTTCACAGAAAACAAAAATACTCCAAAAAACTAGCCATTTATAGTTGTTGGGAGGATAAATAAGTGTATAAAAGAATTGTTGGAATTTGCCTAGATGAAAATACCCTCCAAACTAGCCGTTACATAGCTATTTGGGGGTGGGGGTGGGGGGGGGGGGGGGAGAGTACAAGTGGACTTTTAAGAAAATATAGTCATTAGGTGGAATCTGAAATTTTTGAAATTTTGAATTTGTTTAGGGTTGGGCCAGTTTCGGGTCTCAAACTGGTCGAATAAGGACCGGATTTCGGACTGGATCTTTTTTAGGGCCGAGCTTGGATCGTGCTGGACTTGGGCTTTTCGAGAGCCGGTCCGAGCCATTTTATGGAGAAAATGGAAGCCTAACTCTGGTCCAGGCCCTTTGGACCTGGGCCAGTACCGTTCATACAACCGGCTGAGCTTTTTTTGGGCTAGAGCGGACTGGCTCAAGGACCCCCGACACATTTGACATCTCTAGTCGTGGCGACCTCAAGACACGTGGCTGTGTGGTAGGTGTCGGCAATTGGCATTGCGGTGTTGGCTAGCGGTGGCTGCTGGTGGTGTCGTGCTTGCAACATCCTCTTCTAGTCTTATTTGTTTGGTAATAAATTTGTGTACGGTTTATCATTTATTATCTATTTTGGTGTGTACCCCATGAATAACGTTGTTATCCTTGTTTATAGTTAGTGCCTTGATTAGGCAAAGGCACACTAAACCTTTATGCTGGTAATCATCAGTAGAGATGTTTTGATCTCAAGTCATATATATATATTATTTTTTTTGGCCACTCACGGTTATACAAGGATGCCTGACCATGTACCGCTCCTTTTCTTTATTTTCGCAGTTGGGAGTGCAATCTTATGCATTTTTGCTTTTCAATGTACTCTTTATCTTCTACTACATGGTTATTAATCCTACAATTGGTAGGTTTTTATCGAAAGCCAAATGAAACAATGTGATCGAACAGCATTCACGAATGCGCAAGACATTATCTGCTGCAACTATCTATAAGCAGGGGCGTTTCTGCCGCTAGTGCTGTACTGCCACTATAGGCAATACGATTATATGACTAACTTTTTTCCTCTACATGTTATGGCAGTGGGATTCAATCAACTAAATCTAGTGTGCATGTGATGCGATCTATTGGTACCAAAACTGCAATGGAGATCAAATCAAGTGTAAAACCAACATTCATACTGAAGATTACATCTTTACCATAATGCAATCATGTATACTCTGAAGGCAGGATTCCAAGACATGGGTAACTACCGCAGAAGCATGGTGATCCTTTTGGCCTAAGCCTACTATCCCCATAACTAAATGTAAGCTCTTCATCTTCTTCTATATCTCTAGAGGCAAAGAAGCAGAGACGAGGGAGCAAAGATCCAGAGTTTCTCACCAGGACTGTTGACAGATTACCACCATCACAAGAGTGATTAATGAAGCGCGCGACATTTCCGATTCTTGTAGCATCAATGTTGATCCTCATACATATATTTCCAGATGGAAGATGCTCCCTCACAACTAGAAGAGCAGAAGAAAATCGACCACCTAAAGCAAGTTCATCGTAAGCTTGTTGCCGTCTCCTTGCTTCTTTTGTAGTCAATAATTCACCTATATGAGTAAAATTTGTAAGAGAGAATGAAGTTATGACACTTATACAAGTAATATCTCTTTCATAAAGAACAAAGTAATGATCTTGGCAGTGTTTACTATGAAGAGGTCAAATGGAAAAAGTGGTTTTCCTGAGAGAGTGCCAAACGACTACAATTCACAACAACAACTAACACGAAACAACAAATGCAGGAGATATAGAAGACGGGGTGGAGACCCATTGCCAAAAAAACCTGGGGAAACAAAAAAGGCCCAGAGATAAGATTTTAGTCACACCTTAGGAAGAAAACAAATAAGGCAACTATTATATGAACTGCCTCAAGACTACAGTAAAAAGTAGCATGCTCTATTTCAAATACATTAACTTCACCTCCAAGCTCCACTATATATTCAAACACGATATAAACTCAATCTGAACATGAACTATTATGATAACCATAAAGTAAGGGAGTCTGCAGGTATAATATCTGGGACCGGGCATGTTTAGTATCGATCATATCCTTGCAAGGAAGCCAATTGAGTCTAGAATATGGAGTAGACGCAAGGTCGTGCAAGACCTCTCTCCCCATACAGGTCAGGTAATGGAGAGTTGGTCTCATTTTATGCTTCCATAGCAAATATGGTCAAGAGGGATGAATAAGGTATCAATCACACCTTAAGAAGAAATGAACAAGGAATATGTGGACTTCTCTAGAAGTCAAATGAGAGTTAGCACACCAGAACAACATACCTTACAAAAAATAGTTAGCTTCATGGCTAAGCTTCACTATGTATGCAAATACATTGTAAACTCAATCTAATCAGGAAATAATATACCATACGGGCAAGGTGTCATGGGATAAGTTATCTCGGATCAGGCAAAGTTTCAACACATACGAAATCCAATTTGTGTCTGCAAACCCCTCCTCCCTCTGTCTCCCTCTCTCCTCTCCATCTCTCCCTGCTTCACTCTCTTTCTCTCACTCCATATGTACTCCCATGCATCGTCACTCTTCTTTTATGTTTCTATATCAAGTATGGTGAGGAAGAACGATATGTCAAACAAAGGCTCCATATTCAAGTACAAAATCTTGATCCTTGTGTTTTACAGGAAAAGCTGCTAATAGAATAGGGAACTGTAAATTTGTTGAATACGAAGAGTACCACCTTCATGGTACTCTCCAAATATTTGTAGAATAGTTGATAGTAATCTTCGTAAAATTATGTGGTTTGGTTTTGATTTTTACTAGTCTAGAGACAGTTTCTTCACATGATGCCGAAGCCCTGGACTCTCGGTTGTTACAAAGAGCACTCTCGACCTATCAACATATCTTTGGACAGTAATCCATTTATTACAACTGAATTTAATGGTGAGTGTTGAATGTTGTGCTTTGTTAGGCACCTATTGCCAAGAGTAAGCTTGATTTATTGAAGTGAAATGACAAGCATTTCCCTTAGGAACCAATTTGGCACAAAACATAATGTAGAGCAAATATTCCACAGTTGAGGCCAGCCCATTCCAGAGATATTGTTCTTTAACTAAAACCTAAACCATTATGTCCTTATGGTACACAAGTTTCCAGCACTTTACAGTGAACCCTATGCCAAGCACCATTTGCAAAGCATTTAACCATTTCTTAAATACAAAAACTTCGACTCTTGTCATAAGAGCACAACACAGCATTCCCAGAGCATAAGCATGTGACTGTAATGTTAGGATATATCAATTCAATTTGGAACACTTGCATAACCAAACCAAAGCCCTTTATAGTGACTTCAGGTGGATAAACACATCTTTTGTACCCAAGTTTGAATCATCGCGGTTCTTAATAAGATTGGTGTCGTCAATTCTTCTGTTAGTTTTTATGACCTCATTGAGGGTCATAGCAAGTGGACATAAACGTATACATAATCAGACATGAAGCAGGCAATGTTGGCATCCAAAGCAAAGAAAAACAGATGATTTTAAATGAGCTCTTAAGAAAAAATAACAAATATAGCTCGACAAAATTGCCCCTGACAGTTTTGCCTGGAACATTAAAAATTTGGACCAAAGTCCTTACTTATCATGTAACTGAAAATACAGACCCTTTTGTGTAAAAAAAAAATACACATTTGGACCCTTAGATGAGATTTCGGGGTAGTTTCAGGGTACCAATTAAAGTGTATTTAACCCAAAAAAAACAAATATAACTTGACAAAATAGCCCCTGACAGTTTTGGCTAGATCGTTAGGATTTTGGACGGAAGTCCTTACTTATTGTGAATTTGAAACTATAGACTTTTTTGTGTAAAAAATAAACATTTTGACCCTCAGGTGAGATTTTGGGACAGTTTTAGGGTACTAAAGAGTATTTAACCCTAGAAACTTCAGGAAACAGGTATGGCTTTAATTAGTACTGTTTGAGGGTATGAAGACTCGAGAACAAGGTCCTAAGAGCTTCTCTCACTAGGAAGGTGAGTAAACTTAAGTTTTGATTATGTTTCATAGGTTCATTTATGACATCCAAATGGACGGAAAACCTAAGTAGGTGAAAAAGATGAACCTTAAAAGAGAGCTTATGTACACATAGACCCATGAACATATGCACCATCAACTGATTACTTATTCTTTTTTGCTTATGCCATAGCGATGTTGTGGTTATGAAGGCACCAGTTTTATTAACGTGCAAGTTTTGTGTAAAAGAGGATGATTTGGCATTAGCTTTCCTGAAGCACGATGAAAACACAAGGTAGACATGCAAAAAAAACTCTAAATATTTTGCCTACAACGAACTTGAGATAAACTTGTGCAAAGCTTTTTAAATTAAGTACTTTAATCAATTGATGACCTGAATTAGTATTGCTTAGCGTGCTCGAGTTAGTATTGATTTGAAAGATTCTACGCTTAATTAATCAAAACAGCATGGCTATGGCATAAGATTGTGTTAAATGATAAAGTTAATTGTCAGTTTACTTGACTAGATTAATCTAGATTAAGGTGCGAGAAATTGTACATGATGTACATGTACGTGGAATTAATGTTATATGAATCCCCTAAAATAGATCCATTAGGATAAGGATGTATATTTATTGAAGAGAAAAGTTTAGAGTATCCTATAGAGCCTACATATACCTATGTGTATAAGACATTTGGAATAAAGTAAGGTTACGGAAGAGAGAGGAGAATAAAAGAAAGTTTGTCAAGAGTGACTCAAAGCGAGTAGGGTGTGTAGAGTCAGTTGAGTGAATTGTTATTGGTGACTATTAAGTTGCAACCATGTTTTGTGACATAATGACTTGGTGTTATATCCTCCCTACAGTGATCTCTCTTCTGAGTCTGTGTGTGTCCAAACAAAGTGAAATTTGAACAAGTGCAGTTGCCAAGTGGGAAATAAATATTTTCCAACAGATCTCTTCAAACCCTTCCAAAATTTTCTTTCCCCAGAAGTTCAGCATAAACTCTGACGATTTTGGATAGTATGCAACTGTTACCCTTGGCAGAATCCTATCTAGCTATTAAAAGCTGTAATCTTCCGATGTAAGCCAACTTCAGTCCATATTTATAAAGCTACTAAGATCTTTCTTTCTGAGATCGATTTGGACGCTCAAGTAGACTTTGGAGCATTCCAAGAACTTCATAATCACATTAGAGAAGACGAATTTGAGGATATTAACACCATGGAGCCACTCCATCCCCCCTTCGTATCTCCTAACAAAAACCCTGAACTTAATAATCGCTTAAGAGAAGACAAAGTTGAGGATATTAACGCCTTGGAGCCACTCCAGCCCCCTCCCATATATCCTAATAACGAAACTGAGCCACAAAGAGTCTCTCAGTGCAACCATCACTTTCTAAGAAGAGCAGTAATAAAGAATATAACATGTTCAACCCCAATGCATGCTTTCGTAATACATTCTACTTCAGAAGATGGTAATTTCATTCTTCTTACGCACCTCCCAAAGATATTCCTTTCCAGCTTCACTTATCGGCTCGGTTCAGCCACTAGAATAACAAGTCTACATCCTCTCGAAAAGTGTTAAGGGTTTAGAGTTTAGACCACCCAATCTTATCCCAAATACCCTAACCACAAGGTCCCAAGTCACCTTAGACTATAAAGGCACACCTTCTTCTCTCAACTGTTTCAACTACAACCTCTGGAGCGAAAGGCTTTCCAACTTTACACGCAAATCACCCGAGACAAACAATCTCTCTCTTGGCAAACACACAGATTGTAATATAGCCACTACACCAAAAGTAGGCTCAATGAACCAACTACACTGGCCTAGTAGATCAATGATGAGTTAAAAAACAGAAACTAAAGTACTATAAGACAGTCGCAAAGAAACAACTTGATTGACCTATTAGTTCGAAACAATCATGGTGAACAGTAAAATCAAAATGTATAGTGGCTATGTGCTTCAGTAACCGGCTTTAACAGTATATAATGTCCTAACCTAGTAGCAAGAAAGATCCAAGGGCGGTTAGATGCATTGTTAGAATCTGTAGATACCACAACTGAGGCCAATGTGTGTGCCACAGAATAAATGTGCCATCGCCAATAGAAGATGAAAGAACTGAGACTAATACTAGCAACAAAACCAACACTTTTGATGTCATCGTCATTGAATTGATATCGAGATCCTCATAGAAGTTCTTCACCTCTGTAATTGACAGGAAAGCATAAATAGTTCCCATAATTTAACCTTTAACAAATAATTCGCAAATCAGATACCAGCATTGTATTTGTCTTTGCTAGACATTTTGGTTTATAAAGCATATATACCTGCATACTCGCTTACAAATTGTCCACAAGGGATGAAGTCATCAGCATGTAACCCCCATCCTTTCCTCCTATCTCTCACAACCTTCAACTTCACCGACACCCCCTTCAGAGTCACTCGATTCCCACACCCCGACCCGCACCCGCAACTCGGCCCGCACTCCCGGGTCACCTCGCCAGAGTCAAGACGCCCCCAACATGGGCACCCCAAAAGGCCCCCACCACCATCACCACACCTCTCAGGACACTCGCACCCACAAGAACCCTCCACCGCCGGACCTGGTTCGAAAGCGGATCGGGCCGACGGTTCGGAACCCCAAGGCTGGCGGGCTTGAAGCGGGTCTTGGAGCGCGAGGGTATGGGTGGGGGTGTAGAGGAAGTAGGCGTAGGGAGTGTTGTCGACTGTGTTGATAAAAGGGATGGCGAAGCTTTCCAACAAGCGGGAAGCGTCGGAGATTCTCGTCCCCGTGATGGCCCTGGCGATGTCGTTTAAGGCTTTGCACGTGGAGGAGATGGAAGAGAGTTCGATGGGGTGTAGCCATGGGAGGATGAGGTCTGCGCACCGGACAAGTGGGCTTTCTTGCTGGTTGCTGCTTTGGTAACGTTTTCCCATTATTGCTCGGAAAGTCCAGAATCAGCTTTCCTCGTTACTTCCGTGAACAAAGTTTGGTTTGGTTTATGGTAAAATTTTATTCCCCGGTGTCTTTGTGTTTAGCAATAAGATTTGAAATGAGGATTTTATTTTAGTAAGGTATTTATAAATTATTTGAATAAAATATCTTATTTGAATAATGTAAAAAAAAATTAAAATTTTAGAGTGATTTAAACTGTGAATTTGGAATCACTAGTTTGAACTAATAATTTGTCAAATTCACTCCAATCAACAATTTACAAATTCAGAATAATTACTTCTCTATTTTTTAGGAATCTTGTCTCCCACTTTTTTTAACAATCTCTTACTTCCTTTCTTCCAAATAAGATATTTCAAAATGATAGAATTTAAAAATCAGGAGATTTCAAAATGAGGGCATTTAGAAATACCCAGTATTTCAAAATCCCATATGGGAGGCAAGATTCCTAAAAAATAGGGAGCTAGTTATTGTAGATTTGTAAATTACTGATTGAAGTGAATTTGATAAATAACTACTTCAAACTAGTAATTTGAACTGTGAATTTGGGGACCCCAAATCTACAGTTCAAATCACTCCGAAATTTTAAAAATTCCCTTTTGAACTATCCAAACAAGATATTTTATCGAAGTGATTTGCAAATACGCTATCAAAGTCAAACCCTCAGTTCAAATCACATATCCAAACACACCTTAATGAATTGATTTGACTTGTATAATTATTTTATGAATTTTTTTATTTTATTCCAAATGAGAGAGAGAGAGAGAGAGAGAGTCGGAGAGAAAAATGAGTTGGTGAAAATTAAATATAGTGAGAGAAAAAGAATAAAAAAGGTTGTTCATACCCTATTCTGGCCGCACCCCAAGGCCCGCAAAGGGACCCACGTTGAGCGACACATCACCCAGTCAACTGTCAACTTTTCAACGCTCACATTCCGGTCAAAGCATCACATAATCAAGCCATCATGCATTTTTCCTTTGAGATGCAACCTTGGTGTGCCTTCCCCCTTAGAGGGGTCGGCTACCGAAGGGGGTCAGCCACCCGAGGGGGTCGGCTACTTATCTTGACGACCGACGACCGTCACTCAGGTCGCACGCCATAGTCGCAACGACAGTCCCTCGTTGCCACGCTCCGTCGCCGCGACAACCGTTCCCTAGTCCTCACACTTTCGCTTGCGTCCAGGCGACAGCTCCGGGACTCTCGTCGACCGCGGACCATCTCCGCGACTCTCGTCGCTCGCGCTCCATCTCCGCCACCTTTGTTGCCCGCATCCATGCGCCAACTCCGCGACTCTCGTTGCTCGAGCACCATCTCTGTGACTCTCGTCACCCGCACGCCATCTCTGCGACCTTCGTGGCCCGTGTGCCATCTTCGCGACCTTCGTCGCCTGCGTCCGTGCACCAGCTCTGTGACTCTCATCGCCGGCACACCTTCGTCGCAACCTTCGTCGCTGCGCCCGTGCGCCATTGTCATGATATGTGCCCCTGGCATCGAGTATTGTTCCGCGACGTTCGTCGTTGCGCCCTTGCGCCATTGTCATGATACGTGCCCTGGCACTAAGTATTGTTCGACGATGTTCGTCGCTACGCCCTTATGCCATTCTCATGATGCGTGCCCCCGGCACCAAGTATTGCTCTGCGACGTTCGTCGCCACGCCCATGCTCCATTTCCATGACATGTGCCCCAGGCAACAAGTGTATCCCCGAGACGGTCGTCACCGCGCCCATGCGCCATTGTCATGATATGTGCCCCTGGCACCAAGTATTGTTCTGCGACGTTCGTCACTGTGCCCTTATGCCATTCTCATGATGTGTGCCCTCGGCACCAAGTATTGTCTTGCGACCTTCGTCGCCACGCCCATGCGCCACTTCTATAACATGTGCCCCGACACCAGGTATTATCTCCACGACGTTCGTCGCCGTGTCCGTGAGCCACTTTCATAACACGTGCCCCCGCACCAAGTGTTATCTCCGCGATGCTCGTCACTGCGCTCATGTGCCACAAACACAGATGTGCCCCCGGCACCTTACTCACTCCTCCGCGCCCATGCACCGTGCCACTAACACAGTTGTGCCTATTGGCTCTCTGTCACACAACCATGCTCCTTGCATCGGTCCATCATTTCACCACACCATGCACACATTGCCTTGGTCGTGGAACATGCTTTGACCCACTCTCCAGAGTGTGCAACATCACCAGGGGCTCCGGCCCTCACTACGGGATGGGTTGTATGCCATCGCCAGCTCAATCAAACTGCAGCATGGGCTTAGTGCCATCACGGGCTTAGCGCCATCGCTGGCTCAATCAAACTGCGGGACGGGCTTCATGTCATCGCTGGCTCTATCAAACTGCGGCATGGGCTTAGCGCCATTGCCGGCTCAATCAAACTGCGGGACGGGCTTCGTGCCGTCACCGGCTCAATCAAACTGCGGCATGAGCTTAGCGCCATCACGGGCTTAGCACCATCGCCGGCTCAATCAAACTGCAGGACGGGCTTCATGTTGTCGCCGGCTCAATCAAACCGCTGCATGGGCTTAGCGCCATCGTCAGCTCAATCAAACTGTGGGACGGGCTTCGTGCCATCGCCGACTCAATTAAACTGCGGCATGGCTTAGCGCCATCGCCGGCTCAATCAAACTATAGGACGGGCTTCGTGCCGTCATCGGCTCAATCAAACTGCGGCATGGGCTTAGCACCATTGCCGGCTCAATCAAACTACGGGACGGGCTTCGTGCCGTCGCTGGCTCAATCAAATTGCGACATGGGCTTACCGCCATCACGGGCTTAGCGCCATCGCCGGCTCAATCACTGAGGGCTCTGGCCCTCGCAGCAGGATGGGCTCGCAACCCTGAAGCCATCATCGGCACAACCTTAAAGCCATCGACATCACATTTGCAGGGAGCTTCGACGCGAAAACTTCCCCGCAACGGACTCTAAAGACCAAGCGGCGACCATGGCCACTCATGCTACTCTTGTTACTGTTGATCGTCGGCACCACCAGGGCAAGGACCCACGGGTCACTCCGGGATGGGAGCAGGTCCTTGGAGGGCATCACGCTTAGTCAGCCTGGCAGTTGGCTACAGGGGCAACCCTCACCGCTGTCAGGTTCTCTGCGCGTCTCTTGACGCACCTTGTGGGATTTAGTAAGGGCTTGGACTGGTGGCTGGGGCAACGGGCTACTCTGACCATGCTACCGACACATGATCAGTCTCCTCAGACAGGCAGAGATATGTTGCAAGGGCAGGGCAACACGAACTCGGGGACTGACAGTCCAACGGAGAACCAGTACTTTGGACCCCCTGGCAGCGTGTCACTCCCAAGGGACGACACATGTCAACTCATGACACATGCACATATTTGCCTATAAATAGTGGACTTTGGAGCTTATTCAAGGATCTTTCTCTCATTTGGACTTTTCACTTTCTCTCTCTAAAAAGACATTCTCTCTGGAATTCTAGTGAGAGAAGCATATTTGGACCTCGGTCACCAGACCATTGACACGGACTGTCGACCTTCGGCCTTGTTCGTCGCCGCTCTGCCTACGCGGCTCTGCTAGCCCTCGCGACCTGTCTGGGGAGCCTTGCTCTCAGCCCTTACTCCGTCCTTGGTGTCTCCTACTTTGTGTACCTGGAAGCTGACTTAGACTGCATCCTTTCTGGCACCTCCACGTAGCAGCGAACCCCTTTTCTGTATCAACATTTTGGCAACTCCGCTGGGGAGGTGAGCATCGTGTTGCAGTCTGCATATCTTCCAGATTTAGGCACCATGCATGTGCAACGGAGAGCTACGAGGACTACCAACAGTGCAGTTCATTCCTTGCCTGACACATTCAAGCAACCATGCCTCATGTCACTCAGTCTGTCGTCGATGAAGACCCACCACCGAGCTCCACTCTCCATCTTCAACACTTAGAAAAATTTCTTCATTTTTCGTTGTCGGGTCATCACCCCCGCGACTTCACTCGGCACCCTCCCCTCCCTTCAACACTTCGAAAAAATTTCTTCATTTTTTGCGGCCGGGTCATCACCCCCGCGACTTCACTCGACACCCTCCCTTCTCTGACTACTTTGAAATTAAACAAGTGATCATAACAAACTTAGAGAAATTATAAAGAACACTTAGATAGCTTCAAACACTAAACCGCAATCACAATATCTCAAATAAGCAAGCTAACAAATCTCAACAAAAGTATAAGACAATAATGCAAAGAGATAAGGGTTTAGAGATACTTAACGCTTGAGATTTAGATGGTTTGGCTCGAATCACCCTCAAGCATACATCCACCCCTTCAAGGAAGTCCCTTATAAAGCTCTAGAATCCACTAGAATGATCTTTCTTACGGGTCAAGATCGAACGTCTTACAATCCCTTGATGCTATGCCCACATCAAGAACAAGCTTTGACAATCTCAAAGCTTCAAAGCTTGACAACCCCAAGCTTTGATACAAGAAACTTTAGATGAAGAATTATGTACAAAGATTCATTCTTAAGAAGTGGATGAGTACAAGTTTAAGCTCTAGAACAAGAGAGACGAGTGTATGATGACTTATGAATGTGTATATCTCTCAAATGTAAGCTCACAATAAAAGCTCTCTCGAATTAGATGAGAAAACAATGAAAACCAAGAGTGCTTGAACAATTGCTTTGATCTTTGAGTTTATACAAAATAAGAAGGCTTTGAATGCAATTGATGAATGAAAAATATGCCCAAAATTAGTTTATATAGGTGTGGGAATTAATATGACCGTTTGGAAGTAGGTAGGGCATTTAATGCGCCAAACAATAAACGCAGGCGACTGCATTGCACCATTGCAGTCTACTGTATTTCCAAAGTATCCGTTAGAAATTCAAAATTTCCAATTGTAGTCGACTGTATTCCAATGCAGTCAACTGTAATAGGCTACTGGAAGTTATTATAGTTGACTGCATTGGCCTCACTGCCCGACTTGCAGTCGACTGTATTCCTGAAAATTGCAGTTTTCCCTATTTTTAAAGAATGAAAAAGTTTAAGCATGCAAGGGAAACCTATAGGCAAATTCTAGGTTACAGTCATCGATACGATCAACTCTTTGTGTCTAGTTACAAAGAAGGAATAAAAACATTGTAAACATCAATCAAAGAATTCCATGTTTGATGCATTTCGTTGAGTGTCTTTGATCGATTTGCTTGTCAAATTGTCCGTTTGCATGGGTACGAGATTATACCTATTGCTTCATCAACTCAATGCATGTTAGACAACATAATCATCATTGTTAGTTATCATCAAAATCAAATATGATCCTAGATTAAATAACCGTAAGGTTAACACCTAGTTATAGATTCACCACCTCCTATGGCAGGTCACTCTTGCTAAATATTACCATTAGCTCAGCAGGTTGTATTTGGAATAGGGATGGCACTTTGATCTGCAACCGGTGGATATTCGCTTCGCCCCGATCCTATAGGAGCGGGGTTTTTTTTACTTTGATCAAATTAGGGGCGGGTATGATATTTAAAATTTAAACTCGTAGCGGGTACGGGTCAGATTTGGTATTTGGTCTAACCACCCCGCGCCCCGCCTCACCCTGTATATGTTTTATATTTAGTTTTTATCCTAATCCTAAGACTAGGCAATCTCAGTCGTCCATCTCATAGTATAAATAGTGGCAAAATTCTTTCTCTTTCTCTGGCTCTCTTCTCTACCGCCCCATCTTCTCTCTGCTTTATTCTCTCAATTCTCG
Source organism: Escallonia herrerae (assembly GCA_033070095.1). NCBI lineage: Eukaryota > Viridiplantae > Streptophyta > Magnoliopsida > Escalloniales > Escalloniaceae > Escallonia > Escallonia herrerae. Next base: position 174,334 of record JAVXUP010000433.1, on the reverse strand, counting down.
TTGTTCTCTCAACGTTCACGGGCCGAACGATCATGGCCTCCACGGACCAACCACCTAGAAACCCTTGCCATTCAATCTTTCTGGACCTAAATAGCTGCATGTAGATCAGTAGATTGCAATGGGGTTTGAATGTATGATGCTGATTAGAACCAATCTCTGAAAATTCATGTCACATGGGCTTTTTTTTTTTAATTCTTTCCTTTTTACTTTTTTTTGTTGAATTCTCTCTTTCCATTTGTTGGTGATGGGTGATGGGTGATGGTGAGTGTGTGTTGGTGGTGCCGTGGGTGGCGGCGGTGCTCAGAGTAATTGTGCCTTGTTCTTCTATGGCACAGAGTCTCAAACTGTGGTTGTGGCCGCAAGTAAGGAAAGAGCGGGGCGAATCGGGGCGGGGTCAGGTTTCCTAAATTACCTTAGGATCGGGGATGGTATTCCATTCTTTTGACCCAGTGCCGGGGGTAGGGCGGGTTGAGTGGGGTTTCTCAACGAGTGGGGTGGGTTCGAATTTAATAAGATCTACATTCGGCTCGCCCCTGCCATTCCTAATTTGGAAGAGAAATACCTACTTTAAATAAGTCTTTATGCTTCCTTATCAAACTACAGCTGTATAGCTCCATACTAGCAAAATATATATCAAGCAATATTGGGTATGTATGGAGACGTTTATTGCTACTAGCACTCGACTATGAACACAAAAAATCCGAGTTAGTACAGATCATAACGTGCAAAAAGTTATGAGAGTGAGGCCATGTGCAGCCTATAAGTGCGATACCTTGGACTAAGGAGTCATTGGTTGCCCATTGTTTTATCAATCAACAAGGAAGCAATTCGATAGTTGTTTTGATTTGAAGCTATTAAATCAATACCTACATGCATACATCCTGCATCAAGCTGACATGCTAGCCAAATACAAGACTTAAGGATTAATACAATTGCAATGATTGGAAGAAAACTAGAACAGCGGCCCATTTCTAACTAAGTTCTATTGAGTATGACCATAATGTACAAAGATCAATACTGGTTAGACGAATCGAATGATATTCCAATTAACACAGAAGTTTGGAACATATGATTGACATCTCGCCTATCTCGTTAAAGATTATCTCATTTTTATGTTTTTAAATAAACTACAAATATAGAAATACTATATTACAAAATGAAATCGTTTGGTTCGAAGGAGAGGATTTAAGAAGCCAAGCAATCAACCACTCCAAAAAAGTAGTGCCATCATTTTCTTGGGAAATAATTATAGAATGGACCGACCAAACTGTACAACGGAAAGGACATGCTAAGAAAAGATAAGTAAGATTATTTTCACAAAAGACATAGAGATTACCACTACTAGTTCCTACACGATCAAGAGATGTATGTAAGGGAAGTCTATCAAGGACAGTTTGCTAGAGAAAACTTCAATTTTAAATGAAATAGAAAGAGACCAAAGGACTTGCTAGACTTTAACAAGAATATTTATTGTTGGATTAAAATAACTTGGGTCCCTTACAAACTGAGCATCATTTGGTTGACGAAGAGCAATATAGCTGAGCGGGCAGAAAATTCTCCACTTAGCCCAACGTTCCATTATCCATTTACCAATAAATTTGCTACCTTGCCTAGTTGATTGTAATTAGTCTTGTAAGTCATAAGAGATATTGCAAAGAATTAGTAGAGCCAATTATCTTGCCAAAAAATTATTGACTTTCCATCCCCCCCCCTTTTGCCACGATAATCCTAAGCAAAGAGTCTCCATGCCGACATTTATTTCCCACCACTCCTAAGAAGAGTTTCGTTGACTTGGAGAATGTATGAAAGAGCTACACCTGCAATATCTAGTAGTCGTGATTATAGAGGCAACTAAGGAGGTTGGTTTATAAAAAATCTTGCAGTCTACTTTAGTAAGTAAAGCAACGTTAAAAAGTCTTGTATAATGAAACCCTAAGTTTCATTTATTTGTAGGCCCAGACTATTGTAATTTATCTGCTGAATCCCTTTATTCGAAATTTTGCTTGATCACCAAAATCGTTGAAGATTGTGTTGATCAGTTTGCACACATAAGCTAAAAACATAAAACAATGCTATCATAAATGAGTGGACAGAAGAAACTAACCCCATTAGTGTAGCTCTGTCTGCTTTGTATAATAATAACCCTTTCCACCCTGATGCATCTATCATGAACCCCATCAACAAGAGAACAAAAAAAAATCTTGTTATTGATGACAATGTCCAAAGACCATTCTAAGTATATCCCAAAATTCTGTCGAATTGAAGATTTTGGTTATTACCATAAGCATATGTTGTATTATATTGGGACTACAAGAGTTTGAAGATTTTTTTAAATTTGAGGAGTTGCATAAAAACCATCAAAGAGGTTAATTGAAACTCGCAGAATTCTTGGTCAGCATAAAAGAACACCAAAGTGTCATCTACAAATAGAAAAAGGTTGATTGTCAAAGTTGTGGTAAGGACTTGATACCATAATTAGATACCAGAGTATAAGCTTGTTAATCTTAGGCCCATAAGATAAGTCAATTTTGCTCACACAGAGTTCATCATCCCAGAAAATCAGACTAATGATTGAAATTAAATCTCTGTGAGTCACAGAATACATTAATTGACTCAGTTTGAGTTGAGCGACTCGCCTTACTTGTGTATCAAAGCCTAAACAAACTGTAATGGGAATGTGTGTAGGCAATCAAGTATGTCTTAGGTTGTATCTAAGGGTCTTTGCCACTAATGGTAGGCTAGAAGGTTGGTGGTAGTTCTGGTGGGATCCGATTGGCTTAGAAGAAAGGAACGGTGATGAACGCCATTAATGGAATGAGCTTCAGTTCACACACACAATATGTTTATTTTCTTGAGCTTTTCTAGATTGAAGATCAAGCAAGAAAAATAAAAATATGTTTGAGATCTTTTTAACTAACTATTTTTGGGCTAGAGCTGAAGAAAATTATTGAATGTGTGGTGAAGACCGTAGTGGTCAAAGAGAAGCAAGGTGGTGGGGACCGGAGTTTTCTTCTTAGAACTGAATTCAAGACTCTACTTTTGCTATTTATTTCCATCACTTGCAATAAAATGTAAAACTATAGTTTTGAGACTTCATCTGTAAACATTGGGTTTTAAGTGTAATTTGTGCAAATCCATAGGGTTGGGAGTGCTATAAATCGATAACTAAAAATGCCTCTAGTCTCATCTCGTCAATAGAGATATTTGCAAGCCGTTCATGAGCCACTATCATAGCTCATAATCAATTGCTTATGTATCGGGAAGATCGATCGTAGGCAGTGGTCATATAAGTGGTTTGTGATTTGTTATGCAATAAGGGGAAAAATGGGTGTTTTGACAACTCCTCCGACTAGCTCAAATTAAGTAAAATATCTGAAAATACTTGGCAAGTATGTCATGTGCTTCATGGTACTGGGAACAAAGGGTGTTGAACATTTACTTCAATGAGATGAAAGTGAAGAAAAAATCTGATGAACCTCGTCAAATTTGTTGTTAAATATCATAACTTGTAGCAAGGAAAAATTCTAAAGAATAAGGGGAGATTTTACAATTATGCCATAGTATGAGGGAGATACCTGCGCTTAACCCCTTTTCGCTAATCACATATTCAGTTAGCTACATTCTCCGAGGGAATACATTACTATATATATAAGATATTCTAGATTAGATAGTAAGTAATGGATCTCATTTTGTTTTTGTTATTGTTTTATGGAGTAGGTCAATCTTATGAAAGCATTCAACTCAAAATCAATTACGAGGGGAGATGCCTGGTATGGGATTTATATTTCTCAACACACTTCCTCAAATGTGACTAGACTTCTTGGATGGATTAACCTTTTATTTGTTTGTTGGACCTGCATCATCAACCAGCTTTAACATCATTTTGAAACCATGCAACTCAAAATCAATTAGTAATGAGAAGGGAGGCTTATCCTTATTTGCTATGGGTTCGATGTGGGATTTATATGCCTCAACATATGTGATCCCTCACAATCTTTCATCACGTCTGAAACAATCAATCAATTTCCATCTTCTATCTTTACATCTGGCACTTATGAAAATCCATACTTTTATCCATCATGTAAATAGTCCTGTAGATATCCTTGTCAACCCCTCCCCCCTCCCAAATGGAGATAACTAATAACTATAACACTTGTTCGTGAGCCTTCCAAATGGCTTTTCATGCCAAGATATATGCCATGATTTTTTTTTATTGACGGTACTTGTTAGATATAAATCCTCTTGCAAATATTTTTGAAATAGAATCACTATTTCTTACACAAAATAACAGATAATACTCCCTCCATCCCACATAAATTGATCATATATGTATATATTTTATTTGTATATATTGTGTATTTCCCATTCTATCCTTTAGAAAGAGGAGGAGAAGAAAGTGGGACATGTGAGTGAAAATGGATTAGTGGAGTGTTCAATATGGAGAGAGAAATGGAATAAAAAAATGTAAGAAAGTGGGTCAGGAGAGAGAAAAAAGTTGTTGGAGAATTAAATATAGAAATAGAAATAAAATTTAAAAGGGTAAATGTATAAAAGTATCTAAGGAATCTTTCTTAGTATGAAAAGTGAGCAATTTTTGTGGGACGACTCAAAAAAGAAATATGATCAATTTTTGTGGGACGGAGGGAGTATAATATAAAATAAATAATAGCTCATTACAAAATAAGTAGGGATAATCTCACCAAACTATAAAATCAAGCTGAAGCTTTGTCAAGGTTTATTCGCTTCCTCCGGAACCAGTGCTCGATGCAATGGGCTGCACGACACATTTTCCCAAGATTAGTCTATATCAGTAACCCCCGTATGCACGCACTTGCAACAGAGTATAATGAACAACCCTCTTTACTTTCTTCTTTCGTTACTCACAAGAATGGAAATTAGAAGTGTATACACTTCTAATTTTCCCAAGAATGGAAATTAGAAGTGTATAAAGAAATTTGGTGTAACACTTACACTTCTAATTTTCCCAAGAATGGAAATTATAAGTGTATAAAGAAATTTGGAGTAACACTTGAGAGAGAGAGAGAGAGAGAGAGAGAGAGAGAGAATACTTTAGAATATGTTTGTGTCCTGGCCAAATGGCCTTATTTGTAGGGAGAAAGGGATAAGAAAACTTAATGGTGAAGAATACTTGATAACAAAGAAAATTTAGCAGCGAAGAAAACTTAGCGCTAAAGTTAACTTAGTGCTAAAATTTACTTAGCACTGAAGATTAGCTCTTGGATTGACCCAAAAGTTGACTCTTTTGTGGATCCAAAGGTTGGTTGTCCCTTCAGCTTAAACTTGCCAACAGAAGTAAGTGGGCCACACGTATTTTAAAACAAACAAAATACAACATTAAAAAACAAGTGGGCTCTATGTGTTTTGAAACAAACACATAAAATACAACAGTCTCCCACATGTTTCAAAACACAAATTCAAAAAAGGAAGAGAGACAAGAAATTATGCATCGGGGAGGTGTTGCATGGGTTGAAACTTTTTTTTAGGATAAATAAGCAAGAATCCAGTGAAATATGATGGTAGAATGAATATTGTTTTAAGCTGATTTTGTTAATGTGAATTGTAGAATTGTATACACTCACCAGCCACATAGTATCTCTAGTCAGGATTGTTCTCGTGTGTTGACGTTAATTGGCCATGCCTTATGCCTAGAAATTCTTGTGTGCTCTAGCGACATACTCAAGTCCCATTGAGGCGGCTCAATCTCACACACATGTAGGTGGTATCCATCAAGGAATGTGATGCAACTGAATTCCCCAACCAATAAATAAGGACTATGGAGCCACTAAGAACTATATCTTATCCTCACACACAGTAGTTGTCATTGTCATACATCGTAGGGATAGGCTCTTTTCTAAAGGCCTTTTGCTTATATATACAAAGCGACATTACCCTTCACACTCCATGAATACGTTATTACCTATTAAACCTCATTCACAGGAACAGAAGGTTAGGTATTTGTCATTTTATCTTTAAATTTGATATAGTCTTATCCCCCTCAATGCTTCTATCATTAGGCTTCTCCCTAGTGACTTGGTCAGAGTATTGTCCAAGTTCCTTTCTAGCTTCACAATATCCATAGATACGGTACCGTTCTTAATCAACTGCCTCACAGTAGCATGTCACATTCCAGATGTGATGACTCTTCCCATCATATGTTTTGCTTTTGGCTCGAGCAATAATAGCTAGGCAATCACAATGCATTACCACAGGTGAACTGGGTTTATGCCACGAAGGTATATCAACCAGAGAAATTATGAGCGGCGCTGCTTGTGAATACGTCTTCTTTCATGACTTAGCTGTAACTGTTTGCTTGGACAACTCTAAGAGATCACTCCTCCAACTAGTAATAATACATATCCACCAGTGGACTTTAGCTCATCTGACTTTGAATCTAGTTAGTGTCAGATTAACCTTCAAGCATAGAAGGATGGCCATAATATGCTAGTCCACAATCAATGGTGTCTGTTAAATATATCAATAAATTGTATATTGCATTATAATGCCCCTCACTGGGATTATGAGTATGTTCTCAATAAATTGTGATAATGTGATCGAATTATCATGCCTCAAGATTCTAATCCCTAAAATGACAGTATCTTCGCCCATATCTTTGATGTCAAATTTAGATGCTAAAAATCTCTTAGTAGCATGCACAATATAATTACTTCTTCCAAACATAAGTAGATCATCAATGTACAAGCATATAATGATAACACTATCATTAATACATTTAAAGTATATGCACCTATCAACATAGTTAATTAATAATTCATCAGATATCATCACCCTGCCAAATTTGTCATGCCATTGTTTATGAGCTTGTTTCAATCCATACATAGATTTAACTACCTTTTATACTTTCCACTCTTGTCCAGGGACCTTATGTCCTTCGGACTCCTCCATAAATATTTCTTTGTCTAAATCATCATTTAGAAAAATAGCCTTCACATCGATTTGATGCTGAACAAGTTTTGATATGGATGCAATGACAAACAATAATCTAATAGTTGCAATTCTAGTAACTGGAGTTTGCATCAAAATAATCAAGATTGTGTTTTTGCTTGTAACCTTTAGCCACAAGTTGTACCTTATTTTTCTCAATGGGACCATCTTGTTTCAACTTTTTCTTAAAGAAAAATTAGGAAAAAGTAGGTTTTGGAGTTAAAAGTTAGTGTAAGGTGGGTTTTTAGTGTAAACTTAAGAAAAAGTGAGTTTTGTTTTCAAAATTTCTAAACAATTTTTTTTTTTTTGGGGGGGGGGGGGGGGTACCAAAAACATGGGGTTTTTAAAACATTAACTTTTGTCTACCCAAACAACACTTCTCCCATCTTCCCTTCCAAATCAGATTTTTCACTAAGTATGTACATGTCTCCCCCCCCCCTCCCCCCCCCCCCCACCTCTAAAAGTTGGTAAGTGTGAGCCACCTCGAGTTCAATTAAGAGAGAACGTCCATGCTCTCCTTAACCCTAAAATAATCAATCTGCACAGTAATACTATGAACAATTTAGCCATGCAATGAATGAGTCTACATGATAAACAATATCAACGATAAGTTCTTTGCAAAGTTTTAAGCCACCTTTGTAAAGCACCTAAGGAAAATAGAGGTGACTAGGGAAAAAAGAGGAAAGAATGGTGTTTTATTGTGTAAAAAATGTTGGATGGTTTGGATCAATGATCCAAATCGTCTAGGACTGTTGAATATGTACAAATAGAGGGCAGTGTAGACTAAGGGAAGAGGGAAAATGGGCATGAACTATTTGATGAAATGCTCCTGAGAAGATTTGATGTATGAGTTATGTGTGGGTTTAACGTTAGGAGATTAAGGGAGGGGTGAGAGTAGGTGCCAACTGTATAATGAAATGCCGCTGAGAAGATTTGATGTGTGAGTTGTTTGAGGGTTTAAGGTTAGTTGTTTGAGGGTTTAAGGTTAGGAGGGTGAGACGGGTGATGCATGGTGGTGGTCATATAAGTCTCACTCTATAAAAAAGGCAAGTAATAAGATACAAATGTATTCGTCCGTTTCTCACAAGTAATAAGATGCAACTAAATATTGATATGAACAGACTAATATAGTTACATATAATTACTTGCTTTTTTGTAGAGTAAGAATTGTATCACCACCACATTCTTAACCTTTGCAGAGTGGGGAGTGATGGGTGAGTTGTGTGTGCATTTTAAGGTTAGAAGGGGAATCACTTGTATTGTACCCCATGTTAATACCAGGAAAATCTTTGGGTGCTTAGATTTATGCTCTTCCCTTAGGCTAAGTTTCTATTGTAATCATTAGAAAAGAAGAAACTGACTTGAATATGCACAAACTGACAAATATTTTCGCATAATCGTAGTTATATTCTTGCAGAAAACGACTCGTATCAAGTAAACCATGTTTACACCCTATTAACTTAAGAACAAAAGTGCTACGTTTTATGTTCCTGAGCGTTGCAAGAGAATATTAACATCCTTCTAGAAGTACGTCCATTTAATTTGGTTTGGGTTTCTTAAAGCTTTTCTTTATTTGCAAACAAGAAAAGGGTGGTAGTCAATGGTCCATATAATTCTTGCTACACCATAATGCCACCACATATATAGGTGGCGCCAAATGTACTATTTTTGTTATGGTAAGAAACGAAACTAGAGAAACTTTTGGATCCTTAAACATATCTAGGCGTGGATGAATTTCAAAATCTATGTGTATTGTACCCCACCATGTTAGTACCAGGCAAATATTTGGGGTGCTCTATTATAAGCTCTTCCCTTAGGCAAAGTTTCTATTGTAATTGTCGAAAGAGAAGAAATGACTGAATATCTCCACAAAATGACAAGCATTTTCGTATAACCGTAGTCGCATTCTTGCAAACAAAATGACTTGTATCAAGCAAACCATGTTTATACCTATTAGCTTAAGAACAAAAATGTTGCGTTTTGTGTTTGTTGTCCTAAGGAAGAATCAACTTCCTCAGTGTTGCAAGAGAATATCAACGTCCTTCCACAAGACAATGAACTTCCTAGCTCGATATGGGGCTACCATGCCACTGAATGAACATGTGAAACCCCAAAATCCTAAGCAAGCCTTTGAATCCAATGAAGCTATTATCGTTGATAAACAGTAACAACTAGCATCAAGGACCTTAAAAGTACAATCGTTACAACAATTTACTGCATTGACTCCATTTTAATACATCGCTAGATGTTGATTTTAGTTTTTATAGGAGCTTGGCAAAGTTGTTTTGGTTCTTCATATAGCATGCTCCAACGGTTAAAATTTGGCCTGAGTTACAAGTCTCGTCTTGCAAGCCAACCAAAAGGTAGAAGGCACATATAGGTACTTAACAGTATTCCACGCTAGAGCCAACCCCCCCCCCCCCCCGGCCTCTCTTTGGTTTTAAAAGCAGGAGTCCTAATGGCACAAGGTGTTCACACATTACAAGAACTGGAAATAAAAAAGATGTTACACCTCCAACCTCTAAATGTTGAAGAAGCCATTTTGCCTCCAATAATTGCCCTTTTTCTTTTTGGGACTTGCCTTCAGTAATTGCTAACACCAGTATCACCATTTTAACTTTCTCTAATGGAAAAGACAACACAAATCAAAGTTGGTTTCAAATTTGGTTTGAAAAAAATGGAGCATAAAAACCTTTCAAAGTTGAGATCGAATCTACCAAATGCATAAAAAGCCACACCGAAGTCTGACAAATTCAAGAAATTTGGTTTCAAATTTCTCAAAGCTTGACATCTTCAAAGTTATGCAAGAGCTCCAAATACATGTCATACTTTTGAAGGGCATCATCCTTTTCTTTGTTCACCTTCTCGAGCTCAACAGTAAGGACTTCAACAGCTAAGGAATTAATAAAGGTGGTATCATCATATGAAGAACAGGTGTTGCCATATTTCTTGTTTGCCCAAGTGAAAAAACCCTTGCATTCTTGCGAGGAAATGCATAACAAATGCTGGAGCTTCAGATTACGATCTTCATGGCGACATGCATGATTACTTATGCCTTCTCATAAGCCAAAAAATTTGTGTATCGATGACAACTTTCCATCTCCAAGATGTTATCATAACGCATATCTGAAGAGCCATTTAGCATAAAAATACTTGCTTTTTGTAGAGTTGTTGACTATTGATACAAACGGACGAAAAAAGTCGTATCTAATTACTTGTATTTTTGCAGAGTAAGACTTGTATCACGACCACCACACCCTCCTAAACTTAAACCCACACATAAATCACCCATCAAATCTTCTCAGCAGCATTTCATCAAGCAGTTGGCGGGCGACTCTCACCCCTCTTTTAATCTCCACCACTCTCTTCAACCTCCACAAATATCCTCACCCAATCCTCAATTTCATCCCATAAATCAATCTTCAATGCCCACATGTACGTGTAGGGGGTGGTGGTGGATGGAGGAAACCTGATTTGTGCCATTGTGTGTGTGCAGGTACGTGCGTGTGTGTCGAGGTGCTTTAGGAAAATCTAACGTGGAACCTGGGTGGTTTGGTGGGTGGGTATGGCCTGAGTGGTGGGTAGGAGGGGGGCATGTAAGTATTGCAAGGTGGCAAATCTGATTTCGAAGGGAAGATGGGGGAGGGGTAGTTTGGGTAGACAAAAATTGAAGGTTTGAAAAGACCCATTTTTTTAAACCCCCCTCCTAGCCATTATCCTACTACAGTAAGTCTTGCTAAGAAGAATGCCCATGCTGTGGCAATTCCACCTAAAAGGTAGTGGGTTACTCTGACAGCACGTTCTTGTACAATGCTTCCTCCCCCTATTGTTCAGAAATTTTCAAAACATAACTCACTTTTTCTTAAGTTTCCATAAATATTTAATCCCAAAACCCCACATTTTATAATTTTCCCTTTTCTTAAAGACCCATTTACACTCGATGGGACTAGTCTTATATGGCAGGTCTACAAGTTCCAACATAGGATTAGCCATGATAGAATCTAATTCATTATTAATGACTTCTCTAGCGAAAGGTGCATTTATAGAAACTATAGCATAGTGATATGACAATTGTTCATCATTAACAAGATACATATAATAATCAACACCAAAATTGATTTCAGTTCTCCTAGAGGTGTCAAATGGGCTGGGCTTGGGCCGACCCAGCCCAAGCCCATCGGTCCTCCAGCAAATCGGGCCGAGGTCAGCCCAAAGGGCTGCCAAACGGGCCGGGCCAGCCCTGGTTCTGGGGATATCTAGGCCCGGTCCAAGCCCAAGCTCTAGGCCCAACATTTAGGGCCGGGCTTGGGCCTGGCCCGGGCCCAAAAATTTTTTTAATTTTTTTTTGGCATTTTCTTGTTATTCAAGGTAAGGGTTTAAATTATGGTAATTTGTTGTTATTGTTTAAGCAAATTGTACTCTAGGCATATCCAATATTCGTAATTTAACGAACCTAATCTTTATCCTTTTATTTCATTATAAATCATATACATTGAAGATAAATGTGTTTATAGGCCCTCCTCCTTTTATTCGGGCTTGGGACCGGCTGCTTGTAAACAAACAGGCGAAGTTACCTATTTTTTTATATATACAAAAAAATATATATCTTGCTTGTAAAAACTTATTATATTATTGTATATATATATATATATATGAAAAAAATATATATTGTGAGAAATTTTATTCTTAAAACTTAAGAGAAGGAAAATAAAAAGAAATTACCTAATCATCCGGAAGTACTTCAACATCCGAGTCACTGCTCTTCCTATCATCAATCGGTTTATCTTGCTCGCGGTATTTCGCATCAAGATAATCCTTCCAACATACACATAGCTCGAGCGACTCGGGGTTAAGACGACTCCTCCTGTCATCCAAAACCCTCCCGCTCGCTGAAAATGCCGACTCTGAAGCAACCGTGGAGGCTTGCACTGGCAGTACATCCCGTGCAATTTGGGATAAAGTTTTATACATGTTTTGATTTTGTTTCCAAAAATTTAACAAATTAAAATTAACCTGTTCTTGCATTGATAAATCAGAATAATGATCAGTATTTGAATATACACCAATCTCATTAAAAGAGGAAAAAGTAGACGAACCTGCCGAATTAGAAGTACCTTCACCTGGTAGTTGTCTTGCTACTAGATGTTCAAAGCCCTTAAGGTATGGCGCATAATACCTCTCAGCAGTCGATGATGAAGCTCGCCCGCGCACGTCAGCAGAATTACGATAGAGGTTGAACAGTTCTCAAATGTCTTGCTCATTTTCGCTGTGAGTGCGGTTGTATCCTCTACTGGGTAGCACATTAATTTCGATATCTCTTGTATCGAGACGTTCACGCCATGCAACTTTAACCTAGGATCTAAACAAGTAGCCACAGCAAAAATAACAGGCAGTTCACTCCAATATTTATTAAACTTTTTATCCATCACTTTTACTATTTCCTTAAAGGGTCCTATATATCTCCATTTTGTTAACATTGTAGCCATCTTGAGAATTTCTATTACAGCGAGAGGAGAGGTGGGATAGTACGTACCAGACAATAAATTGGTAGACGTGTAAATACCTCCAAAAATTCAGCTAGGTATGTGGCCATCTGCCATTCCTCTTGAGTTGGCAAGCCGGCTGGGAACTGGGTTAGTAGAAAATGCGTATAGACTTCTCTGTATGCCAGAATGTGTAAAAGCATATGGTATGTAGAGTTCCACCTGTGGACCACATCTGTAACTGCTCTCCTGCGAGGCATATTATATTCAACACACAACGTTTTAAATTGTTGTGTTCTCGGACTCGAACTATTAACATACGCTGTCATACCCCTCATTTTGACAAGAATATCTCCTGCAGCAGCTAAACCATCTTGAACAATTAAATTAATTATATGACAAACACAACGAACATGAAATAATTTACCAGAAAGTACAGGTTTGAGGTCTCCTGTAAAGCATCAACAGCAGCTGTATTGTTAGAAGCATTATCAAAACTAATACTCATAATCTTATCCTTTAATTTAAACGTGGTACATGCTTTTAATATAATAGTAGCAATGTTCATTCCATCATGCGGATAAAGGAAAGAGCTCGAAAGCGATGATTCTCTTGTGCATAATCCAATCTGCATCAATCCAATGGGCGGTCACACAAGTATAACTAACAAAAGTAAACGGAGATTGCCAAATATCAGAAGTAAGACTAACTTTACCGTCAAATTTATCGAAATAATCGATCAGGCGTGCTTTAGCAGCATTATACTGTCGGAGTGCATCGGATCTAGTTGTGTTTCTATGAACCTTTTTGTACAAAGGTTGAACGTATGTGTTCATATATCTAGAGTGCTTAGCATTATCGGCAAAAGAAAAGGCTTGTTCATCATGAATAACAAATTCAGCGAGACCGTCTCTTTGCTCTCGCTGATTATAAACAAATAACTTACCGTCAAAAGATAACTGCGTTTGGGTAGGTTCGACGTGGCCTTGTCGAGGTGCACACTGAGGGTAATGCCTGTTAAGATGTCCATTACCACTACCAGACGAAAATAATTTAGCACAGTACTTACATCGAGCTTTTCGGATGCCGTCCACCGTAACTACATCAAAATGATTCCAACACTCGGCTTTTTTTTTCCCTTTTGGACTTCTGGCTCATTACCGGAGGCATTGCTCGGCCCTTCTTCATCATGACCAGGCATAGGGTTAAGATTATGCCACGGAGTAGTAGCTTCGCCAACCGAGCTGCGTCCTTGACTATAATGCGGGGGGTCTTGATCAGGCGTGTATTCAAAATCTGGAATGTTTTGATTGAACTCCCAATTGGCTTGGGTATCTATCATACAGCCTGTACTCATTCGTCCAGGAACGAATGGTTGTGGTGGTGCTTGGATTGGTGTTTGTGATGGCCGTGGTGCTGGCTCTGCTGGTGGTGGTGGTGGTGTTTATGATGATGATGATATTTTTCGTGATGATGATCCACGCTTCAGTTTCTTCAATAATCCAGCCATATTTGACGCTAAATAAAATTAGTAAGAGTAACTAAATACACAAGTATAAGAGCAGTAATTAGTAATTAAAAATAACAATTAAAAGAATTAAAGAGTAACAAATGAATCACTGAGGGTAATTCAAAATTGGAGAGAGTTAGTAATTAAAAAAAATTAGTAATAGTAATTGATAAATATAAAAATTCACTAATTACTAATTACTAGACAAAATAATTAGAGAGTAACAAATTAATAAGAGGAGTGGTTAGTAATTAAAATTTAACAAAAGTAGTAATTAGTAAACAAGAGTAATAATATGCAAGAGTACTAATTAGTAAATAAGAGTAGTAATTAGCAAGAGTAGCAAAGCTTGTAGAAATGTAGAATGTTTATATAAGAGAGAGTAAGAAGATTGGTGTGAAAAATTAGAGAGAAATGGTGTGAATTTATAGATTTTTGAAACTTCACAAAAGACCAAAATACCCTTAAAAACTATCTGTTTATAGTTGTTGGGGAGGGTAAGAGTGTAAAAACCTTAAAAGAGTTGAAAAAATAAACTTGGACCAAAATACCCCCCAAAGTAGCCGTTATTTTGCTGTTGGGGGGTAAAAGTGGAATTTAGGGAGGAAAAGGGGAATAAAGCCGTTGGGGGGAAAGGGGGGGGGGGAAATCAAATTTTCAAAAGTGAAGAGGGGGGCTAGAACCGGGCCAAAACCAGGCCGAGCCTGACCCGGGCCAAAACCGGGCTTTTTCAGGGCCGTTCTTCGGGCCGGGCCAAACCCGAGCTTTTTAGGGCCAGGCCTAGCCCGGGCTTTTTTTAGGAAAATTCAGGCCTGGCCCAGGCCTTAAGCCCAAAATGGCGGGGCCAGCACTGTTCATGTATGGGCCAGGCTGGGCCGCCGGGCGCCCGGCCCATTTGACAACTCTAAGTTCTTCTTTGATGACTTCTTCATAATTCTAGAGTTTTATCAATAGGGTTATTGGTACTAGCATACTCATCAATTGCTCAAGACATCTTATTTTTCATAGCAAATAAATCTTTAAAGAAAGATCATTGTTAGATTAAAAAATAATATTAGCTTCTATGACATCACTCTTAATGAAAAGAAACCTTTATTCAATAATATGCTAAGCATAACCAATAAACATGAAATTACAAGTTCGAGAATCCAATTTTATCTTGTTAGGCGCAGGTAACATCATATTTACCAAGCACCTCCCACACTTTCAGGTACTTCAAGTTAAGAGCATGATTATTCCAAATTTGATAATATGATTTAGCACTCCTTTTATAGGATACTCTATTTCGTATGTGACAGGCTAAAAGGGTTTCTTCTCAAAGTTTGGTGGGTAGGTAGGCCAGAACTAACAAGCATAGAAATCATCATTTCTTTTAGAGTCCTATTTTTTTCTATCAACAGTTCCATGTGATTCACGTGAATAAGGTGTAGTTACCTCATGGATAACCCCATTTTGGTAAACAGAAATCACCAAATGGATTAGACTCATATTTACCACCTTTATCTGTTCTAAGCCTTTTAATTTTCTTATCCTTCTGACTTTCAACTTCAGGCTAATAATTTATGAACATTTCAAAAGCTTCGCCTTTTGTTCTCAACAAATAGAGTCTAGTTGTCCTATAAAGTTATAGCAAGGTGAAATGATTCTAAACAGTATCTTTGTAAGATCCCGAACTTTGAGAGCGGGTTACAATAACCATCGGTGCTCTAAAAAATAAGCAGGCGATAGTTTTGGGCAATGCTCGGGGTATTAGTAGTGCATAGGAGCTTAAAAGGATTTCATGGCAAAAATAAAATTTTTGAAAATTTGGGGGCATTTTTGTAATTTTAGAAAATTAGAGGGGCCACTTTGCAAATTTTGAAAAATTGGTCACAATAAGGTGTCGCCTCCTCCTTGATTATTTGATGACTAATGAAATAAAATTATAAATTAATATATAGATAAGTGTTAGAGGAATAATTAAAAAGAAAACAAAAGGAAAGAAAGGGAAGAAATTCGGGAGATAGAGAAACAGTAAGAGAAAAGAAGCAGAAAGAAAGTAAAGAGAAGAGAACATATAAAGGAAGAAGCAGAACAGGGGAGCTTAGAGGAAGGAAGAAAGGGAAGAAATTCGGGAGATAAAGAAACAGTAAGAGAAAAGAAGCAGAAAGGAAACATAGAGAAAAGAAACAGAGAAAGGTAGAAGCTAAACAGGGGAGCTTGGAGGAAGGAGGAAGAAACAGTGGGAAAGAAAGAAAGGATTGGAAGGAATTTACAGGGTAATCCCCTTCTCCTCTTTGGTGTGCGTTTTAATGGGTGTTGTGTATTTCCTCTGTGTAGACGACATATGGGTCAGCAATGTAGGTATGTGTGCTTGCGAATGTAGTAGTGCAAATTTGTGTGTATATAAGCATATATGCGGGTGTAATGGTTTTTGAATTACGTGTTGTTGAAGGTTCATATGAGGATTAAGGCTTAGGGTAATGGATAAAGCTTAGCAGAGGAGGGGGAGCAAGAACCACAGTATCGGTGCAGTGCGGTTGCTATTTATGGAGTCTCGGGTGTGCGAGTTTAGGTGAAATCTTAGTATGATTATGTGTATTATGAGTGTGTAGTATAACGTGTATGAGGGTAATTAGGAAAGGAAAATAATGAGTTTGTGGGTGTTTAGTAGACTGTCGAGGAGTGTATGTGTTGTATATGGCTGCACTGTATGTGTGTTCTTGGAGGGTGAGTAAATGTGTGTAATATGCATACATTAGTGAGTTAATGGGAGTGTTGGTGTGTGAAATTAAAGGATGTTAGTGGAAGGAAGAGAAAGGCAGTGGGGTTTGTGAATGGTGTGTGTTATGTGTGTGAAAGTATGTGTTCATGCGTGTGTGGGTACGGGTGTGTGAATTGTATGTTTAAGTATGTGTTGGAATGTAATTAAGGTGGTAGAATGGGATTTTAATGATTTGGATGTGGGGTGGTGTTATTCGTGAAGTGTATGTGGATGAATGCCTCGGCAGCAGGAGGTTGAAGGAGAAGAGTGTGTGTAAATAAGGTGTGATAGCGTGTGTTCAAATTGTCGCTAAAGAGGTGGTTAATTAGGCAGTTTTTCTCAAATTTTTATAAATAGTTAGGGTCAAATTAGACAAAGTCTGAAACTGTAATCCCTAATATTTTTACGAGACGTACGTTCAAAAATTTTTCAAAAATTTTCGGTGTCCGCGAATGACGCTAAATTAGGGTATCGATTAGGAAAAAAATTTAGATTTGTTCAACATAGTAAATGAAGTTATTTCAATCTGAAAATTTTAGGAAAACCTTATTTTACTGATATGTTTTATATTTCGAAATTTCGTTCCATTCTGAAGCTGATAGGTATTGTTCACGAAACTGGCTTCTAAACTCTCGGTCAAAACACCAATTCGGGATTTTCGGGTGAAAATTTTTTAAAATACTTTTTAGTCCAGAAATGACATTAGGATGCTTAAAATAGTGTTGTAAGATATTTTTGAAAATTTTTCGGTGCCAAAATGCCCGGAGGGTATTTTGGTAATTTGCCACCCTAAGGGGGTATTTTGGTAATTTTACCCATAAAGAGTATTCTTGAGTAAATTTACATACAGTAAGGATATTGTAGTGAGTTGGCTTAAAGAAACGTCATTTTGAGGATTTAAGTGAAACGGGGAGTATTTTGGTAATTTGTCATCCCGAAGGGGTATTTTGGTAATTTTACCTATAAAAGGTATTTTTGAGTAAATTTTATGAGAAGACTATTTTGGTAATTTAAGTACAAGAGGGGTAGTTTTGCACAAGCCTAGGGATATTTTGATAATTTCATTCACTTAGGAGAAATTTAATAGTCCGACATGATTGAGCGTCAAGATTTAACGCCCGTCTGGTTTATTGTTTAGGTTTCCATAACCAAGAGTTAGGACCGACTTTTGAGCAAATAACAAAATCGGTTGTCGAGTCAGGTAAGTACTCCTACCATGTTCATCGGTACAACTTATTTTCTAATATATATGTGTATGTATATACGTGACTTTAGCAAATGAAAGTTTTAAGTATTTGTTATACTTTGCCTTGTAAAATTGGTTGATGAGAAATGGAATTAAAATGACCATAATATATGTTGTGTTGTTTTAAGAATGTTATGTGAAGCGTGGTATGGTATTGAGAGGTTAATATAGGTTGTTGTGCCCCACATCCACGGGGAAAGTGGATTCCAGGTCCTGGTCAATGAGACCATACATTGGCGCAGAGTACTATGGCATCGTGGTTCGCTCCTGCGTCCACAATATTATTTATCCCGGGTGGAGGAGGGATTTTGAGTCCTGGTCAATGGGACCAAACGCTGACCGCAGCATACCGTAAAAAAGTGAGTTAGGGTTTCATTTGATGTTAAATATCATGGTGGAATTGTTATACTATCATTTTGGAAGATTTTCCTGCAAGCATGATGATTATTAAAGTGTGTGTGTGTGTGTGTGTGTCTATATATCTATATATATATATATATATATATATATATATATATTAGGTTTATTCAACCCCAAAACCTATTTAGGAACATATGGTTTGCGTACTTGCTGGGCTCTCCCTCATTCTTTTATTTTCAGGTGATGATCTAGGAGAGGCAGATCCCTATGAGCAACACGAGGGAAGGGCACCAGCTGAGGTCTCTTCAAATGCTTTATAATTATCTGCGACATGGAATTAAAGGTTTTGATTCAATTATTGAGAAATTTCTAAGTGAGGCTCTTAGTAGCAAAATTTATTGTGTACAATTTTGAATTAATTTATGAGTACAGGTTGTGGTAAGGTCTGGTAGAGCCCTGGGTAAAGACTTAGTGAGCCTGCGGCCAGTTACGGACTTGGTTTACGGGCTCACCCGTGGGTTCCTGTCGTGACAATATCAATAATGAGATAATGCATTATGAATAGTACTAAGACAAAATTTATTGGGAAATTGAACATTTATAAGACTTGAGAATATTTTTCAGATAATGCATTTAAGATTTTTTGAAAAATTTAGGACATAAAAAACCATGTTTTTCTGTCTTTTTTAGATTATTCACTACAAGAAAAATAGTTTTTCCTGATGGACTTTTAGCGACGGAATGAAATCCGTCGCTAAAAGTCACTTTAGCTACAGATTTTTCCGTCGGTAAAGTCCGTCGCTAAAGACCTTACTTTTAGCGACATATTAGTCCGTGGCTAAGGTCCTTTACCGACGGAACGTCCGTCGGTAAAGGTCTTTAGCGACGGTTTATTACCAACAGAACAATCCGTCGCTAGAAATATTTTCATATTTTCTCAATTTTTTTAAATTTTTTATTTTGGAAAATAATTTTTATATTTTACTATAAATTAAGGAAACCCTAACTATTGTTTTCATTTCATTTCCTCCACCACTCTTTACATTCTCCCCTCCCCACCCCCATCCCTACCCCTGCCCCTGCCCCTCGATCTCTCCTTCTCTAACACAACTGACCGTCGGCCGCCACCCACTCCACCTCTTCTCTTCTTCCCTAGCCGCCTCCCATGCCACCCACCCCAACTACTGCTGCTGCCCAATTGATGCACTCACTGCACCGCTGTCGCTCTGCCAGATCTACCATGTACCACGTAAGATCATTATCTTTCTTTCCCTCCCTCATTATTCAGTTTTCTACTGAACCTTTTGTGGGATACCATTCGCATGGATATATGTACTTGACCTGTTTTTTGAATATATAAAGGAAATGAATGATGAGGTTCCTCTTACTGAGATTATTATCTCCTTTTTATTTAATTTTCCAAGAATTATTTTTTTAAAATATGGTTGTTTTTGAAAACTTTCATTTTGAAGTTTTGGTTTTCCAGTTTTGGTTTTTATTTTGAGACCATCCCACCACTGCCCCCTACTACCACAACCACTGCCCGCCACCGGTCACTGTCGGCGGCCGGCCGTCGTCGGCCTCCGCCGGCCACTGCCACGGCCCACTACAGCCACCACAACCACTACCAAAGAAAAAATTCAAAAAAAAAACTAGATAATCAAACACCCAAAGAAAAAAAACTCAAAATAAAAACTTGATAATCAAACACCTATTTGTTTTTGTAAAAAAAAATTAAATTAAATTGAATTTAGTTTTTTGTTTTTTTTGAAATAGAAAACCAAAACTGGAAGTGATTTCAAACGTTACCTGAGGATAGACCTGAAAAAATTGAACTGGACCCACAGGTATACTCGTAGTCTTTGAGTTTCTTTGGGTCCAGCCTGATTCGTTTCCGTGTATCGTCTTTGAGTTGGCTTTAGAGTTTTCCTTTTGACCACCATCCAGTCTCCATAGTTGACCTTTTTTTGTGTCTCATCTGTCTTATCAACTGTATTTTAACAGAAGTTTCCGTTATTACCTTGCAGGTTACTGCAGAGAGGTGATATCGCGGTGCTGGTTACAATTGCCAATGACAATCCCGGTCGATGTGAACAACTTTCTTTCCAATGACCAACTCTTTCGCATTCCAAACAGATTTATGGTAGGAATTCATATTCGACTCTGTATTCTTTCCCTGCCAATATATATACCGGTGTTAACGGTTTGGATAGATCGTTTTCTATGCATATTCTTACTTATTCCCCCAGTAGATGTCCAAATGATAAAATCAACTTTAACCAGTCTTCCCAGCTTCGCAGTACATTCTCACTGTAGTATTCGATAGGTAGCTCTAGGAGTGTCACCCAAACAACTATAGATGTTTCAATAGCTTCAAAAGGCTTGAAGTTTGGCTCCCATTTTCGGACTGTAAGGTAATGATTAAGAATTATCCACGGACCTCCGTTTAGTGCTTTGGCCACATCTTTATTGAAGTCAAATTTAATCAAGAAGAACCCATCATCTAAATCTATCATCTCAAAATCCCCTTATAGATCCCAGGCAATTTAATTCTTGTTGATAGTGTTAGGATCGAAGGGCTCTTGTGTGATAAGGAATTGCAAAGAATAAATGCCAAGAATTGAAACATAACAAAGCCAAGCAAACGTTGACAAGAGCAACACCAAATTTAACGTGGAAAAACCCTCTCGCACAGAGGGAAAAATCACGGGACAAACAAATCCACTAAATCAACAAAGCACTACAAATATCCTCTCAAGCTTTTTGCCCTAAGCCTAAGGTAAACATATGCTACAGAAAAATATACAACTTACATCATTCCAACCAAGTCGGAGAAATCACCGTAAGGAAGACAAACAGTAAGTTGTTCCAATTCTTTGTAGCCACCACTTCCATGTGCCTATGTCACTGTAGCACTCAGTTAATTGCAGCTCTCTGTCCACGAATAAGCTGTTGTTTTCTTCACTGTTTTTGTCACAAAAACAGTGGCAAACTCAGGTATAAACCTGTTACTGAAGCCTCCTGTCCTTCATTGTTTTCAGCCCAAAACAGTGGCAAATCTCACTCTATTTTTCTGTCCTCCTTTTCACGAAAATGCCTCAGCATTGTCCCTTACTATTTTCTGACGGAAAAACAGTGGTAATCACCTTCCTCTCTCTCACTATTTCTGAAAAACAGTGGTAGTCAGCTACACACCAACCCTCCTTACGCATGGCTTTATAGCCTTTATACAGGTAGCTCCTTCTGGCCCTTTTTCAATTCTGTCCAGAAGACTCTTAAGCAAATGCATTATTTGCTTGTCGTGTGATTGGTGAAACTAGAGAGTCTTTCTCATGCCCAAGACAGCCATCATGGTTGAAAGCAACTTCCAATAACAGCAACTACTTAATCTGCTGACCATACTCAATTCCTCCATTCCAAGACCCATCTTGGAATTCATTCCTTTCTTCACTTTCCTTTGTGTCTCCAACTCATAAATGTATTTACAATTTGTGACTGGACCAATGGTGCACTCATGCACCTAACAATCTCCCCCTCTAGTCACATGAGGGAGATCACAATTCCTTCTGTCTCAACCGTAACGCATTTCCGCCATCGACGTGTGGGAGTAAACAACATCCACTAATTCCGTTGCCAACCTCGTAGCAAAATTATCGAAGCCCTCTTTGACCATCCCTTGCAAAACCTCCGTTAAACTAGTGTTATCATCACAATGCTTGGCTTCACAAACATTTTCAAGCTCCCCCCAATTTGCACAATCTCTAGCTGGATACATTTGTTTTGGATCCGGATCCTCCAACGTTTACTTGAGGGGTGTGCTCCCCCTGCTCAACACCTTCCGGCAACGGCAAATTTATATCACTAAGTTTTGCATCCTCACCACCTGTGGCACTCTCTAGCGGTGAAGGTAATGGTGTGAGACATGGAGCACTAACTTTCGGTTGTGCGCTAAACTCCTCAAAGGAGACCTTCTTATGCTTTCTATCACAAGGGCTCAACCACGTACCTTTGGCAAGAAAATTGAGGGACGGCCTTGCCAGAAATCAGAACCCATCACTGTGCCACATAGACTCGTCATTAACCGTATCCAGCTCCAGACAAACATCGGCACGAGTCTTGCAAAAACTACTGCAAGCAACTCTTTTCGCGATCACCAATGCCCCTTGGTGAGCTTCCACCTTCCATTGCCAAACACATTCATATAGCCCAGGCCGTCCAAAGTGATAGCCGAAATCAAGTTGAGGCAAAGATCAGGAATGTGTCGCACATTCTTCAGCCTCAATGTGCAACCCACATCCGTCCTCAAACATACGTCTCCTACGCCTGCAATTCTGGAACAACAATCATTATCCATCTTTACTGTCCCAAAATTCCCAGCTGTGTAGGAAGAAAATAACTCTCTTTCTGATGTAGCGTGACATGAAGCAGCACTATCAACAATCCACTTGGTATCTCGAACAATACAATAATCATGTGGTATCTCGGCAAGTGAGAGAACCACCACTTCTTCATCCGACACGACCGCTGAAGTGTTGCCGTCGTCACCATTCTTCTGATCTTTTTCCTCAAAATTTTCTCTCTTGGCATAACGACAATTTCTCTAAATGTGATCAACTTTGCCACATTTGTAACACTTTCTAGTATCCCTGGACTGTGATCGAGCTCTGCCATTTTTACGCTGTCCATGACGTCCTTGATTATCGTAATTTCTGCTCACATTTCTACCTCTGTTCTCGGTAACAAAGAACTACGACTCTCCACCGCTTGTACTCACCTCATTTCGCCTTGCTTCTTCATTGAACAGGCTGTCCTTGACAGTGCTCATCGTCAAATTACCATTTGGAGCAGAATTACTTAGCGAGACAACTAATGTCTCCCAACTATCTAGCAACGAACTCAGCATTAATAACACCTGTAACTCGTCATCCAAATTCATCGCTGCGGTGGCCAATTGATTGACCAAACTTTGAAAATCGCTAAGGTGCTCGGCAACAGAAAGTCCCTCCTTGAACTTGAGATTCACGAGTCTCCTTATCAAATACGCCTTGTTCTGGGCATTCTTCCTCTCATACATAACCTCTAATTTTGTCCACAGGCTATGCGCATTCGTCTCTTGAGCCACATGATGAAACACGCTGTGATCAATCCACTGCCTGATGCAACCAACAGTCTTTCGATTCATCCGTTCCCATTCCTTGTTATCTTTACCCGCGGGCTTGGCACTATCACCCTCAATTGGGTCGTACAAGTCTCTACAAAAAAGAATGTCCTCCATTCTTGGCTTCCATATTGCGTAATTAAATGCCGTCAACTTAATCATCGTTCCTTGAAACTCTTCCATCCTATCACAACCAAGATGCCCCAAACGGGGCTCTGATACCACTTGTTAGGATCGAAGGGCTCTTACGTGATAAGGAATTGCAAAGAACAAATGCCAAGAATTGAAACATAACAAAGCCAAGCGAACAGTGACAAGAGCAACACCAAATTTAACGTGGAAAACCCTCTCGCACAGAGGGAAAAACCACGGGGCAAACAAATCCACTAAATCAACAAAGCACTACAAATATCCACTCAAGCTTTTTGCCCTAAGCCTAGGGTAAACATATGCTACAGAAAATATACAACTTACATCATTCCAACCAAGTCGGAGAAATCACCTTAAGGAAGACAAACAGTAAGCTGTTCCAATTCTCCGTAGCCACCACTTGCATGTGCCTATGTCACTGTAGCACTCAGGTAATTGCAGCTCTCTGTCCACGAATAAGCTGCTGTTTTCTTCACTGTTTTTGTCACAATAACAGTGGCAAACTCAGGTATAAACCTGTTACTGAAGCCTCCCGTCCTTCACTGTTTTCAGCCCAAAAGAGTGGCAAATCTCACTCTATTTGTCTGTCCTCCTTTTCACGAAAATGCTTCAGCATTGTCCCTCACTATTTTCTGACGAAAAACAGTGGTAATCACCTTCCTCTCTCTCGCTAGTTCTGAAAAACAGTGGTAGTCAGCTACTCACCAACCCTCCTTACGCATGGCTTTATAGCATTTATACTGGCAGCTCCTTGTGGCCCTTTTTCAATTCTATCCAGAAGACTCTTAAGCAAATGCATTATTTGCTTGTCGTGTGATTGGTGAAACTGGAGAGTCTTTCTCATGCCCAAGACAGCCATCATGGTTGAAAACAACTTCCAATAACAGCAACTACTTAATCTGCTGACCATACTCAATTCTTCCATTCCAAGACCCATCTTGGAATCATGGGCGGAACTACATATGTACGTGGGGGGCTATAGCACCCCCTTAGATTTTGAAAAAAAAAATATTATATATAGTGTTTTTTTTTTCACTCGTGACTCTCTCTCTCCTCCTCTCGGCTCTCACAATCTCACTCAGTTCCCGTCGTCGCCGACTCGTCGCCGACTCGTCGTCGACTGTTGAACTCTCACCGGAGTCACCGGTCACCGGAGTCACCGGTCACCGGAGTCACCGCTCACTCTCTCAGTCACCGCGGCACCACCCACGGCCACCGGTCATCGGCTCATCGCCTCATCGGTAACGTCGGTCGCCGTCAAGGTCTCAACGTCCGCCCCTGCTCTCACGGAGTCACGAACGGCCTCACGGCGGAGGAAGTGGTCGTCTCACGTCTGTCGAAGCCCCGATTCCGAAACGCGAAGGCCCTCCCCAGTCTGGCAGTCCCCACCCCAACTCCGCTAGATCTAGCTTAGATCTACAAGCCGACGGACGAACCGGGGAAGTGACGAACCTCACCGGTCGGCGGTCACGGCGCCTGAAATAGTGAAATTCAAGCAGATCTGACTTCTGAGCCTCAGTCACCGGTGGTCACGGCGAAGAACCCACCGCCAGCGACGTTGTGACAACGACACCATTCTAATTTCTAAGGACTTCTAAGGACTGAGGTCAGTGTGCATTTCGAACAATTTCTTTTGCTATTGAGAATTGATTATTTGATTAATAATTTTAGGTTGTTAGTTATAAATTTGATAATTTAGATTATTAATTGATGCTTTATGGATGTTAATCGTGCATTGAGCACTTGAGATTTGAGATTGTTGATGGAGGATGGGACCCAATTGGATTTTTATCTCATTTGAGCATTGATTATTTGATTGATAATTTTAGGTTGTGTTAATTGTACATTTGAAAATTGAGATTATTAATTGCTGATTATAGGTTGTTAATTGTGCATTGAGCATTTGAGAATTGAGATGGTTGATGGAGGATGGGACCCAATTGGATTGAGATGTCGGATATGTAATTTAGTTAAATGGTGGGTTGAAATGAAGTTAATTAGGTTAACGCGATAATAAAACGTGACTGAAAAAGTAAAAGAATAAAATATTTGTAATTAACTAGGTCGTTTGATTGATAATTGATGGATTGATACCTAAAATAAATATATTTTTTTTCAGAATGGAAAAGTTATTGCAGTCTAATAAGAATGAGTGTAGAAATCAAGATACTATTCAACAGTCTCCGATTCCAACAGTAAGGGACAAGGCTCCCATTGTGTATCGTGATATTTATTCCGGACATTCAAGCAGAGTTAGCAATAAGTTCAACTCTGACGAGCTTATTGCGGATCTTGGGTTGCGTTCGAATATTTTGGATTATGATCCTAATATTCGAGATAAAGTTCGAAGACCGTATTGGTCGAAAGGTCCTTGCCAACCTCGTCACCACAATTTTCCATTTACACAATTCGGAACTCAGCCTCGTCGAAAAGTGCACTTTGTTTTATCGAAAAGTGCTCTTTGTTTTTGTGTGTTGTTTTACTTATAAAAAATATTTATCTCCTTCGATATATTTTTAGCGCCCCCCCCCCCCCCCCGGGATGAAATTCTGGTTTCGCCACTGCTTGGAATTCATTCCTTTCTTCACTTTCCTTTGTGTCTCCAACTCATAAATGTATTAACAATTTGTGACTGGACCAATGGTGCACTCATGCACCCAACAGATAGAGCTCTGAATCCAATACTTTTCCCAAGCAATTTGATTAGGAGACTGTCTTACCAATGTGCTCTTATGGATTATAGTAGAGCTTGGGGGAGTTTGATTTGTAATATCATCATGTTTGTGTTGTTTTCTATGGTCTCCATTCCAGGTTCTTCGCCATCTGAGTTCAGTCTTCCATTTCATCTAAAAAATAAACAGCTTTGTCAGTTTGGGATTTGAAAACCGCAAACTTGGAGCTTCCTTAGTTGTAGATGGTTGCGGGGTGTCAATATTGATAGAATGTGTCAGTTGGGCTTCTTCCATGACTATTTCTGTAGCCTTATCTTTAATCTATATAATATATAATAAGCGAAGTAAGAAAAACATTGATAACTTCTTTGCATGACACATCATCCCTTCTTTATATAACACATTATCGTCTCATTATTTTAAGATTAATATACTTCTATATTAGTAAGTCTTATTAAATTTAAAAACTAATTCTATTCACTCTAAAATTCTACATAATCAATATACTAATCTATTAAAACTTCTTTTGACAATTATGTCCTTAAAATTCAAAACTAATTCTAATCATTCTAAAACTCAACCTTGTCATTATACTAACTTATTATCACTAACTTATTATGGCTTAATATTGACTATTATATCTTTAAAACTACTATCTAATATGAATATAATAACAAAAAAAATTTAAAAATAAAAACAATACTTTCGATATAGAAGAAAAAAGTAATTTAAAAACTAATTATAATCATTCTAAAACTCTACCTAATCAATATACTAATCTATTAAGACTTAATTTTGATAATTATAAGATAATTTAACTTCTAAATTAGTAAGTATTATTTAATCTAAAAACTAATTCTATTCTTTCTAAAATTCTACATAATCAATATACTGATCTATTAAGACTTATTTTTGACAATTATGTCCTTAATATTCAAAACTAATTCTAATCATTCTAAAACTCAATTTTATCATTATACTAACTTATTATTACTAATTTATTATGACTTAATATTGACTATTATAGCTTTAAAACTACTCTTTAATATGAAGTATAATAACTCATATATTTAAAAAATAAAAATAATACTTTCAATATAGAAGAAAAAATAATTTAAAAACTAATTATAATCATTCTAAAACTCTACCCAATCAATATACTAATCTATTAAGACTTAATTTTGACAATTATGACCTTATAAGTGACTTTTAATATGAAACTAAAATTCATAGACCCAAAAAATAACTTATTAGGTTTAGAATAAAAAACGTGATCAATCATTCTAAAGTTATACATAATCAATATACTAATATATTAAGACTTCTTTTTGACAATTATGTCCTTAAAATTCAAAAACTAATTCTAATCATTCTAAAACTCAACCTTATCATTATACTAACTTATTAAGACTTAATATTGACTATTGTATCTTTAAAACTACTCTCTAATATGAATATAATATCTCATATATATAAAAAAACAAAAATGATACTTTCAATTTAGAAGAAAAAATTAATTAAAAAATGAATTCTAATTATTCTAAAACTCTATCTAATCAATATACTAATCTATTAAGAATTCATATTGACAATTATGTCCTTAAAAGTGTTTTCTGATATGAAAATTAAAATCCATAGACCCAAAAAATAACTTATGAGATATAGAATAGAAAAACGTGATCGATTCGTTTTGAAATTCTACCTAATCAATATATTAATCTATTAAGGATTCTTTCTGGAAACTATGCTCTTAAAATTCAAAAACTAATTCTAATCATAATCATTTTAAAACTCAACCTTATCATTATATTAACTTATTAGGACTTAATATTGATTATTGTATCTTTAAAACTACTCTTTAATATGAATATAAAAACTCATATATATAAAAAATGAAAATAATACTTTCGATTTAGAAGAAAAAATTAATGTTACAATTAAGATTAAACAACTTTCAAGACTTAAAAAAATGATCTTAAAATAATTTTGATAGATGCCTTTCAATTTAAATATGATTAATTTCGCAAGAAATGTAAGGGTTGTACTCCCTCCGTCCCTAAAAAACTTATCATATTTTTTTTTGACCCTCCCACAAAAATTAAACATTTTCAAATTAAGAAAGATTCTGTAGGTATTTTTACATATTTATCTTTTTTATACTTTTTTATTCTATTTCTCTCACCACATTTAATTTTCTATCAACTCATTTTCTCTCTCATAGCTCACTACTTTACACTTTTTTATTCTATTTCTCTCTCCACATTTAACACTCTACCAATCAATTTTTTCTTTCATGGCCCATTCTTTTCTCTCTAAAGGATAAAATAGGAAAGACACACAATATATAACATAAATCCTTAATATACGTGCAAATGGATCGGTCGTTAAGGGACGGAAGGGTATAATTTAAAAATTAATTCTAAACATTTTAGAACTCAACCTAATCCATACACTAACTTATTATGACTGTTGTATTCTCAAAACCAATGTTTAATGTAAATATAAAAATTCATATATCGAAAAAGACGAAAATAACATATTAGATTGAGAAGGGAAAAAAACAAATATAAGGACCAAAATTTTCTCTATCAAAATTAAACTAATATTTAATTAACGTTATGGGCAACCCATTCAAGGTCCAAACTATTTTTAAAAGATGCTTAGAAAATAATAAAAATGTCTTGTGTAATAGCAAATTGATCTCAATATGTTATCTACATATTTTTATTAGTAGAATTTACTTTTTCTTTTTGTTTACTAAATAAACTTTTAATTTTTGTTCATCTACATAGTTACCAAATCAGAATTAATAAATACGTTGCTTATTGATATTTCACCATAAGGGTTAATTTATTTTATTACAAGCATGTTCAAGTCAAAATTTGAAGTAACTAGCTTTGATGAAATAACCATAAAATAATAAAATTATGCGATATATATATATATATATATATATATATTATAATGCATTTCAAAACTATTAAAATAAATCATTGTCAACAAACAGTCCCGTGCTTGGCATGGAATTCTGGACTAGTTTCCATAATAACTATTGCTTATACCCAGGGGAACCAGTTCGCGTATGCTCTCTGCCATAACTTCATCGTTACTGTGGTTGGTGTGAGTTATTGGGAGCTTGCCTGACCCCCGATTTTGATGACCTTTATTAGTCTTCTTAGGATTTCTTCTCCATGATTAATGATGGATTCTATTGGCAACAACTCATATATTAGGGTCTGTTTGACACTTTTTTTTTTCAGTGGTCAGTTTTTAAAGAGCAGCTTAATTTTTTCTTTTTTTTACAAAAACAAGTGGGTGTTTGATAACCTTTTTTTTGTGTTTGGTAACCCTTTTATTTTGACTTTTTTTTTTGTGGTGGTTTGCGGTGGCGATGGTGGGGCGTAGCAGTGGTCGACGGTGGTGGTCGCCTGTAGGCGGTCGGCGGTTGTCGCGACAATCGCCGGTAGTGGTTGCCGGCGGTGGCGGCCGGAGGTGGTTGCAGGCCAGTGGTGGCTGCCGGCGGCCGGAGGTGGCCGCCCGGTGATGGTTTCTAGTGGCTGGAGGTGGCTGCTGTCTGGCGGTGGTGGGCGGTGGATGCCGGAGGTGGCCTTCGGCCAGCGGTGGTGGCCACCGCCCACCGTTGCCCGATGGTGGTTGCCGGGGGCTGAAGGTGGCTGTTATCTGGCGGCGTGGGCGGTGGCTGCAGGCGGTGGTGGCCGGAGGTGGCCTCCGGCTAACGGTGGTGGCCACCGCCCACCGCTGCCCGGTGATGGCTGCCGGCGGCCAGAGATGGCTGTCGGTGGCTGCCGGGCAACGGTGGGAGGTGCTGCCGGGCGGTGGTGGGTAGTGGTTGCCGGCGGTGGGTGCGTTGTGGTGGAGGTCTCAAAAAAAATTTAAAGTAAGAAAAAAAGAGCTTTTTCCTCTTTTTTTTTTACTCTACAATTTAAAAATTGAGTTTTTAAATTAAAAAAAAAGATTTACCAAACACCCCATTTTTTAAAATTTTTAAAACTAAAAAAAATAGCAAAAAAAAAAAAAAGCCGTCAAACGGCCCCTTAGTTTTGTTTCCAAATATTTAGAATGACACGGGTGGGGCTGCAGAGCTTCAGTTAGAGTTGTCAAATGGGCCGGGCGGACCGCGGGCTGGCCCGACCCGGCCCCTTTCTGGCCCGTCCCCTTTGATGAATAGTGCTAGCCCGGCCTTTTAGGACCAGGGCCAGGCCTACATTTCCCAGAAAAAAGCCCGGTCCAGGCCCCGCCCGGTTTTGGCCCGGGTTTGGCCTGGTTCAGGCCCGGGTTTGGTCTGGCCCGGTTCAGGCCCCCCTCTTTACTTTTGAAATTCCACTTTTCCCCCTTCCCCCCCCCCCCCCCCAACGAATTTATTCCCCTTTTTCCCCCATAAACAGTACTGAAGATTTAAGTGATGCGAAGAATAATAACACATCTTAAAGTCTTTGATTTTTTTTTTTATAAATATAGTGGTCATGGGATCGAGTAAATTTCTAACATCTTTATGTATTGAAATTGTTGACCTCAATGCATCGTGTACCCCACATTTGCTGTATTTTATCAATTTATATTACAATTTGAGTGGTCTGGAACTTGGAATCTGCTCTATTTCAGCACAGATACTGTTCTGTGCCCAACCATGGGCTTCAGATAATCGAACCTAATTCCAGTTCTAGTGTTCGGATTGCCCAAAATTTGGTTTAAAAGAGAGATTGCATAAAGAAGATTCAAAAGGTATTTCCTTTTAACTGTAAGTTTTACCAAGAAGAGTAGCTTTGTCCTCGACTTTTAAGTTCTATCAACGGATGTGCATTGCATAGCCTCACACAATGAACCTGAAGCCAGTGGTGAAGGGGAGGGGTAGCACTGTCGCGTGCCCACCCCCATCTTTTGGGATAAAGTTTTGCTTGACAATTTGGCTTTTATCTTTATGATGATGATATTTGTTACTTCATGTCCCTTTGAGAATTTATCATTATTGAGAACCTTTTTGAAGCCAAACTTGTTGATTTAGTATATTTAATTAGTCTTACCATATACCGTAAAACATATTCTTACACATCAATCTTTTTAACTCTTGTCGCTATAGATTTGTAGTAAAGCATTGATTATTGTTAGGGACGCTTTAATAAAGCGTCCTTAACAGCAAATTACCATAATTAAAAAAAAAACCCTTACCTTGAATAACAAGAAAATGTCAAAAAAAATAAAAATAAAAAATTGGGCCCGGGCCCCGCCCTAAATGTTGGGCCTGGGCTTGGACCGGGCCCAAATATTCCCAGAACCAGGCCCTTGGCCCGGTTGACAGCCCCCTTGGCCCGACCCTGGCCAGATTTGCTGGAAGCCCGATGGGCTTGGGCTGGGCCGGCCCATTTGACATCTCTAGCTTCAGCGGGGATTTCAAATGTGATCTCTGGTTCATTAAATGAGAGGTGGTCCCACAACTTTCCAGTTAAACAAGAAGCGGGGGGTGGGTCAGGACGTGGCAGTGGGTTCAAATGTGAGTACACCAACGGGGGGGATACTAAATTGCTGTCGCCCCACCTAGTCGAGTTTGCCTTCCCATGGCTCATTCTAACGAGGGTTGCAGACTTCAATAGCACCAAGACGTGGGACTAGCTCCAGGAAATCTTATGTCTTCCAGCTAGAGATGCTGAAGGTGCGTTAACAAGTGTGGGACGGCCCCCGGTCTTCGGTGTAGAGATCTAGGTTATATGAAGTCTTATTTTTTTTTTCCATTGTGGCCATACACGAAGGGATCGTAGAGTTCGCTCGATGGCATCTAGTGTTCT
Source organism: Escallonia herrerae (assembly GCA_033070095.1). Lineage (NCBI taxonomy): Eukaryota > Viridiplantae > Streptophyta > Magnoliopsida > Escalloniales > Escalloniaceae > Escallonia > Escallonia herrerae. Next base: position 142,248 of record JAVXUP010000433.1, on the reverse strand, counting down.
TGGTTCCATCTCTTAAGATCTGTTGATCTATGGTGGCAAGGTGTTGTAAGGGAGCCTTCCTCAGATTGGAATGATCATAGCACTTCACCTATGACACATCGTCGGTGAGGGGCTTCTCCAAGAGACCTTCATCATTTTCTCTTTCCTCCTCTCTCCATATCCCTGAAACTCTCTACTCTACATGCAAATTCGTAGATCCGCTGCTACCTTGTTTTCCTTAGTTTTGTAGGTTTTATGAGCGGAGCTATATGTTAGAATGGGGCTCAGAGAATCATTCATTGATGTGGGTTCTTTCATTTTTCTGGGTCAAGAATTTCCAGTTTATTGGGTTTGGTTACTGCTCAAGTTTGGGATTGCTCATGTGTTTGGTATGTGGTAAATGAAATTGGTTTGATGACCTTCGGTTTGAGTTGGTTCAGGTGGTACCCCGGTTGTTTCCATCCTTCTCTTCATGTTCGTATGCTTGGTTTGATTGTTCCTCCCCATCTTTCTCTCCTAGTTGCTCCAAGGATAATCCCCCCTTTCCATCCCCCGTTTCCCCCGTCCCTCCCTTCAACCAGTGTTCCCCTTTCCCCTTTTTTGAGGTCCTTTTCCGTGAGTTGATTGGTACGTGGTGTCCTTGTTGTCAACACTCAAATCCAACAAAACCATCTTAACTCCATCACAACAAGTGCGCGGGCGCCCCCCCCCCCCCCCCCCCCCCCCCCACACACACACACACACACACACACACATATATATATATATATATATATATATATATATATATATATATGGGAGCTAGCAAAATGGGATATCTTGCTAGCCGATCTAGCCGTCCATCCTGAAAGATGGACGGCCCAGATCGCTCCTTTTTGGAAAACTGTCAGTCGTCCGCGAGACTGTCTCGCCGACAGGTTTTTTTTACCTTTTTGCCCTCCTCCCATGTCCGCGAGACAGTCTCGCGGACGACATTTAGTTCCTGACATGTGTCAGGAAAAGGCGCCCGCTACACAGTGTAGCGGACGATCTCTAGGCTGACACATGTCAGGACCTGTCCCGTTGGTCGCTAAGAAAGTCTCCTGTCAGAGCCCCGATAACTGTTTCCCTTGGTATCTGTGACGTCAACAGTGTCCGCTATACTATGTGGCGGGACATCTATTTGCAAAATTTATTTATGGACATTTATTTCTGACACGTGTCAGAGTTGTCGGGAGTTATGTCCGCTATACAGTGTGGCGGACAGTATTGCCCTCTTACCCAAAAGTTCCCTAATTATCAGCTCTTTCAGCAAAATTTTCGCGGCCTTCAGATTCACTTGCTTCTATTTTCAGCTCCCTTCAAGCTTCGAGTAACACTTGGTTCAAGCTTCACTCAAGTAAGGTAAGTTTGTGATCTCAAAAGTTTTCTGGGTGGATTGACTGATAAAGTATAATTTTTTTTTCGACAAAAAAGTATAGATCTTTGGTGATGTTCTAGAAATTTGTCACTCTATTCATCAACTTGTGTGGTTCTAGAAATTAATTTGTTAACTTTAAACTAATTCATTGTAGTTAATTTTGATTTTTTTGAGGTTCGCTAACTTCGACACATGTATCCTATTTAAATTCGAATTTTTTGATATATGTTTGTTGTATTTTGGCATGGTGAATTTGTCTGTTTATCTTAGTAATTTTAATTTGTTATGTTCAATAAATTTATAATTAGCAAAATGGAGACACTTTTGAGATTATGTATATGGTATCCTAAATCGGTCTATTCGTCAAGATAATTTTGAGATAATATTTTCAGTTGAAAATGTCATTTGATTGTTAAGCGTAGTCTATTTCTACATAGGTCTTGTTTCACAATGTCTGATTTCGTGTCGAGCTCCAACACCCCCGTAGATGCTAGTGATCCGTATCTAGGACGAACCTTTCAAACATTGGAAGAAGCTGGAGAATGTTTTCGAGCGTATTCATTGAGGGTTGGTTTTGGCATTAGAATAAAAACTACAAGAACAAGCAGCGTATCGAAAAGGATATGCTCTCGCTTATACGAGTGTCATAGGGGCAGAAACCCAGTGCAAAATGAGACACGCGTAGGCAACGATGACAGTGATGATGACGAAATAGGGTATGCGCGGAGAAGACGGGACTGCTTTGCGCGCACGAATTGCCAGGTCAAGATGTTCGTAAGCTATAAAGCCAAACAAGATCATTGGCTTATTACCAGCCTGGAACTGGCACACAATCACCCGTTAGTAACCCCTTCTAAGGTGAGTCAGATGCATCAACACAAGAAGATGGGTAAGGTCGCGAGGAGCCTAATTCACACAATGAGCGATGCGCGGCTAGGACCTACCGACATGATTAATGTTCTTGCTGAACAGAATCAAAATTTAAACTTTAACACGACAGACGTTCGTAACGCGGTCCGAACCCATAGACGAGCCGCGTATGACCTCAATGATGCTCAATCGACAATGAGCCTATTGAAACGGATGCAGATGGAGGACCCGCAGTTTACCTTCGATTATAAACTTGACGACGAGCATCGAGTTAGCACAATTTTTTGGGTCGACGGTCGTTCGAGGCTAGCTTATAAGCATTTTGGGGATGTCGTGACTTTCGACACCACATACCGTACCAACAAGTACTCGATGCCGTTCGCTCCTTTCACGGGCGTCAATCATCATTATCACTCCATCCTGTTCGGGTTCGCCTTGTTAAGGGACGAGAGCGAGAGTTCTTTTGAATGGTTGTTTAGGGTGTGGCTGGAAGCAATGAACTTCAAAGCACCCAAAGTTATCATCACCGATCAAGATTTGGCAATGAAGAAGGCTATTGCTACCGTCTTCCCAGATACTCGACACAACTTGTGCACTTGGCACATAAGCAACAAATACCCGGAACGTCTGCATCACGTGTACGCAAAGTATCCAGACTTTAAACAGGATTTTGACAAATGCGTCCTCAAGTCATTAACGATTGAGGAATTCGAGGAGAGGTGGGAAAAGCTTGTTCGGGATTACTCATTGCAAGACAACGAGTGGCTCCAGCACTTGTACGGGCTCAAAGAGCAATGGATTGGCGTTTACACGAGGAGGCATTTTTCTGCGGGCATGAAAACGACGGGCAGGAGTGAATCTATGAATGCCACGTTCGATAGTTATGTGGGTACAGCTACCAATTTGAAGAGTTTCGTCACATCCGCACAAAAAGCGGTTGCGTCGTTGTTCGTGAAAGAAAGGGCTGCAGACTTTGCAACCACGTACAAGCAAAGGAGAAGGTTGCTTGAGACCCCGCTGGAGCTGAACGGTGCCAAAGTCTATACGAAGGAGATCTTCCTGCTATACCAAGTAGAGCTGCAAAAATCGGGCCGATACAGTATAAACAAGGTGGCAGAAAAGTCATCGCGTGAGTACAAGGTTTATTCGCTCGTGAATGACCTCGTCCCTGAGAAGCTGCGCAGAATTTATACGGTGACGACACATTGACGGACTCGGTGACATGTGTTTGCAAGAAGTTTGAGTTCCATGGCATCCTGTGTAGACACATTCTGCGGTTTTTCACACAGAAGAATATCAGGACAATCCCCGATAAATACGTCCTGCCACGGTGGACGAAAGGTGCAAACAGGTTGCACGGTACCATTTCCTTTCCGGAGCACCCGTATACTGACTTTGAAGAATCAGAGACGTTGCGGTATAATCATCTGGTGACGATGTTCACCCGTTTGTCCGTAAAGGGTGCTGCTACAATGGTCGGATATAAACATCTCCTCGAGGTAGCTCAGCAGCAAGAGCCCATCGTCGACCAATTGGAAGCAGCTTCAGTCAGCAATGCGGTTGACACCGAGCCTACGACGGGATCAGAAGATGACGAGCCGGGGGAGGGAGACGACAATGATATCCGGCCTTTGGATCCAATTATATCGCAAACGAAAGGCCGCAAGAGATCTACGCGGATGAAAAGCTCTATTGAAACGGCAACTCAACCAAAAAAGCTGAGAAGGTGTGCATTGTGCAACAAAATGACCGACCACGACAAGCGGAACCATTACAAGGCACTGGGGATAAGTCCAGTGCCTTTGCAAGACGGGGAAGAAGATGACGCCGAAGATGAGGACGAACAAGCTGCAGTGGAACTTTAGTGTACTGAATATTTATTGTAATAATCTTTTATGAGCCATCAAACCTGTCGGACATTTTGTAATAATTTTTTAGTAATGATTTTTTTGTAATAACCTTTACTCTCATTTTTTTATATGTGATTTTTTACACTGTCCGCTACACTGCGCAGCACAACATTAGAAACCTAAGGTACTTAGAATATTTTTGGTGTTTAGACCGTCCACTACACTATGTAGCGGATGACAGAGCAGAAACCTGACACCTTAACACTTAGAATACCTAACTATCCAACACTTAGTTTTTTTTGTTCTCTTTTCTATGTCCGCTATACTGTGTAGCGGACGGCCCCGCAGAATAGCTAACTATCCAACACTTAGTTTTTTTTGGATCTCTTTTCTACGTCCGCTATACTATGTAGCGGACAGCCCCGCAGAAAGACTTTCTATCCAACACTTAGTTTTTTTTTTTCTATGTCCGCTATACTATGTAGCGGACGGCCCCGCAGAATACCTAACTATCCAACACTTAGTTTTTTTTTCTATATCTGCTATACTATGTAGCGGATGGCCCCGCAGAATACCTAACTATCCAACACTTAGTTTTTTTTTTGTTCTCTTTTCTGTGTCCGCTATACTATGTAGCGGACGGTCCCGCAGAATACCTAACTATCCAACACTTAGTTTTTTTTTTGGTTCTCTTCTCTACGTCCGCTATACTATGTAGCGGACGGCCGTACAGAAAGACTAATTATGGAACACTTGGTTATTTTTTGAACACTGGCCCTGCAGATAGACATATATCCAACACTTGGTTTCCCACCGTTAAATCACAGATCAGTCAAAATGCTATCTTTGACCACAAATAAAAAAACTCAATTGAATTCAACACAACCATATCGGTCAATAAAATCAATCGCATTCAATATATGTTTTTAAAAAAAGTGTTGAATATAACGTTACAGTGTCAATTGGGGCCCTCATCTCCCGCGGGAATGATGTTCCTTACACGGATTTATAATAAACCTAATAGCTTTGGTATCCGCTATATAGTAAAGCTATACAATATAGCGTAATGCAGTTTTAATAAATAAGAATAAATTGGCGCCCGAAGACTTGTTTTAGCGACGGAATCAACAACCTCAATATCGATAAACAATAAATAATGTACGATTCACAATCAACGATCTCAATATATCGAGGGAAAAAAAACGGCACAATTAAGCGAGAAAAAATTTGGAAACATAATGAACAAGAACATAATTTTTTTTTATTAATAATAAATTAGGGTTCATATTTTGGCATCGAAATTTTTTCACAAGCGCTCTGATCAAAGATTACAACTTGAAAATCCCACCACCCAAGGTGTTCAAACACTACAAAGTCCCCGAGTTCGAGGCCATGCTGGCGCACGAAGACGTTCCAACCCTCTGCGAATTGCTTTTTTTGGGGTCGGCTGGGCTTCAGCTTGATTTCAACCTGCCATGCCCCCTTGCGGCTATATAATCTTGCACTCTCATGAATTGTTATAAATTGATTGGTAAAGGCTTCCGGTATGTCCTACCTAACACAATACAAAAAATAGGTTAGTTTTGGTTAAGAAAAACAAAAGATCAAACTTTTAACACACGAAAATACAGAGAAAGAGGGATGGCCTACAAGTTCATTCTCAAATCCCGGCATCATGACTTTGAAAAAGTGTTTGCCTGCCAGGTGCAAGTTGCCAATAAAATCGTAGGTGGTCTCCGATCCAGAAGCCATCGAGGTCGGCGTTGAGGGGAGGATGGTGGTGTCGCCGGAGATGTGGGTCGCCGTAGATGGGGTAGCGGCTTGGGTTAGATGTTAGAGAGAGAGAGAGAATATAGCAGACTGATAAAAGCTGATTGCCCGATCTGATTAATAATATCTATAATAGGAGAGAGTTATATGTAAAGGACGAAGTGACCGACGGGACAGGTCCTGACATGTGTCAGCCTAGAGGTCATCCGCTATACTGTGTAGCGGGCGCCTTTTTCCTGACACATGTCAAGAACTGAATGTCGTCCGCGATACTGTCTTGTGGACATGGGAGGAGGGCAAAAGGGTAAAAAAACCTATTCGCAAGACAGTCTCGTGGACGACTGACAGTTTTCTAAAAAGGCGCGATCTGGGCCGGTCATCTTTCAGGATGGATGGCCAGATGCGTTAGCAAGATACCCCATTTTGCTAGCGCTATCAACGGATCAGCTCCCTATATATATATATGAGTCGATTCCCATCTACCGGTGGAGAAATAACTCTACCACATATCTGGCCGTCCACATGTACTTGTCAAAGGACCAAATTTACTTTTTTTTTGCTGAAAAAGTGCTAACCGCCACTAAGACCAATGATTAACAAACTAGCCCAAATTAAAATGCCCCTCGCGAGCCTTGATACAATGCATTTTCAACTGACCGCTACTCTTTGTAGCGTTTAAACGGGCTGTACTTATTCCCCGCCCATTATCTCTCTCTCTCTCTCTCACGCAATTCACTCCTCCATAATTTCAACCATTTTTACTATAATACAAGCTCAAGTCCTACGCTAGAAGATCGGTACAGAGTAGCTAGAAGAACGGTGGACGGATGATAGAAGATTGGTGGAGGATTCAACTTTGAAGCAAGTAAGTATTTTGAATTTTCTTAGATAGAATTATCTTGATTTCATGAACTGTAGCTTCTTTATGGTTTCATTTTATGTTTATTTTAGGTTTGAATTGCTGCGTTCTTACTACAAATTGAAATTATGGTTTTTCTAGGGATTTAATTAGTGGCTTACTCTATGTAAGGATTGAAATTATCTACAAAATTAGTGGCTTTTACGTTTTGAAATTAGGGTTTTCTTAGGATTCAAAATTAGGGCTTTTTTAGGAATTTTTAGGGCTTCTAAATTGGGGCCTTTTTAGGGCTTCAGAATTGAGAGTTTTTTAGGGCTTCAAAATTGGAGATTTTTTTAGGACTGCAAAATCAGGGTTTGAAATTAGAGATTTGAGATTATGTGTTCTTGTTTTAGATTTGGGATGTAATTTTTGGGGTTGATTTTAGATTATGTGTTCTTATTTTAGATTTGGGGTGTAATTTTGAGTGTTGATTTTAAATTATATGTTCTTGTTTTGGATTTGAGATGTAGATAGTATGCACACTAAGTTGGTTTATAATTATATTTTTTCTTAAAGATATGAAGTTTAACCCCAAACCTTTTGATCCATCAATCCTATACAATGATGATGACCATGTTGTGAGGAATGTATGTGAAGGTGTAGAAAGGGGTGTTGTAGAAACAATTCAAAACAAAAGTCATCTCCATGAGTGCATACTAAATGAGGAATAACAGCATATATTAAATCGTCAGGGTTTTTGTTTGTTAACTATCCTCCCTTATTGGTCTCGGCACAACGAGTGCCTTATCTGCTCTAGTTTAGCGATGGAGGAGCAAGACGAACAAGGCAGGTGCAAAGCACTTCCCACTGCGCAACTTAGTCCTCTAACTCGTCGTTTAGTTTTTGAAAGATTAATCGTCCTTTTGAAAACTTTAGAGTCATTTTTAGGATTTTTCGTATTTCCTTTTATTAAATAAGATGGTGACTCCTAAAATCCTTTAGGAAAATTTTCCTATGTGGTTTACTACACTGTCTAGTTGATTAGTGTCAAATTCCTGTGCCAGCACAATTTAGCCAATTTAATGTTTTATACAGCATTGTCCTCTGATTGTTTGGTCCAATCTATGCCATAGTTTCCTAGGTTGAGTCTTGTTTTCTACAATTAAAATGAATGTATCTTTGGGTTATTATAACTAATCCTTCCTGCTGTAACAAAAAAACACGATTATCTCAAGACTCAAATCCAACAAAAAAACACGGTTATTATAATTAATCCTTCCTTTTTCGGTTCCTTTCTGCAGGTATTAACCACCAGTAGATTCTTGGATTGGATAGAGCCGGATGATGGAATTAGATTAAATTTATTATTATTATTCTGTTTACTTAAGCATCTATGAGGGAATCAATGTGTGATCTATCTAATTGAGTTCATTAATCTAGTTTTGCATTTAAACACAGATAGTGAAGAATTGTAGAGTTCTGATATGTATATTATTGGGGTTTGCTTAGTGGAATTGAGATGATTGAATAAGTAAGCATTGATCGATTGAGTGTTAATGTTCAAAATTCCGGGATGTTACAGTTGGTATCAGAGCACATGTTATGAGATTCTGTAGACTCATAAGCCTAAGATAAACTGTGTCTGAAATTGGACTTTGAAAACTTGTGTTAGGTTTTAAAGACATGTTTAGATTGAAGCAATGGTAGATAGGTTACTTACCTTAGAATTCTAGGATTTTAAGTATTAACCAAAGAAAAAGGAAAATTATAATCTTTTGGTTCCTTTGAGTAGCTATTAAATAGAAGCTATGAACGATAAAACTCGTGATTGCTAACGGATGTGTGATACATATGTTTATAGAATTAGATAGATTTTTGGGTCCTTTAAGAAATTTTTTTTTTATGTGTGATGGATTTGGAACTTGTTCAAACTGGTTGGTTTGACATCAGAGTGCACAACAAAAACATAGTGGTTACGGTTTCAGTATTTGGCAAGTGCTTACAGAAAATTTTCTTTTATGCTAAAATAGTGGTCCATTCATGTACCGGCCTACCTTGAGATTTTTTATTTATGAAGCTCAGTGACAAAGTTATCCTAGAAATTAGCTGATGATATAAGTTTGGTATTGTAAGAATTCTGCTTGGGCAGTGGTTGGTCCATAAAATTAGGCGGTGAATATTATTAGCTACAAGTAGGATGGAAAACAAAGATGTTAAGTATCAATCATCGGCCCCGTAAACTTAAAAATTTAGCTCTTCTAGCAGGGTGGTGATGATAGAATCAGTTTCGTGCTCGAGTGTATTTTGGAATAAAAGAAAGTAATAGGTGTTGTACTTAGGCAGTCTTAATTCTATAATAATGCACTGTGGGTGGAAGTCAAAGACTAGGCTGCGTTCCGTGAGGTTAAGTATCGATTAAAGACCTATAAATTTTTTAATTCTTTTATTGTGAAAAACTTGGAAAGAGAAATGACTCTCAAACCTCATAGTCATTTGGACCATGAGGTTCTAAGAATGTTAAATGCATAAGTGAAGGTCCCATATATTTGAGCTTAGTGATACGACTCGAACGAGAATTGTAACGTTTGGGTATTCATGGGGACATAAACATCATTGCGAAGTATAGGCAGTTCACTGGTATTAAGTTGGTTGTTATCAGGGTTACGTGGCGGAAGCGTAGTGCTAAGATATTGTCAACATTGTGAAATTCGAAGACAGATTTTGTTAATAGGGGACGAATGTAATATCCCAGTTCCATATTAAGATAAATTTACTTGAACGATTAATGACAATTAAATGGTATAAATGAAGAAATGGCAAATTGTAGAGATAATTTAATATCATAGTAGAGCTTGTGACTTAAGAGTACTGATATTTGAGGTAATATTTATCGATAAATTAAATCGTGTTAAAAATATATCGGTCAACCGTGACTTTGAGGTTCTTAATGAATATACTTTTTAAGTCGCATATAACTGTATTTGGATTGTTTTACCAACCATTTAACTGGATCAGGTTATAGGATTCTATAGACTCGTAGGCTGATGAGAATGGAAGTTAGAACTTAAGGTTTGATCCTTTAGAGTGAAAGCCATATGTGATAACTGCATAGTACTTTAGTGCACCATATGCTTGAAGTTAAGCTTGCTGCTATTAAGTAGATTGTGCGAGAAGTATAATTTGATACGTTCTCTGAAAAGCGTAGCAGAAGCATGATAATTAGAAATTTACTTAATTGGTTGAGTTTGGAGTGGAGTAAATATAGTTCAGTAAACTACGTACTATCTAAGGCATAACCATTTTAAGGTTGAGTAATGATATCCGGTTAGTTGGATTATAGAATCCTAGGTTATAATCTGAAACATTATAGTATGGTGAAATGCTTAAAGTTGCTATGACTTTTATTGAAGCTGCTATTGATGTTCTCGACTCGTATTTTGGAAGTTACATGTGACACCCGATGACGATTACGAATGTTGTCCCACGAGAAATTCGAAGGGAGGTTTCATTGTGGAATTGGTTATATGCGATTGTGAACTTTCAAATGTTAGTTAGTAAATAATAATAATCTTCTGAACATAGGTCTCGAATTTGAGTGTATTTGGAATAAGAACTAAGTTATTAAACATCAAGGTCATCACGTTTGTGAGGCTCTGAAACCATTAGAGCACAAGTGATAATCTGATGGGTTTGAGCTTGACATTACCATTTGAAAATGTATTGTTGAGATAGGACATGAATTTTCATGCAGAGTTTAAGCAGTACTCCGCTATTACGATGATGGCTATTGAGAGTTACATAGTGAAAGTGTAGACGTTGTAAGTATCATGAAATACGAGGCCGGAATTCCTTTAGCGAGAGAAGGATGTAATACTCTGGCCCCAAATTAGACTTTCGGTAACCTGGTATGAATTTACTTGCACTTTTAGCGACCATTCTCACCGTTTACCCGATTTAAGAAGATGAGTGGAGACAGGGTTAAATTTTAAGATGTCCACGCGTGGTAGAGCTTGTGATTGAAGAGTATTGATATTTGAGATAATCTTTATTAGTGGGTTAAAGTGTGTTAAGAGCAAATTTATATGTGTTGTACTTCTGGGCCTATAGCGGACACACTTTGTGAAGATGCTTAAAATGGTATCTGGGTGGTTTGTCAACTGTCAAAATGCTTCTAGGACTATTAGCGATTGAGGTGCTACGACTGTGGATGCTAGGAATCAGACATGACTAAGAGTATAAATTTCGAGAACAAAATTTTTATAAGTGGGGGAGAATGTAACACCCCAAACCTTGTATTAGCCTAGCTGGTTAAATTCTTGTTAAGCGATGATTTTTATACGCAAGATTTAGCATCAATTTTCATGAGTGAAAAATCTACCGGCAATATTTAGCGACATTATTATTTTTTAAATAACTAGCATTGACGTGTGTCTTTAGTAACGAATTATTTTTCCTTAGCATCGGAATACTATAGGGACAAATAGAGAAGCGGGTTAGCATAACAGGCTGCTAATAGTTTTTCTAGCGCATAAATTGTCATAATTATTTTTATTTTAGGACCATTTCGTAATAATAAAAATTTGGGTAAAATTTTAGCGACTAATGAGAGTGTAGGGGTTCTTTTTGTGATTTACCACATAGGGTTTATGTATAAATCATCCTATATCTTCTGGAGCAGCCACCCCCCCCCCCCCCACGTCGTGTTCTTTGGTTTACCACGACTGAGAGAAAAGTGAGATACAAAGAGATGCCAAGAGAGACATGAAGAGAAGAAATTGTTGTGTAAAAGGAGAAATAGAGGGAGAGAGTAAGGGCTGAAAATCGGCGACGTTTCTAATCCGGCGAAGTGCAATTTTTCGGTACGGTTCGATGCCAAAATTCTTCCTTTTAATTTCATGTTTTAGTGTATATTATGGGTAGTGTACAACTGAGTGTGTGTAGATGAAATAGAGGGGGGGGGAAATAACCATGAAGCAGGGAGTGCGCGAGTTTTTGTTTGTGTGGTGTAGGTAGATCTATATATGTGTGTTCTATGTGTTAGTGTCATGGAAAGGAGAGAAGATGGGCTGCCATAGTTAAAAATTACAGTGCTTTGTGAGGGTCAAGGGATGGGTTGAAGACTGCCATGACCATTTTCTTTTGTGTGTGAATTAAGTGGATGTTCATGGGTGCGAATAAGTGTATATTGTGTACAAAGAGCAGGTGTAAACCGTGTGTGTGTCTCCATAAGTATGCTGGGAGTGCGTATGTTGTGTACGCGGCATGCATTGTGGGGACTGCCGTGATGACAGCTAGGTGTTTTTGTGGGTTTGTGCGCCTGATGTGAGTGTATGCGGTGCACTTTGGAGCAAATGTGAGGTGTTGTATAACTTGTGTGAGGGCTGAATGGGGATTGAGAACTAAAGTGTGTGGATGGAGTGAAGTAGTGGGTGTGCAAATGTGGAGTGTGCATATGAAAAGGCTGTGTACGTGAGTGGAGTGAAAAGGGAAGGGGAGAGTAGCAGTAGTCTCTTGTGTAGTGTTGGACTTGCATATGTTATTGTGAAGAAATTGAGTGTATGATTAGTGTACATTTGTATGTGTGTAATGTGTGGTTGTGTGATAGTGTGTGTAAAGGGGAAGAGGAGGGACAGCCGTTATGAGTGTGTGAGTGTTCTGGGTTTGGACAACAAATAAGAAGAAGAACGAGGTGCAACAATGCTGGGTCTCACCAGCAAACGTGGCACACTGTGCATGAACAGTTGTACCACGTGGCTGTTGGGTACTGTACACTTGTCCAAAAATTCTGAAAATTTACAAGATGATTCTTAGTACAATATTATAATTTCAATGAAAATTTCATATTTTGTGATATTGTATGTATTTATTATATTTTTTGCAAGTTCAGACATGTAAAAATTCTTTGGAGCCTTGAAACCCATGGAAATATTTTGGAAAAATTATAGTAATGTTTCTATACTATAAGAAAGACTCAGTAAAAGTTTGATAATTTTTGAAGTTGATTTGATATCATTTTCCATATCGCATTGAGTTTAGAAAAACGAAAAATAAAGAAATAGTTTTAGTGCCTTTTAAATCCTAATTTTTATTTCTATAATTTTTATGCATAAATTAAGGCTTCTACAAAAAACTTTTGTGTCCTTATTTCCAGCTAGAAGCAATTATGGAAATTTATTGGTTTTTAGTGTATTTAAGGAAATTATTTTTAATTTGAAAATAATAAAAAATTATATATTTTTTATCCCATATGCTGTATTAAGCTATAAATAATGCTTAATGAGTGATAAGAATATTTTTGGGATATTTTAGAGCCTCATGGAGTGTGACGAGTGTCGAGTTAGGTTGACCGAGTGGGAAACTGCTTTGAATTTCGTCGTTCCGGGTAGAGAAATGAGCATATTGTGGGTAGTTATATTGGATATATATATATATATATATATATATATATATATATATATATATATATATATATATAAATATCCGTGTGGATAGCGTTCTGATAAATAAATTGCCCGACCTAGGTTAATTCAAAGGATTTTGGATCGAGGCCGTTGAGCAGTGCATAGCTTGGACTGAGGTAAGAGATTTCTTTCGAAATCCTATTACATCTATTGATATCATAATATTCTTTCTTGATTGTTATTGATGTCTTCATTGGACTCACTTATATTTGTGATGGAATTGCATCAATTGCCATTAATACCCCGCTTTGAACCTTATATGTTTATTGAAATTCCTTTTCGATGCTGTGTATTTATTTCTCATTATGCATTGAATTTATCATTGATTCATCGGTTATTGCATCCTGTATATTGACATGAGTTAGTGTATTGAGGAGTTATAAGGATGGTCTATATTGGGGGTGATATAAGGATGGTCTGTTATTGTCGGGAGATGCTAGTACCTTGAGGGTCTAGCTAGTGTTCATATGCATATGTAACAACAGTGTTATTGAGCATCGCCTTTGTGGCTTTGCTAAGTGATTACCCTGCACTGCCTGTGTGGCTTTGCAAATTTACTCATGTCAATATCATCTGCATTGTTTTAGTGTAGTCGAAAGTGTTCTATTGATTTCTGATTTGAGGAATTGATATTAATCTTTCTTTATATTGCTATTGGAATAAATTCTCCAAGTCGTTTGTATTCTCTACTGAATTTTTGAGTGACCTTACTGAGCTCTCGAAAGCTCATTCCTTTTTTTCGATTTCTTTCTGGAGGTATTAACCACCAGTAGATTCTTGGATCGGTTAGAGCCGGATGATGGAATTAGATTAGATTTATTATTATTATTATTATTCTATTTACTTAAGCGTCTATGAGGGAATCAATGTGTAATCTATCTAATTGAGTTCATTAATCTAGTTTTGCATTTAAACACAGATAGTGAAGAATTGTAGAGTTCTGATATGAATATTATTGGGGTTTGCTTAGTGGAATTGAGATGATTGAATAAGTAAGCATTGAACGATTGAGTGTTAATGTTCCGGAAAATTCCGGGATGTTACATTGTCGTATTTAAACGGTTGTACTTATTCCCCACTGACTCTCTCTCTCTCTCCCTCACACACACACACACATATCTTCATTCTCTCAATTTACTCCTCCATAATCTCAACCATTTTTACCATAATACGAGCTCAAGTCCTATGCTAGAAGATCGGTGGAGAGTAGCTAGAAGAATGGAGGACGGATGATAGAAGATTGGTAGAGGATTCAACTTTGAAGCAAGTAAGTATTTCAAATTTTCTTCAACAAAATTATCTTGATTTCATGATTCTAGCTTCTCTATGGTTTCAATTTATGTTTAGTTTAGATTTTGAATTGTGTTCTTACTATAAATTGAAATTACAATTTTTGAAGGATTGGATTAGTGTCTTACACTATGTAGGGATCGAAATTAGGGATTGAATGAATGGCTTTTAGGTTTTGAAATTAGGGTTTTCTTGAGATTCAAAAATAAGGCTTTTTTAGGGTATCAAAGTTAGGGCTTTTTTTAGGGATTTTTCAGGGCTTCTAAATTGGGGCTTTTTTAGGGCTTCAAAATTGGGGAGTTTTTTAGGCTTCAAAATTAAGGTTTGAAATTAGATATTTGAGATTGTGTGGTCTCGTTTTAGATTACGGATGTAATTTTGGGTGTTGATTTTAGATTATGTGTTCTTGTTTTAGATTTGGGGTGTAATTTTGAGTGTTGATTTTTAATTATGTGTTATTGATTTAGATTTAAGATGTAAATAGTATGCAGGCAAAGTTGGTTTACAATTTTTTTTTTTCTTAAAGATACGGAGTTTGACCCCGGACCTTATGATCCATCAATCCTATATAATAATGATGACCACATTGCGAGGAATGTATTTGAAGTTGTGGAAAGGGATGTTTTAGAAACAAATCAAAACACAAGTCACCTCCAAGAGTGGATACTAAATGAGGAACAACAGCATATATTATATTGTCAGGGTTTTTTTTTGTTCACTATCCTCCCTTATTGGTCTCGGCACGATGAGTGCTTTATATCTGCTCTAATTGAGCGATGGAGGAGCAAGACAAACATGGCGGGTGCGAAGCACTTCCCGTTGCATAACTTAGTCCTCTAACCCGTCTTTTGGTTTTTGAGAGATTAGTCGTCATTTTGGAAACTTTAGAGTCATTTTTAGGGTTTTTCTTATTTCCTTTTATTAAATAAGATGGTGACTCCTAAAATCCTTTAGGGAATTTTTCCTATGTGGTTTACTACACCGTCCAGTTGATTAGTGTCAAATTGTTGTGCGAGTATAAATTAGCTGATTTAATGTTTTATACAGCATTGTCCTCTGATTGTTTGATCCTATCTATGCCATAGTTTCCTAGGTTGAGTCTTGTATTCTACAATTAAATGAAAGTATCTTCAGTTTATTATAATTAATCATTCCTGCAATAAAACCATCTCAACTACATCACAACGCACGCAGACAATTATCTTGATTTCATGATTGTAGCTTCTTTATGGTTTCAATTTAGGTTTAGTTTAGATTTTGAATTGTGTTCTTACTATAAATTGAAATTAGAATTTTTTAGGGATTGAATTAGTGTCTTACTTTATGTAGGGATTGAAATTAGTTATTGAATTAATGGCTTTTAGGTTTTGAAATTAGGGTTTTCTTGACGTTCAAAATTAGGAATTTTTTAGTGTATCAAAGTTAGGGCTTTTAGGTTTTGAAATTAGGGTTTTCTTGACGTTCAAAATTAGGAATTTTTAGTGTATCAAAGTTAGGGCTTTCATAGGGATTTTTCAGGGCTTCTAAATTGGGGTTTTTTAGGACTTCAAAATTGGAGAATTTTTTAGGGCTTCAAAATTAAGGTTTGAAATTAGAGATTTGAGATTATGTGTTCTCGTTTTAGATTTGGGATGTAATTTTGGGTGGTGATTTGAGATTATGTGTTCTTGTTTTAGATTTGTCGTGTAATTTTGAGTGTTGATTTTAAATTATGTGTTCGTGTTTTAGATTTAAGAAGTGAATAGTATGCGCACTAAGTTGGTTTACAATTTTACTGTTTTCGTAAAGATATATGATCCATCAATCCTATATAATGATGATGAACACATTGCGAGGAAAGTATTTGAAGTTGTGGAAAGGGATGTTTTTGAAATAAATCAAAACACAAGTCATCTCCAAGAGTGGATACTAAATGAGGAACAATAGAATAGATTAAATCGTCAAGGTTTTTTTTTTGTTCATTATCTTCCCTTATTGGTCTCAGAACGACGAGTGTCTTATATCTACTCTAGTTGAGCGATGAAGGAGCAAGACGAACAAGGCAGGTACGAAGCACTTCCCGTTGCACAACTTAGTTCTCTAACCCATCATTTGGTTTTTGAGAGATTAGTCGTCCTTTTGGAAACTTTAGAGTCATTTTTAGGGTTTTTCTTATTTCCTTTTATTAAATAAGATGGTGACTCCTAAAATCCTTTAGGGAATTTTTCCTATGTGGTTTACTACACCGTCCAGTTGATTATTGTCAAATTCCTGTGCGAGCATAAATCAACCGATTTAATGTTTTATACAGCCTTGTCCTCTGATTGTTTGATCCAATCTATGCCATAGTTTCCTAGGTTGAGTCTTGTTTTCTAGAATTAAATGAATGTATCTTCGGGTTATTATAATTAATCCTTCCTGCTGTAACACAAAAACACGATTATCTCAACACTCAAATCCAACAAATCCGTCACAACTACATCACGCATGCACGCGCACACACGCACACTCGCGCGTGTGCACAAACACACACACACACACACATAGATATATATATATATATATATATATATATATATATATATATATATAGTTATTTATATATATATAGTTATTTATATATTTACATTAAGAATCGATCCTTATCTACCGGGGGAATATCTGGCCCTCCACGTGTACTTGTTAATGGCCCAGATTTCACTTTCTTTTGCTGAAAAGTGCTAACCCTCACTAAGACAACGGTTAATAAAGTGGCCCAAAGTGCCCCTCGCGAGGCCTGATGCATTACATTTTGCACTGATCGTTACTCATTGTAGCGGTTAACCGCCACAATGAGTAGTGGTCAGTAGGGGTCCCAGACACCCTAGCTGCTAATCTTTGAAGGGGTATACAGGCTGCACTTATTCCCTACCGACTTTCTATGCCGCCACAAAGAGTAGCGGTCAGTGGGGGTCCCACATACCCTAACCGCTACTCTTTGTCGCATTTAAACAGGCTGCACTTATTCCTCTCTGACTCTCTCTCTCTCTCTCTCTCTCTCTCTCTCACACACACACACACACACACATCTTCATCCTCTCACTTTACTCCTCCATAATCTCAACAATTTTTACCATAATACAAGCTCAAGTCCTATGCTAGAAGATCGGTGTAGAGTAGTTAGAAGAATGAAGGACAGAGGATAAAAGATTGGTGGAGGATTCAACTTTGAAGCAAGTTAGTATTTTGAATTTTCTTCAATAAAATTATCTTGATTTCATGGTTGTACCTTATTTATGGTTTCAATTTATGTTTAGTTTAGATTTTGAATTGTGTTCTTACTATAAATTGAAATTAGAATTTTTTTTAGGGATTGAATTAGTGTCTTACTGTATGTAGGGATTGAATTAAAGGCTTTTAGGTTTTGAAATTAGGGTTTTCTTGAGATTCAAAATTAGGGCTTTCTTAGGGATGTTTAAGGGCTTCTAAATTGGGGCTTTTTAGGTCTTCAAAATTAGGGAATTTTTTAGGACTTCAAAATTAAGGTTTGAAATTAGAGATTTGAGATTATGTGTTCTCGTTTTAGATTTCGGATGTAATTTTGGGTGTTGATTTTAGATTATGTGTTCTTGTTTTAGATTTTGGTGTAATTTTGAGTGTAGATTTTAAATTATGTGTTCTTGTTTTAGATTTAAGATGTAAATTGTATGCAGGCTAAGTTGGTTTACAATTTTATTTTTTTCTTAAATTTTTGGAGTTTAACACCGGACCTTATGATCCATCAATACTATTTAATGATGATGACCACATTGTGAGAAATGTATTTGAAGGTGTGGAATGGGATGTTTTACGAATAAATCAAAACACAAGTCACCTCCAAGAGTGGATACTAAACGAGGAACAACAGCAAATATGAAATCGTCAGGGTTTTTTTTTGTTCACTATCCTCCTTATTCCTCCCGACACGATGAGGGCCTTATATCTGCTCTAGTTGAGCGATGGAGGAGCAAGACAAACAACGCCGGTGCAAAGCACTTCCCGTTGAGTAACTTTGTCCTCTAACCCGTCTTTTTGTTTTTGAGAGATTAGCCATCCTTTTGGAAACTTTAGAGTCATTTTTAGAGTTTCTCTTATTTTTCCTATTTCCTTTTATTAAATAAGATGGTGACTCCTAAAATCCTTTAGGAAAATTTTCCATTGTGGTTTACTACTCCTTCCAGTTGATTAGTGTAAAATTGCTATGCGAGTATAAATTAGCCGATTTAATGTTTTATACAGCATTGTCCTCTGATTGTTTGATCCTATCTATGCCGTAGTTTCCTAGGTTGAGTCATGTTTTCTACAATTAAATGAATGTATCTTTGGGTTATTATAATTGATCCTTCCTGTTGTAACACAACAACACGATTATCTCAACACTCAAATCCAACAAAACCATCTCAACTCCATCACAATGCGCACGCGCGCACACTCTCTCTCTCTCACACACACACACACACACACACACATATATATATATAGTTATTTATTTATTTACATTAGGAGCGGATCCTTATCTACCGGGGGAATATCTGGCCGTCCATATGTACTCGTCAATGGCCCTAATTTTACTTTTTTGGCTGAAAAGTGCTAACCCCTCACTAAGACAACGGTTAGCAAGATGGCCCAAAGTGCCCCTCGCGAGCCCCGATACATTGCATTTTGCACTGACCGTTACTCTTTGGAGTGGTTAACCGCCACAATGAGTAGCGGTCAGTAGGGGTCCTAGACACCCTAACTTCTAATCTTTGTAACGGTAGACGGGAAGCACTTATTCCCCACCGAATTTCTCTACCGCCACAAAGAATAGCGGTCAGTGGGGGTCCCACACACCCTAACCACTACTTTTTGTCGCATTTAAACGGGCTGCACTTATTTCGTACTGACTCTCTCTCTCTCTCTCTCTCTCACACACACACACACACATCTTCATCCTCTCAATTTACTCCTTCACAATCTCAATCATTTTTACCATAATACGAGCTCAAGTCCTATGCTAGAAGATCGGTGGAAAGTAGCTAGAAGAATGGACGACATATGATAGAAGATTTGTGGAGGATTCAACTTTGAAGCAAGTATTTCGAATTTTCTTCAATAAAGTTATCTTGATTTCATGATTGTAGCTTCTTTATGGTTTCAATTTATGTTAAGTTTAGATTTTGAATTCTGTTCTTACGATAAATTGAAATCAGAATTTTTTAGGGATTGAATTACTGTCTTACTCTATGTAGGGATTGAAATTAGTTATTGAATTAATGGCTTTTAGGTTTTGAAATTAGAATTTTCTTGAGATTAAAAATTAGGGCTTTTTTAAGGTATCAAAGTTAGGGCTTTCTTAGGGATTTTTCAGGGCTTCTAAATTGGGAGGTTTTTTAGGACTTCAAAATTGGGGAATTTTTTAGGGCTTCAAAATTAAGGTTTGAAATTAGAGATTTGAGATTATGTGTTCTCGTTTTAGATTTGGGATGTAATTTTAGGTGTTGATTTTGAATTGTGTTCTTGTTTTAGATTTGTGGTGTAATTTTGAGTGTTGATTTTAAATTATGTATTCTCGTTTTAGATTTAAGATGTAAATAGTATGCACGCTAAGTTGGTTTACAATTTTATTTTTTTCTTAAAGTTATGGAGTATAACCCCGGACCTTATGATCCATCAATCCTATATAATGATGATGACCACATTGCGAGAAATGTATTTGAAGTTGTGGAAAGGGATATTTTAGAAACAAACCAAAACACAACTCGCCTCCAAGAGTGGATACTAAATGAGGAACAACAACATATATTATATTGTCAGGGTTTTTTTTTATTCACTATCCTCCTTTATTGGTCTCGGCACGATGAGTGCCTTATATCTGCTCCAATTGAGCAATGGAGGAACAAGACAAACATGGCGGGTGCGAAGCACTTCCCGTTGCGTAACTTAGTCCTCTAACCCGTCTTTTGGTTTTTGAGAGATTAGTCGTCCTTTTGGAAACTTTAGAGTCATTCTTAGGGTTTTTCTAATTTTTCCTATTTCCTTTTATTAAATAAGATGGTGACTCCTAAAATCCTTTAGGGAATTTTTTAGGGCTTCAAAATTAAGGTTTGAAATTAGAGATTTGAGATTATGCGTTCTTGTTTTAGATTTGGGATGTAATTTTGAGTGTTGATTATAGATTATGTGTTCTTGTTTTAAATTTGTGGTGTAATTTTGAGTTTTGATTTTAAATTATGTGTTCTTGTTTTAGATTTAAGATGTAAATAGTATGCACGCTAAGTTAGTTTACAATTTTATTTTTTTCTTAAAGATATGGAGTTGAACCCCGGACCTTATGATCCATCAATCCTATATAATGATGATGACCACATTGCGAGGATTGTATTTAAAGCTGTGGAAAGGGATGTTTTAGAAACAAATCAAAACACAAGCTGCCTCCAATAGTGGATACTAAATGAGGAACAATAATATATATTAAATCGTCAAGGTTTTTTTTTGTTCACTATCCTCTCTTATTGGTTTTGGCACGACGAGTGCCATAGTCCTCTAACCCGTCTTTTGGTTTTTGAGAGATTGGTCATCCGTTTGGAAACTTTAGAGTCATTTTTAGGATTTTCTTATTTTTCCTATTTCCTTTTGTTAAATAAAATGGTGACTCCTAAAATCCTTTAGGGAATTTTTCTTATGTGGTTTACAACATCGTCCAGTTGATTAGAGTCAAATTCCTATGCGAGTATAAATCAGCCGATTTAATGTTTTATACAGCATTGTCCTCTGATTGTTTGATCCTATCTATGCCATAGTTTCCTAGGTTGAGTCTTGTTTTCTAAAATTAAATGAATGTATCTTCGGGTAATTACAATTAATCCCTCTAGCTGTAACACAACAACATGATTATCTCAACACTCAAATCCAACAAATCCATCTCAATTCCATCACAACAAGCGCACGCGTGCACACACACACACACACACTCTCTATATATATTAGGAGTCGATCCCTATCTACCGGTAAAGAAATAGCTATTTCTCCATCACATTTCTGGCTGTTTACTTGTACTCGTCAATAGCCAAAATTTTACTTTTTTTTGCTGGAAACTGCCACTAAGACCAGCGGTTAACAAACTGGCCCTAAATGCCCCTCACGAGCCCGATACAGTGCATTTTGCATTGACCGTTACTCTTTGTAACAGTTAACCACCACAAAGAGTAGCGGTCAATAGGGGTCCCAGACACCCTCTTTGCAACAGTAGACGGTCTGCACTTATTCCTCACGCACTTTCTCTACCACCACAAAGAGTAGCGGTCAGTAGGGGTCCCACACACCCTAACTGCTACTCTTCGTAGCGTTTAAATAGGCTACACTTATTCCCCACCCCTCTCTCTCTCTCTCTCTCTCTCTCTCTCTCTCTCACACACACACACACACACACACACATCTTCATCCTCTCAATTCACTCCTCCATAATCTCAACCGTTTTTACCATAATACGAGCTCAAGTCCTACGCTAGAAGATTGGTATAGAGTAGCTAGAAGAATGGTGGACGGATGCTGGAAGACTGGTGGAGGATTCAACTTTGAAGCGAGTAAGTATTTCAAATTTTCTTCCATAGATATATCTTGATTTCTTGAATTGTAGCTTCTCTAAGGTTTAATTTATGTTTATTTTAGATTTTGACTTGTGTTCTTACTATAAATTGAAATTAGGGTTTTTTTTAGGGATTGAATTAGTGGCTTACTCTATGTAGGGATTGAAATTATGGATTGAATTAGTGGCTTCTAGGTTTTGAAATTAGGGTTTTCTTGAGATTCAAAATTAGGGTTTTTTTATAGAGATTTTTCAGGGGTTTAAAATTAGGACTTTTTTAAGGCTTCAAAATTGGAAGGTTTTTTTGGGCTTCAAAATTAAGGTTTGAAATTAGAGATTTGAGATTATGTGTTCTTATTTTAGATTTGGGATGTAATTTTGGGTGTTGATTTTAGATTATGTGTTGTTGTTTTAGATTTATGGTGTAATTTGGAGTCTTGATTTTAAATTATGTATTCTTGTTTTAGATTTGAGATGTAAATAATATGTACGCTAAGTTGGTTTACAAATATATTTTTCTCTTAAAGATATGGAGTTTAACCCCGACCTTATCATCCATCAATCATATACAATGATGATGACAACGTTGCAAGGAAAGTATTTGAAAGGGGAAGTTTTTGAAACAATTCAAAACACAAGTCACCTCCAAGAGTGAATACTAAATAAGGAACAACAACATATATTAAATTGTCTGCATTTTTGTTTGTTCACTATCCTTCCTTATTGGTCTCGGCACGACGAGTGCCTTATATCCGTTCTAATTGAGCGATGGAGGAGCAAGACGAACATGGCAGGTGCGTAACACTTTCCATTGCGTAACTTAGTCCTCTAACCTATCTTTTGGTTTTTGAGAGATTAGTCGTCCTTTTAGACACTTCAGAGTCATTTTTAGGATTTTTCTTATTTTTCCTATTTCCTTTTATTAAATAAGATGGTGACTGCTTAAATCCTTTAGGGAATTTTTCCTATGTGGTTTACTACACCGTCCAGTTAATTAGTGTCAAATTCCTGTGCAGGTATAAATCAGTCGATTTAATGTTTTATACAACATTGTGCTCTGATTGTTTAATTCTATCTATGCCATAGTTTCCTAGCTTGAGTCTTGTTTTCTACAATTAAATGAATGTATCTTCGGGTTATTGTAATTAATCTTTCCTGCTGTAACAGCCCTTGTACCCCAATTGCTTGCATCTGCCTCTACCTCAAATGGTTGTGAAAATTTGGGTAATGCTAGCACTGGAGTGGAAGTCGTGGCCTGTTTGAGGTGTGTAAAGGCTTGTTCAGCTACAGAATCCCATAGAAATGCGTTTTTCTTGAGAAGTGCTGTCAGAGGTCTACTAATTGTACCATAGCTAGCAACAAACTTCCTGTAGTAGCCAGGGAGTCCCAAAAATCCCTTTAATTCCTTTACGAACTGAGGTCTATGCCAATGAGTCATGGCTTCAATCTTACTCACATCAGCAGATACACCTTCATGTGATACAATGTGCCCCATACTCCACTTTGCTTTGAGCAAATGTACATATACTCATTTTGGCATATAAGTGGTTGTCTCTCAAAATCTGCAACATAATTCTTAAATGTTCTAGGTGAGTGTGCATATCCTTGCTATAGATGAGGATGTCATTAAAGAATACCAAGAAAAACTTCCTCAGGTGGGGTTTAAACACCTCATTCATCAAATTTTGAAAGGTGGCAGGGGCATTAGTGAGCCCAAAAGGCATCTCTTTAAACTCATATTGCCCAGCATGAGTTCTAAAAGCTGTTTTGTGAATGTCTTCTTCCACTACTCTTATTTAATGATTTTTTTTTTGAAATCCTTTCCCCTTTTTGATTGGATTTGATCCACCCCTTCGATTGATTGTTATAGTGTCTCAAAACACAACGCCGAAAAACTTCCCCTCACCTTTCTATTGAAAAATAAATTGTGGATTTTCAATTACAAAAGCCACAATTTATGACAAATTTGAGCCACCCACTCCTTAAGTCCAGCTTGAAGTAGACACTTGATCCTTGCAATTCATCTGACAACTCATCAATAATAGGTATGGGATACTTATCTTTTAATGTCAATTTATTTAGTTCCTTGTAATCCACACATAACCTCCAGGTCCCATCCTTCTTATTTGCTAGTAGCGTAGATAAAGCAAAAGAAGAATTATTAGGTTGAATCACACTTGTAGCCAAGAGCTGATCAATGATGTCCTCTATCTCCTTTTTCTATACATATGACACTCTGTATGGCCTGATGTTCACAGGCTGTGCCCCTTCCTTGAGATTAATCTTGTGATCTTGTGGCATGCATTGTGGCAGTTGAGAGGGTTCCAAAAACAATTTGCATATTCAGTCACTAAGGCTTGTACCTGTGTTGAGAAAACCCAGTTTGCATGTCTGTAGTAACAGCACAAACTTGCCTATATAAGCTGCCAGTGTTATTCCTGAGCAACTTAGTCATGGTTACTCTAGAGATCATTTTAATGGAAACCCCGGGTACACTACCACCCTTTAGCTTTACCTCTTTGCCATGATAGTGGAAGGCAATAGTGTGTTGAGCAAAGTCAAAATGAACACTACCCAAAGCCTTGAGCCACTGTACCCCCAACACACAGTCACATCCTCCAAGTGGAAAATTTTTAACATCAATGGTGAAGAGTTGTTCACCCATGGTCCACTCAAAGCCTAAGCAAACACTGTACTTTGTTGTAAGGGGTGGGGTGGATGTCAACTGGCAACCCAACCTCTCAACTGATTTTGGCTCCAAGAAGTTGTCACTTGATCCAGTATCAACCAATATTGAAAATGACTTCTTGTTTACCCATCCTTGAACTCTCATTGTGGCGTAAATTGAATTACCAGCCAAGGCTTGTATGCTAATCTAAGTGGGCTCGGCCACTGTGGCAACATAAATTTCAGCTTTCTATTCAACTTCTTGTACCCATTCCACATCATCTGGTACATGGTCAGCTATCAACATGGCAATTTACCTTTTAGGACACACCGTTTGATGACCAGGTGTCAATTTACCATCACACCAATAGCACAGTCCTTGGTCCCTCTTGTGTTGATGTTCCTCATGGGTTAAGTGTTTGATAGACAAGGGTGTTTTAGCAGGTAGGCTGGTTGGAGTTGATAAGACCCTTTTTGCATTAGGGCCTAAGGAAAGGCTGTGTATAGGAGGTATAAATAAAGCAGGTGAGTTGGTAATAAGTTGAGCTACAGTCTTACTGTAATAAGGGGAAATAGGCTTGGGTTGGTTTGGGTTGGAGGCTTTAGGAGCTTTAGTTTAAAGGAACAAATTGGCTAGTGCCACTTCTTCCTTCCTGGCAACATTGCCTTAATGAGAGTCCTGACTTCAAATTACTCTACACGACTCCTAATTTCTGGTTTTAACCCCCCAATGAAGCTCTTAATGAAATATCCTTCACTCAGAGCTCCAAATTTTTCCACCACCTGAGCCCTTAATTCCTCAAAGTGATTGCAATATTCACTCACTGATGCAGTTTTCCTGAGTTGATTAAACTCCCCAATTACACTGTCCTTGCTCGCATTCCAAAAATGAGCATACAAATCCTGCACAAACTTGGCTCAGGTCACCTTCCCCAAGGGTTTGATATAAGTGGAATACCAATACTCCACTTGGTCCTCAAAATGAAATGAGGCATAGGAAACCTTAAACTCCTCATGTATGGGTAAAACTCAAAAAATTGCTCACACTTCCTAACCCATCCTCGAGGGTTATCACCATTAAACCCTGTAAAGGTCAGTTTTGGGGTTTTAGGCATCGAATTGTTAAGGTTTTGATTCTGTGGGTTCCCAAAGGTTATTAAACTGTTTTGGTTATTTACAAGGGGAAGAGGCGTTTGGTTACCTTTGCTGGTACCAGCCTCAGCTAGTTGTTTGGCCTTCAAGAGAGCTTCCAATCGAGTGTTGATTTGTGTGACAGTAGATAGCATCTCCATTTTCATATCAGAATAGTTCTTTAGCAAATCTCCCAGGGTTGCATCCAATGACCCAAATCGTACGTCATACCTCTCAAATTGTCTTTTCAGCCCATCTAATGGACCGAGAGAATCTGTTTCAAGCAGTGATGACTTCGAAGATCTCCACATTACAGGGTAAGGAAAGCTAGCTTTGAGATACCAATTGTAGCAAATTCAAGAATCACTACAGTCAATTTCTCATGAATTTAGATGAAACAAGCAGGAGTAAGAAGGGTGGAGAAGAAGGGAGAGAATTTCATTAGCTAATTGGATTTTTCATACCTTACACTGAGCGCATCTCTCTCTGTTATAACCATCTTTCTCTCTTTCCTAACAAACTTCTCAACAAACAGAATTTCAAACATATTATGGTTCCAATGGATGGAACACGTGTCAACTACTGAGTGGTCCACGGATTAAAATTATCCCTAACTAATATGCCTAATAAAATCTGACAACTGACTTTATTTTAACACCTAAGCTACCAACTAAACCTTATGCCATGATGTGGCATGCCACGTGTGCTTGATCTACAATCCTCCATTTGCTTCGCGCTTTTCCACCTTCAAACCATAGTTGTCGATGCTTCCCTTGATAGGAGAACTTTACAAGTAGAACTTGATATCACCGGCTAGTGCTTGATCCGAATCTTAATAGGGGCTCGCACCTTAGCAGGCATAACACTTTCTTGCCTTTCCACCCCTGTCGCCCACCTCCCACGACACCCACCTTTAAAGCCACCCACCCCGACCCCGTCTGCCGTTGCTAGAGGCGGAACCACACTAGGTCTCTATGAATTCAGAACCCACGAACGATGCATTCTCACCCCTCTCTTTCTCTCTCACCTGTGCAATTTATGGCTCTCACTCTCTTTCTCAAGTCCAGACTCCACCACCCGGCGGAACTGACCCCTCTTTGTCGGATATGTCGAGTCTTGCCGACAGTAAGTTCTTATCTCCTTCTCAACCTCGTTGGCTAACACAGTACTGATTTCAAAAAATCTTTTAATAAAATCTAAAAGGCTATTGGCTGATTGTTCCTTAAGTCTTCAATTTCTATAATTTGCTTGTCTTTTTAGTGCCTCTTCTCATAATAAAAGCCCAATGATTCTTTGTTATGAAGACTATTGATTGGTGGTTGTTAGGGTTTCTTTAACCGGTGGGTTGTGCTCGGTGATACGCAGGATTGGTGCACTATGGGACTAATGTGGGGAAATGGTGAGCAGTTGTGGCTGTGGAGGGCTGATGCGGGGTTGGTTGACGGTAATGAGTTATAGAAGGCTGGTGGTGAGCAGCTAGAGAGTTTTGCAAAATCAACAAATTGATTCATATGCAAATTTAATACGTATTTTGAAGAATAAAAGGTTGTATTGTCATTCTAACTTTTAAAAAGTGTCATGTTTCCAAAATCATTAAATATTGAGACATAATTCTAATTAGTTTTTAACTCAGATCACCCTTAAACATAGGGATTAAGTATATTGTTCCTATATAAGTAATATCGCGTGTCTGCCTAATTATAAGTTATTTGTCTACTTGATGCAAAATTGAAACTTCATTTTTTGTTTGTGTGTATGTGTGCACCAACTATAAGTAATTTATCCCTCAACGGAAAATTGAAACTTGATTAGTAGTTTTAACATCGATAAGGCTTGAGTATATTGTAATGCGGCGATCATTATAGCTGTGTGTGCTTGTGTTTGTGTTGTGGAGCTGACACATTGCATGCGTATGTGTGCCGTTATCGTTGTCCTCATGCCAAATTGCAACTCAATCAGTCATTTGACTATTTTTGAATGTTTTAATGCAGTAATGGTTATAGATGTGTTTGTGTATCTGCGTTTTACTCTGTATGGAGAGCTCATATTACACTGATTCCACCCTCCCCCCCCCCCCCCCAACACACACATACATTGTGCACGCTCATGTGGTTTAAGCCCTAATTATAAGTCACTACAAGAAAAGGGATCTTTAGTAACAAAACTTTTAGCGACAGACAACAATCAGTTGCTAAAAGTCGCTTTTACCGACGGATTCACCCATCAGTGAAGATTCATTGGTAAACATTTTTACTAACGGGAACCTCTGCCGCTAAAAATCTTTATTGGCGGGTCTTCATCGATGGGATTTTAAAAAGTACAAAAAATATTTTCTATTTTTGGCCAAAATTTTAAAATATTTTTAAAAAAATTTAGCAACAGAATGTGTCCGTCACTAAATAACCTGTCGCTAACGGTATATTCCATAGCTAAATAATTTTCTAAAATTATTGATTTTCAAAAAAAATTTAAACTAGAATGCGAAAATTATCTTTAGCGGCGGAAATTCTGTCGCTAATGAATTTATTGTCCAATCACTGAAAGATTTCTTTTTTACAACAAATTTCTATGTTCCGTTGCTAAACTTTTAGTAACGAGGTTAATGGCAAAGGACTTTTAGCGGTAGGGTGTCTGTCGCTAAAAGTGTTTTGCAATGGGAAGTTGACTTTTAGCGACGGAATTGTTCGTATTGTCCGTTGCTAAAAGTTCATTTTCTTGTAGTGAGTAATATATCTACCTAATGCAAAATTGAAACTTGATGAGTCATTTAAATCAATTAGTTCAAATTTTTTGTATTGCAATATTAATGATTATAGCTAAGCTTGTGTTTGCGTGTGTGTTTGTGTGTGGGAAGCTGGTATTATTTTTTATGAAGTTTAATTTGTTGTTTAATTACAAGAAGTTTTATAACCTCTTGTTACGGTAATGAACATAGCTGGGTTTATGTGCATGTAGGTGGGTGGGAAGCTGATTTTAGACAGACTCCATATAAGAAATTTTGTTTAGTTACAACAAAAATCGAAACTTAATTGTTGTTTAGTCGCAATGGGTTCTATAATTTTGTAATGCAATTATGATTTTTGCGGAGGTGTGTACAAGTGTGTGTGTGTGTGTGTGTGTGTGTGTGTGTTTCCCTAGCAAGAGCTTGCTATTACGGTCTGCATTTTATTCACTTTATGTATGTAATTATCTACTAAATCTAAATTTGAAAATTGATCAGTTGTTTGATCACAAATAGTAGAGGTGTCAAATGGGCCGGGCTTGGGCCTCTAGAAAATCGGGCCGGGGCCGGGCCTGGTTCTGGGGATATCTGGGCCCGGTCCAAGCCCAGGCCCTAGGCCCAACATTTAGGGCAGGGCTTGGGCCGGGGCCGAGCCCAAATTTTTTTTTAATTTTTTTTTGGCATTTTCTTGTTATTCAAGGTAAGGATTTTAATTATGATAATTTCTTGTTATTTTTTAAGCAAATTGTACTCTAGGCATGTCCAATATTCATAATTTAACGAACCTAATCTTTATCCTTTTATTTCATTATAAATCATATACATTGAAGATAAATGTGTTTATAGGCCCTCCTCCTTTTATCCAGGCTTGGGACCGGCTGCTTGTAAACAAACAGGCGAAGTTACCTATTTTTTTATATATACGAAAAAATATTCATCTTGCTTGTAAATATATATATATATATATATATATATATATATATATATGAAAAAATATATATATTTTGTGAGAAATTTTATTCTTAAAACTTAAGAGAAGGAAAATAAAAAGAAATTACCTAATCATCCGGAAGTACTTCAACATCCGAGTCACTGCTCTTCCTATCATCAATCGGTTTATCTTGCTCGCGGTATTTCGCATCAAGATAATCCTTCCAACATACACATAGCTCGAGCGACTCGGGGTTAAGACGACTCCTCCTGTCATCCAAAACCCTCCCGCTCGCTGAAAATGCCGACTCTGAAGCAACCGTGGAGGCTTGCACTGGCAGTACATCCCGTGCAATTTGGGCTAAAGTTTTATACATGTTTTGATTTTGTTTCCAAAAATTTAACAAATTAAAATTAACCTGTTCTTGCATTGATAAATCAGAATAATGATCAGTATTTGAATATACACCAATCTCATTAAAAGAGGAAAAAGTAGACGAACCTGCCGAATTAGAAGTACCTTCACCTGGTAGTTGTCTTGCTACTAGATGTTCAAAGCCCTTAAGGTATGGCGCATAATACCTCTCAGCAGTCGATGATGAAGCTCGTCCGCGCACGTCAGCAGAATTACGATAGAGGTTGAACAGTTCCTCAAATGTCTTGCTCACTTTCGCTGTGAGTGCGGTTGTATCCTCTACTGGGTGGCACATTAATATCGATATCTCTTGTATCGAGACGTTCACGCCATGCAACTTTAACCTAGGATCTAAACAAGTAGCAACAGCAAAAATAACAGGCAGTTCACTCCAATATTTATTAAACTTTTTATCCATCACTTTTACTATTTCCTCAAAGGGTCCTATATATCTCCATTTTGTTAACATTGTAGCCATCTTGAGAATTTCTATTACAGCGAGAGGAGAGGTGGGATAGTACGTACCAGACAATAAATTGGTAGACGTGTAAAATACCTCTAAAAATTCAGCTAGGTATGTGGCCATCTGCCATTCCTCTTGAGTTGGCAAGCCGGCTGGGAACTGGGTTAGTAGAAAATGCGTATAGACTTCTCTGTATGCCAGAATGTGTAAAAGCATATGGTATGTAGAGTTCCACCTGTGGACCACATCTGTAACTGCTCTCCTGCGAGGCATATTATATTCAACACACAACGTTTTAAATTGTTGTGTTCTCGGACTCGAACTATTAACATACGCTGTCATACCCCTCATTTTGACAAGAATATCTCCTGCAGCAGCTAAACCATCTTGAACAATTAAATTAACAATTAAAAACACAACGAACATGAAATAATTTACCAGAAAGTACAGGTTTGAAGCCCTCCCGTAAAGCATCAACAGCAGCTGTATTGTTAGAAGCATTATCAAAACTAATACTCATAATCTTATCCTTTAATTTAAATGTGGTACATGCTTTTAATATAATAGTAGCAATGTTCATTCCATCATGCGGATAAGGAAAGAGCTCGAAAGCGATGATTCTCTTGTGCATAATCCAATCGGCATCAATCCAATGGGCTATCACACAAGTATAACTAACAAAAGTAAACGGAGATTGCCAAATATCAGAAGTAAGACTAACTTTACCGTCAAATTTATCGAAATAATCGATCAGGCGTGCTTTAGCAGCATTATACTGTCGGAGTGCATCGGATCTAGTTGTGTTTCTATGAACCTTTTTGTACAAAGGTTGAACGTATGTGTTCATATATCTAGAGTGCTTAGCATTATCGGCAAAAGAAAAGGCTTGTTCATCGTGAATAACAAATTCAGCGAGACCGTCTCTTTGCTTTCGCTGATTATAAATAAATAACTTACCGTCAAAAGATAACTGTGTTTGGGTAGGTTCGACGTGGCCTTGTCGAGGTGCACACTGAGGGTAATGCCTGTTAAGATGTCCATTACCACTACCAGACGAAAATAATTTAGCACAGTACTTACATCGAGCTTTTCGGATGCCGTCCACCGTAACTACATCAAAATGATTCCAACACTCGGCTTTCTTTTTTTTCCCTTTTGGACTTCTGGCTCATTACCGGAGGCATTGCTCGGCCCTTCTTCATCATGACCAGGCATAGGGTTAAGATTATGCCACGAAGTAGTAGCTTCGCCAACCGAGCTGCGTCCTTGACTATAATGCGGGGGGTCTTGATCAGGCGTGTATTCAAAATCTGGAATGTTTTGATTGAACTCCCAATTGGCTTGGGTATCTATCATACAGCCTGTACTCATTCGTCCAGGAACGAATGGTTGTGGTGGTGCTTGGATTGGTGTTTGTGATGGCCGTGGTGCTGGCGCTCGTGCTGGTTGTGGTAGTGGTGGTGTTTGTGATGATGATGACGTTTTTCGTGATGATGATCCACGCTTCAGTTTCTTCAATAATCCAGTCATATTTGACGCTAAATAAAATTAGTAAGAGTAACTAAATACACAAGTATAAGAGCAGTAATTAGTAATTTGAAATAACAATTAAAAGAATTAAAGAGTAACAAATGAATCACTGAGGGTAATTCAAAATTGGAGAGAGTTAGTAATTAAAAAAATTAGTAATAGTAATTGATAAATGTAAAAATTCACTAATTACTAGACAAAAGAATTAGAGAGTAACAAATTAATAAGAGGAGTGGTTAGTAATTAAAATTTAGCAAAAGTAGTAATTAGTAAACAAGAGTACTAATTAGTAAACAAGAGTAGTAATTAGCAAGAGTAGGAAAGCTTGTAGAAATGTAGAATGTTTATATAAGAGAGAGTAAGAAGATTGGTGTGAAAAATTAGAGAGAAATGGTGTGAATTTATAGATTTTTGAAATAGTGTGAATTAATGGCTAACATAAAAAAATAAAGAAGGTTCAAGTTCACATAAATCATGAAAAATAAAAGACACTAAAATTAGAAGTAGTTCATCAAGGTTTCACAAAACATAAAATATAAGAAAAGTAACTCTATACATTGATGGTTAAAGCGGAACTCGGCGCTCTTTATAGTCACAAAAATCATCAATGATCGGTCAATAGTAAACGGTTAAATGCATAGTAAATTGCTCGGTTCTTATTTTTTTCGTAACTATTGAATACGTTAATAATATAAGAATTAAAATAATGAATAACGTAAGTATTGAAATAGTGTAACTATTGAAATAGCATAACTATTAAATACGTTAATACTATAATTAGCGTAACTATTGAATTTGTTAATACTCTAAGAATTAAATGAAAAATGAAAGAACTCAACTTGATCAATTCTTGTTTTTTTCATAATCTGAAGATTTGGAATTTGAGATTTAGAAGAATGAAGATGAGAACGAATAAAATTATGTGGCCGATGATAGAAAAGGAATAAAGAATACAACAAAAAGAATCCCAAGTAATTAGTTACGATATAATGACATTTTCATAAATACGTGAAATACGAGTATTTATTATTGAAATAACCAAAAAAAAAGAAGAAAATTCCAAAAAAGTTGGGGGGTGCCGTGCCCCCTCCCCCCCCCCCCCCCCCCCCCCGCCCCCCCGGGTCATGCAAGAGGTCCGCCCCTGTGTGCATGTGCTCTAATTGTTAGTAATTTGCGCAATTGATGCTTCTTTTCAGGTTGTGATCTATAAAGAGAAATAAATAACAACTATGGATAAAGAGATATTGTACATGCTTCGAAGCAAGGTTGTTGGTTTATATTTTTTTTAGTTTCAACGAAGCTTGTATTTTGTTTTTGAGATTTGTACGATGTGATTAATTGTATTTAGTAAACATCTAATTTGGTGTATTGAGTGTTAGTTGTTGGTGTATATGATTTAAATCTTTTTGTACTACTTGAAAATTGGCAATGGATAAAGAAGTTGTTAGAGTGGTTGATTAGGATTAATTGTTTGAAACATGTTTGGATTTAACATTAACTGATGGACTTTTAGCGACGGAATTCTGTCCCTAAAAGTCCTTTCATAGATTGGTAAACGTTTTCAAAAACAGACTTTTAGCGACGAATAAAGACTTTTGCGATGGACTTAAAAGTTTTTTTTAACTTTTTTCATAAAATTCAAAATTTAGAAAATAATTTCAGCAATGGATATTTCCGTCGCTAAAAGTGTGATATTCTTTGACGGAATTCCGTTGCTAATCTTTTAGCGATAAGGTTATTCCCAACAGACTGTCCGTCGCTAAAAGTCTATACTGACAGAAAATGAATTTCTAGCAACAAAAAAATCCATCATTAAAAGTCTTATTTCTTGTAGTGAAAAAATAATATGAAACCTTCCACAAACTGCGTATTCAAATTTCAGTTAGACCGACGCCCAAAGTCTACTTTGCAAAACTGCATATTCTGGAGTTGTATTATTACAAAATTGTCAATGACCAAAGTTTCTGTTTTGAACAAAATTCCATTATAGCCTAAAATTTCAGAAAAATTCTGGAAATTTAATCTCATGCCCAAATCTAAATTCGGATTATTACACTAAATAGCATGCAACCTTAGAGGTCACAAAACACATCCAACTCACGCGTACTTGTCTAATTATGTAACTTTATATTAAAAAATGTTGTCCATAAAAATGTTGAACTTTAGATTAGAATAGAAATATGAGATGAGACGAATAATAGCAGAGTGAGAGTTATGATATCGCATTACATATTATTCCTGGACAGCAACTCGCAAACTTTAACCACATTGTGCGTCTGTGTTTTTGGTTTGTTTTTGCTATTTTATTGCTCCTTTTGCGTCAATTTGTTACAAATAGTTATGGCATGTTCGTTTAGGCTTTTCAATTTTTTTGTATTTATTTCTTGCTTCCACTTGTTTTCTTGTTGCGCTTTTTTTTTTTTAAAAAAATACATGATCTTTGCTACAACAAAAAGTTTTTTAACAACGGATTATCATCGCTAAAGACCTCAAATTCGTGGTTAAAGTTGAAAGTCCGTTGGTAATAACCCTGTCACGAAAAGATTAGAGATAGATTTTGTGATTCGTTGGCAAAAATTTACTTGTACCGACAGAACTAAATGGCTTTACCGACGAAATATTTCGTAGGTAAAGATATTTCCATAATTTTCTTTCTTTTTGTGATGTTGTAAAAAGTAGTATGTTTTGCTTTTTTCACATAATCTTCTTCGTTTATACTTTTCATATTCATTTTTTAACCAAAATATTCTCATATTTTTTTCATAAATACCCAATTTTTTTACGATGTGGTTTACAATAATGCCCTTAAAATACCTTTTTATTTGTCTGACGAGAGATGGCCCACTTGTCCATTTGTGTTGTCGGCTCCGGTCAAACTTCCGAAGTTATCTTCAACAGTTACAAAATGTAGGCCGTCCAAACGAAGCACTGTACCACGCAAACCACTAATACACAACTAGAGTTGTCAAACGGGCCGGGCGGCCCGCGGCCCAGCCCGACCTGGCCTGAAAAAAGCCAGGCCCGGCCCCGCCCTTTCATGAACAGGGCTGGCCCGGAGGAATTGGGTTAGGGCCTGGGCTTGGACCAGGCCGACAAAATCTGGGAAAAAGCTCGGGCCAGGCCCGGCCCGGCCCGAAAATAGGCCCGGGTCTGGCCAGGTTATCCGGCCCCACCTGTTTGAATTTTTTGTTCCCCCCCCCCCTTTTCCTCCAACGGATATATCCCCCCAAAATTCTACTTTTACCCCCCCCAACAGCAATATAACGGCTAGTTTGGGAGGTATTTTAGTCTAACTTAATTTTTCCAACTCCTTTAAAGGTTTTTACACTCTTACCCTTCCCAACAACTATAAACGGATAGTTTTTAGGGGTATTTTGGTCTTTTGTGAAGTTTCTAAAATCTATAAATTCACACCATTTCTCTCTAATTTTTCACACCAATCTTCTTACTCTCTCTTATCTAAACATTCTATATTTCTACAAGCTTTGCTACTATTTCCCTCTCTAATTACTACTCTTGCTAATTACTAATAGTATTTACTAATTAGTACTCTTGTTTATTAATTACTACTCTTACTAAATTCTAATTACTAACTACTACTCTTATTAATTTGTTACTCTCTAATTCTTTTGTCTAGTAATTAGTAATTAGTGATTTTTATTTATTAATTACTATTACTAAATGCTTTTTAATTATTAACTCTCTCCACATTGGATCAGAATTACCCTCAGTGATTAATATTTGTTACTCGTTCATTCTTTTAATTGTTATTTCTTATTACTACTCTTATACTTGTGTATTTAGTTACTCTTACGAATTTTGATTTCCAATCTAGTAAAAAAGTTTAGCGTGAAATATGGCTGGATTATTGAAGAAACTGAGGCGTGGATCATCATCACGAAAAACATCATCATCATCGCAAGCACAAGCGCCAGCGCCACGGCCATCACAAACACCAATCCAAGCACCAACACAACCCTGGACGAATGAGTACGGGCTGTATGATAGATACCCAAGCCAATTGGGAGTTCAATCAAAACATTCCAGATTTTGAATACACGCCTGATGAAGACCCCCCGCATTATAGTCAAGGACGCAGCTCGGTTGGCGAAGCTACTACTCCGTGGCATAATCTTAACCCTATGCCTGGTCATGATGAAGAAGGGCCGAGCAATGCCTCCGGTAATGAGCCAGAAGTCCAAAAGGGAAAAAAAAAGAAAGCCGAGTGTTGGAATCATTTCGATGTAGTTACGGTGGACGGCATCCGAAAAGCTCGATGTAAGTACTGCGCTAAATTATTTTCGTCTGGTAGTGGTAATGGACATCTTAACAGGCATTACCCTCAGTGTGCACCTCGACAAGGCCACGTCGAACCTACCCAAACGCAGTTATCTTTTGACGGTAAGTTATTTGTTTATAATCAGCGAGAGCAAAGAGACGGTCTCGCTGAATTTGTTATTCACGATGAACAAGCCTTTTCTTTTGCCGATAATCCTAAGCACTCTAGATATATGAACACATACGTTCAACCTTTGTACAAAAAGGTTCATAGAAACACAACTAGATCCGATGCACTCCGACAGTACAATGCTGCTAAAGCACGCCTTATCGATTATTTCGATAAATTTGACGGTAAAGTTAGTCTTACTTCTGATATTTGGCAATCTCCATTTACTTTTGTTAGTTATTCTTGTGTGACCGCTCATTGGATTGATGCAGATTGGGTTATGCACAAGAGAATCATCGCTTTCGAGCTCTTTCCTTTTCCGCATGATGGAATGAACATTGCTACTCTTATATTAAAAGCATGTACCACATTTAAATTAAAGGATAAGATTATGAGTATTAGTTTTGATAATGCTTCTAACAATACAGCTGCTGTTGATGCTTTAAAGGAGAGCCTCAAACCTGTACTTTCTGGTCAATTATTTCATGTTCGTTGTGTTTGTCATATAATTAATTTAATTGTTCAAGATGGTTTAGCTGCTGCAGGAGATATTCTTGTCAAAATGAGGGGTATGACAGCGTATGTTAATAGCTCGAGTCCGAGAACACAACAATTTAAAACGTTGTGTGTTGAATATAATATGCCTCGCAGGAGAGCAGTTACAGATGTGGTCCACAGGTGGAACTCTACATACCATATGCTTTTACACATTCTGGCATACCGAGAAGTCTATACGCATTTTCTACT
Organism: Escallonia herrerae; assembly: GCA_033070095.1. NCBI lineage: Eukaryota > Viridiplantae > Streptophyta > Magnoliopsida > Escalloniales > Escalloniaceae > Escallonia > Escallonia herrerae. The sequence continues at coordinate 105,172 of JAVXUP010000433.1, read as the reverse complement.
AACCCAGTTCCCAGCCGGCTTGCCAACTCAAGAGGAATGGCAGATGGCCACATACCTAGCTGAATTTTTAGAGGTATTCTACACGTCTACCAATTTATTGTCTGGTACGTACTATCCCACCTCTCCTCTCGCTGTAATAGAAATTCTCAAGATGGCTACAATGTTAACAAAATGGAGATATATAGGACCCTTTAGGGAAATAGTAAAAGTGATGGATGAAAAGTTTAATAAATATTGGAGTAGACTGCCTGTTATTTTTGCTGTGGCTACTTGTTTAGATCCTAGGTTAAAGTTGCATGGCGTGAACGCCTCGATACAAGAGATATCGAAATTAATGTGCTACACAGCAGAGGAGACAACCGCACTCACAGCAAAAGTGAGCAAGAGGTTTGAGGAATTGTTCAACCTCTATCGTAATTCTGCTGACGTGCGCGGGCGAGCTACATCATCCACTGTTGAGAGGTATTATGCGCCATACCTTAAGGGCTTTGAACATCTAGTAGCAAGACAACTACCAGGTGAAGGTACTTCTAATTCGGCAGGTTCGTCTACTTTTTCCTCTTTTAATGAGATTGGTGTATATGCAAATACTGATCATTATTCTGATTTATCAATGCAAGAACAGGTTAATTTTAATTTGTTAAATTTTTGAAAACAAAATCAAAACATGTATAAAACTTTATCCCAAATTGCACGGGATGTACTGCCAGTGCAAGCCTCCACGGTTGCTTCAGAGTCGGCATTTTCAGCCAGCGGGAGGGTTTTGGATGACAGGAGGAGTCGTCTTAACCCCGAGTCGCTCGAGCTATGTGTATGTTGGAAGGATTATCTTGATGCGAAATACCGCGAGCAAGATAAACCGATTGATGATAGGAAGAGCAGTGACTCGGATATTGAAGTACTTCCGGATGATTAGGTAATTTCTTTTTATTTTCCTTCTCTTAAGTTTTAAGAATAAATTTTTTCACAAAATATACTTTTTTCCATATATATAAAATAATTTTTTACAAGCAAGATATATATTTTTTCTTATATATAAAAAAATAGGTAACTTCGCCTGTTTGTTTACAAGCAGCCGGTCCCAAGCCCGGATAAAAGGAGGAGGGCCTATGAACACATTTATTTTTCTATACTTATTACTTAAGATCGTCTCGGGAATTAACATGTATCAATCCCAGGTTTTCGACCAATTAGTTTGAGGTAAAATATCAAATAGTAGAAACAGTCTCTCTTACATAGTAATAATTGTTATGTGTTCAGATTTTATTAATAAAGATCACCAAGAAGAGTAAGAAAAGATTTAACATATAGCAAAAAATAAAATGAGAGACAAATAAATATATCTATACATACATACATATATATGAATATTACATCTAATGAAATAAAAGGATAAAAATTAGATTTGTCAAAATTTGAAAATTGGACATTTCTAAAGATGAAATTTAAAATTGAATAACAAGAAAATTAAAAAAAAAAAGGGCCCGGGCCGGCCCTAGAAATTGGGCCTAGGGCCAGGGCCTGGACTGGGCCTAGAATTTCTCCTCAGTCGGCCCGGCCCGGCCCGGATGGCAGCCCCCTTGACCCGGCCTCGGCCCAGTTTCGCTTCAAGCCCAATGGGCCCGGGCCGGGCGGCCCAAGCCCAGCCCATTTGACATCTCTATACATAACCCCCCACCCCGTCCCTTTCCCCCAACGGCCCCGACCACCCCACAAACTGGTGATAGTGGCTATGGTGTGATATGTATGGCGTCAGTTGAGGGAGGGCATGAAGGGATGCTAAGAGAACTTAATGACTGGAGTGGTGGTTGAATTTTTTTATTTTTTTTTACAGTGGGAAATTGTTGACTTGTGGCTGTGGTTGGAGGATGAGGCATTAGTGGCACTGGCCCTGTGGCTTGCCGTGGGTAGCGGCACCATCACCGACGGCTCTACCTTGTCAGTGATCGAAGTAGTCCTGTCGGTAACAGGCATTTAGGGAGAGTGATGGCTATGGAGATATCGCCACTGCTACTAAGCATCATGGGGAGTAAGACTGCCGTCACCATATGCAGTATTGCCCCGGCGTTGTTCTTCAGTGACTACGGAGGTGGTTGTTGATGGTGGTTCTTCTTCGGCATGGGTAGAAGGCTTTATTGGACATTTAAATCGCATTTAAGAGATTTCTTATTTTTTCTTGTTATCATTTAATTACTCCTAAAAAAATAAATGGTGACTCGAGATAGACGTGGTCGTTTTTCGGAGGTGGTTCATCACAATGATCATCTCTAGATATTAAATTATTTTACTTCAATGCGATAATTATGCTGCTCTATTTTTACAGTAGTTAGGCGGAAAAAAACCCGCTAAAGATCCTTTCTAGCTACATAAGCTTGAAAAAAATATTCTCAAAAGAAATCAAGAAAAATTGAACCAGTTCCCATAGAATAGAAGAAAGGTTAGAGGACTGAAGTCCATTTATTTTTCCAAGCTGCCAGGGCCAAATAACAGAACGTAAAGATCACATAGAAACTCAAACCCATTACATATGTTCAAAGAGGCAGCTAATTATAGGCATCGGGATTTGCATCGAGGTAAGACTCAATAGCCTTGAAAATTCCCTTGGCTTTGTCTTTGCCAGCCTTAATTTCCTCTTCTGTGATTTGGGCATCACCTTTAGTATGGTAAACGCTTCTATTCTTGTAGACGGATCCTCCATCGTTAGATGGCACGATTTTAATATGGTAAGAGATTGACTCAAGTACGCCCATCAATGCATCTCCTTCCACTAGAGTATAATTATATGTGAAATTTTCCTTATCAAGCCCATCAACCCGATGCTTCATGCTCTTGAGTTGACTTGTTGCTGCAGAGTGTAGTAAAATGGAAGCAGTCTTTAATCTCTAGGAGCACAAACGTATTATCATTATATGAACAAGAAAAAACTTAGTGAGAGCACCAACAGAGCTGTTCTTTTGTGTAGCCCGATCAGATAGCGAATGGCATAGCATAAATAAGTATGAAGAAGAAAATTTTGATGATAGAGACAAACCTTTGCCGAAGGTGATCAACTTGATGCTTCCAACCCCTCCATCTCCTTCGACAATTTCGACACACTTGATAGCTGCGGGCAAGATCTTGGGGACGAGTTTGTCGAAATCAAGGACAAAAGCATGAAACAATCTGGCGAAAAAAGAAATAATTGGACTAACTATGCCTCAGGTGCATACTAAGGATAAAATATGGTGGAATTTGCAAAGGAATGGGAAATTCACCATTAACTCTGCCTGGGAGGAGCTCAGATACTCTGCTAATATAGCTCCCTGGTGGAAGCTATTATGGTTCCCTGGCCATATCCCTAGATGTGCTCTAATTTTATGGATGCTATGTAAAGGGGGTCTGAGAACTAGGGATAAATTGAAAGCCTGGAACTACACCACAGAAGATGGATGCTCTATGTGCAATGTTGAAAAGGAAACAGGAAGCCACTTATTCGTGCAATGCAATTTTGCTAAGAACCTGTGGCACGTGGTATTTCAGAAGCTGCTAACAGGCTTCATGTATGTTAAGAGGGAAAAGCTTCTCTGCTAGGCTAAGGAAAGTGGCGTTGGCAGTCACAGTTTATACCATTTGGAATGAGAGAAACTTGAGAATATTCAAGAAAGAGCAAAAGCCAGAGGAAGTATGCTTCCAGAAAATCCAGCAGATGATTAAACATAGGGTGCTAAGCTGGAAGAAATCTCCTGCCCACAGCTTAAACAAGCAGCTATGTCATGCATGGGGACTCTCTGAATACATCCTAACAGCTTAATAGATAAGTAGATGAATTTTTTCAATATACCTTGTAATCATGCTGCAGTAAATAGCCAAGACTAAGATGTATACTCTTGTACGGTGATTTGAGCTTTCATGGAATAAAAGGACATTTTACCCAAAGAAACAATCTGGCGGCCGAGATTGAGGAAGTGACCTCCGTATCATAAGTGATGGCAACCATGATTAGGTACTAAATCAAAGAAAGAACGGAAACAAATGCTAAGGACTGAAAGGGTTTAATAGTAGTTTTTGGTTTAATAGTAGTCTTTGCCTTGTGTTTATAATTTTGCCGTTCCACTTGGTCCCCCTTTTGCTAGGAAGACGGGGTCTGGTCCGGTGAGATTATGTCTCCGCCATCCATCAAAGAAACTTCAATTCGTATTTTGAGGCTAAAGACTTGTAAAATGTTGGCATGTACAACATTTACTGCACATTAGAACATCAATCTTGACGACTAGAAGCTAGAAACTCATGTCTCGCAGAGTTTCTTACATTTACCAAATCACAAACAAGTCGTGAATACTGCTTGTAAATAATAAGAACCCACACTTCCCTTTTATCACTTAATTATGTATTTGTTTTTAAGATTGATGATCATGTATAATGACGGGGAGAACATCATAGAATTGATCAAGATCATTGCACAGCATCATATCATGACCACAAAATCGCCAACAATGATACTATTAGTCGGTGGTCAAGAATCGTATTTGGTGTGCTCCTGTCCACGGCAGATCGATCAACTGGTCTAGAAGATGGCTGCACACAATGTTGATAAGATGGCTACAAATGGGCAAGAGGCTGCGCCTCCTCTTTTGCAAATTAGCATGTGTCCAAAAAAGTAAAGCGGAGGGGAGCTTTTGTTTATTTTATTTGTAAGTCCTCACTAACTCTATAAATACCGGCTCTACTTCCTCTCATTTTCTCAACCTAAACTGCACTTGTATTCCTTCTGTCTTAAGTTCTTCTTGTTCCTTCTTTGATCAGCACCTATATATCTAGATAAGCATCATGGTTGCCATTACCTACGATACTGAGGTCACTTCCTCAATCTCTGCTTCAAAATTGTTTCATGCTTTGGTTCTTGATGGAGACAACCTTGTCCCCAAGCTATTGCCAGCGGCTATAAAGAGTTCTGAAATTGTTGAAGGAGATGGAGGGGTTGGAAGCATCAAGCTGATCACTTTCGGCGAAGGCTAGTTTCTATCACGAGCACTTTCTTCTTCATGTTTAGTTACTGCTTAATTAGACATTTTACTACTCGAGTCTGGCATGAAAAACTAACGGTGCTATCATTGACTTTCTATGCAGAGATTGATAGATTTATGCACATAACGCTAATGTGTGTTTTTCTCGTTACCCAACTCTGCAGGAACAAATCGTCTTAAGACCATGAAGCACCGTGTTGATGGGATTGACAAGGAAAGTTTCACCTACAGTTACACACTCATCGAAGGTGATGCACTTATGGACATGATTGAATCCATCACTTACCATATTAAAGTCGTACCATCCGCAGATGGAGGGTCGGTCTACAAGAACAGAAGCATCTATCATACCAAAGGTGATGCAACAATTGCAGAAGAGGAAATTAAGGCTGGCAAAGACAAGGCCAAAGGAATTTTCAAGGCTGTCGAGGCCTACCTCCATGCAAATCCCGATGCCTACAACTGAAATCGCCACCTCTTCCTATATACTTAATATATATTGAATTATGAGCTTTTCGTTTGTGTGATTTTTTTTCCTTTTTGTTTGGCTTTAGCGGGTTTGTCTCAACAAATGGATTTCAGTCCGGCAACCTTTCCTCAAATTTATAGTGATAGTGAAGTGGTTCTTTCTTGTTCATTTAACGAATATTAGAGTATAAATATTTTGTTAAATTTGCTTCAGTGGGTTTGTTGGCCTGAGTTCTAGCAGAATGAGGCAGCATAGTTACCCCATATAAAGTAGGATTTCTGTATGGTCCTCCTATTTTCTCGTTTAGTTCACTCTCTCCAATTCCAACAATGACTTGACATTGTAGTTCTATCCAATTTCAACATTGTAGTTTCTCAGTGCATGTAAAAACCTAGCAACAACCCTCCTTATACCCAAAAAATAAAAAAAGGTCTAGAGTTTCCCTGTTTCCCTTCCTTTCAGCCAGTAACCCTTGATAGAAAAAGTGAAGGGAAAGATAATTATGTTAGAGGGCATTATAAATAAGATTACAATGAGACCTTTATATAGACAAGAGAAGACTATCCTACCAAAAATAGAAAAAAGAATCATATATAAGTTATGAGAACTCTAGAATGTTCTAACTATAAAACAATAGAGAAAAGGTAATTGTCATATATATATATATATATATATATATATATATATATATATATATATATATATATATATATATAATCTAACATCCTCCTTTAAACTCAAGTTGGTAGCGAACCAACACGCTTGAGTTTGGCGGTCAAGTCCGGAGCGGTGTCTTGTTACTAGCTGCACTATATGAGATCCAAGTTGAGATGAATTCCATGTGTCTAGTTCGCAATGTGAGAACAGACAAGAGTCCCGGGGCGAAGTCCGACAACCATCAAGGTCTCGGCGCTTACTACGCCCTTCCTCGTCTCCGAGTGCCTAGGTATTCACCGTAAGCGTTTCCTCATTTGAACCTCGCCCTTAACTTTAAGGCTATGCCATCCTAAGGTGCTGCTGAATAGATGGATCTTATCAACGTTCATGAATGATAAATCAATGATCGAACCGTCGAATAGGAAAAATGGGTGCTATCATATAACTTTGTATCGGCTAAGTTCACGAGTTGGAGATAAGCGAACTCGAACCGCTAATATCCACCGCAGGGTAAACCACTGCCTCTCAGGTCCCCTGACTGATTCTACCATAGAGGCCAACGATAGACAATAGCGAAGTTCGACGACCATAAAGTCTCGGGGTGAGGTCCGGCGACTAAGAAAAAGCAGGAGTCCCAGAACGAGGTCTGCAGACTAAGAACAGAGAAGGAGTCCCGGGGCGAGGTCTGACAATTATCAAGGTCTCAGCGTGAGGTCCAACAATTAAGAACAAGACAGGAGTCCCAAAATGAGGTCCGCAGACTAAGAACAGAACAGGAGTCCCGGGGCAAAGCCCGACGACCATAAAGTCTCGGGGTGAAGTCCGGCGACTAAAAACAAGGCAAGAGTCCCAAAATGAGGTCTGCAGACTAAGAACAGAGAAGGAGTCCCAGGGCGAGGTCCGACAACCATAAAGGTCTGGCGTGAGGTCCGGCGACTAAGAACGCGGAAGGAATCAGAACGAGACAAGAGTAGAATCCATTGCAGGAACTGAACAAGAGGAACGGTGGCATGGTTGGCAGCATTGTGATCAATGGAGGGAATGAAAACTTATGGGGGTGTAGGATTAGGATTTGAGCTAAAGGAAATCGACAAAGGTAACTGAAGAAGGAATTATATTTTTATTTTTTTAGCAAAAGAGATTAGTTACGGTTGATGAACATAAAGGTAGGCGGTGGCTAGGGTTTTAGCATAAGCGAAGATCATTGTAAAGAAAGGGTAGGAAAGAAGTACCAAAATTCTGAATTCAAGAAGAAAATAAGAGCACAAAAAGAAAGAAAAGCACTTGAGTTGGCTGGGCGAACGACAGAAGGCCGTCCACCGGAGTTTGCAAAAAAAGTTGAAAGACTTTCAAAATGGCGGATCGTTTGGCTCTAATACCACGATAGAAAAGGTGAAGGGAAATATAATTATGTTAGAGAGCATTATAGAACTGATTATAATAAGGTCTTTATATATGCAAAAGAAAACTACATATTCATTATGAGTGCTTGTTCTTAACAGTTGTCTAACGTTATAAGCCTCTTGAGTGCTTGTTCTTAACAATGTTCTAGAAAAGAGAATTATATATAAGTTAGGAGCACTCTAGAATGTTCTAGATATAGAAAGGTAATTGCTATATTAATATATATAATCTAACAACCCTTTCTTTCACTCCCTCGCTCACCACAGTCCCAAGAAGCATATGGACGGTTTCCCAGCTTTGGACGCGAGGTTCTTCCTAGTATGCATCATCATTTTCTCTGTTGTTCTTTTCGTAATCCAGTTGTTTCACGAGATTGTTCATTCGATTCCCATGAACGGTGATGAGGTCGGAGAAGACTCTGAAGAAGAAGGCGACATCGAAAAGGGCAGTACTGGCCGTGACACTTCCTACCATGCACTGCCCCTTGGATGATATAGTGCGTCGTTGCTTTTCCTATTGTCTGTTCTCTTCATGATCCAGTTGTTTCGGGAGATCATTGACTTAATTCTTTTGGATGGCGGTGACGTCCTAGAAGAATCTGAAGAAGAAGAAGAAGACATCGAAGAAGGCACTGCTGCAGTACCTGCCCAATCTAATGTAGCATAACTTCTAATGAAGATGAAGGTTGAGAAGTTACAAGTACTGATTTCTCCCTTTTCAATCTAATCGTTGGCATCTTTTTGACGTAATTGGTGGCTTCCACAAATTTAATATCTTGTCTTCTACCCTAATTGATTTGAACTATTACATGTCCTTGTGTATGTTAATTTAAGCATCATTCTTGGTTATTATCTACGAAATTAGATAGGTATTTCCCTAAGTTTCTACAAAAGTGCCACTGACCAGTTCTATGGGTTGGCTTGCTCGGCTTGGCTTGTATCTAATAACTAGCCTTGTCTCGTAAGTTTTTGACAATCTAATTACTGCTTCAAATAACTTTTTGTAGTCAACGGTCAAGAACTTTCTTAAATAACTCGGATGGCTAGATATACCCGTGCAAATCTAGGAACATGCAAATTCCTCATTTTAGTTTGGAGCAGTTGGATCATTGCGATTCATACCTTTCTGTCGGGAATTACATATAGACTTCGTATTTTATATTGGCCTCTTTTGAAAATTTTTGGTAAAGTGATATTATTTCATTTTGATTACTCAAAGAGGTAACATATAGTTTCCATGCTTGGCCCTAGTATCCCAACCTGGCGGTCAAAATAAATCATGTCCATTAAAGATGCCTAATCTTTAAATCATGGCGTATCTGAATTTGGGTAGGGTGATGGAGATGAGCCTAATCTTCTTTGAATCAAGCCGACCCATTTTTTGTCTTCATAAGTAATTTCTTAATCTGTGTCTTCTGCGTACTCACTAAATATGCAAATTAATGATATCATTGTATTCATTACATCAAAGATAAATTAAGTTGTTTACTTGTACGTTGCTAGATCTATCAGTCGAAAATGTCACGTGAAGTGAGAAAGAATAGAAATTAAATTGACATCAAAAGTTGAATAGTTGCTTGCGGATTCAACCGCAGGCTTAGAGCAGGTCTACGAAATCTCTATCTATGAGATTGCAAGAATATTTTGCGTGTACCAATTTTGGGGGGGGGGGGGGGGGGGTCTATTAAACCATTATGTATTCATTATTTGAGTTCAATTTTTTTATCTCTTAAATTCCAGCTGCCACTGTTTTGTGATATATGAGTGCATCCTTACAATGGACATTATCTTTTGCATGTATCCTAATTTTATTTTAAGCCTAATTCTTCAAGACTATTTGTGCCAGAACTGTGCCAGTAGCTCACAGCTGAATTCTTCTTATGTCTAAAAGTATTTTTCACATTATATGTTTTTCCTCCCCTATTTTGTCACTATTGTTGCTATTCCATCCTGGCTACGCACTTTGGATCACTCGTGGGACAGACTTTCATGACAACATTTTCAACCGTCAAAATTCAACGATCTGAAACCGAACAAACCAACACGCATGCTCAAGTCATGTGTGCACTGATCTCTTTTTCATTCCTCAAGGGGGTCGGCCTCCCTGACTCAAGGGGTCAGCCTTCACGCATCTAGAGAGTCGGCCTTCCTAACTCAAGCGACGGCAAAAAGTCGGCCTCCTTGACTCAAGGGGTCGGCCTCCTCAACCTTAAAGGTGTCGGGCTCCCCACCTCTAAGGGTCGACTTCCCTGACTCAAAGTGGTCCATCTCCCTGCCTCTACGGATTCTGCCTCCCTGATTCAAGGGGGTCGGCCTCTCTAACTTAACTCAAGGTTGTCGGCTTCCCCGACCTCAAGTGGTTCGGCCTACCTTTTTCCTTACTTCACCTCTTGGGGACTCCTTCCCTCACCTTTGGGGGTTCCTTTGCTTCACCCCTTCGGGGCTCCATCTCCTTGGGCGCTCATTTGCCTCACCATTTGTTCTGTCATCCCCTTGGGACCTCCCTGCTCTATGACCCCCATGGACGCTCCCATGCGTCATCCCCGTGTCCTGCACGACACCATTCATCTCCTCCGTACTATCATCATTGAGCATTCCCCAGCAACTGTACACATCCGTCGTGCCCATGTATGCACTGCTAATACATTCGAGCCTCCTAGCACTCTGTCACACTACCATGCCGCGGGCACCACACAAATCCATCATGCCACTTATACAGCCGAGTCCCCTAGCATTCTATCATACTACCATGCACCCTACGTTGGTCCATCCTTTTACACACCATACGCACCTTGCCTTGCTCATGGAACATGCTTCGACCCACTCTCCATAGTGTGCAGCATCCCATAGAGACAGGTGACTCCTCCGGAACACTATCTCCGTCAGGGTACTCCAAGTGATCAGGCATGAGGACTCCCGTCAAGTAGGCGACTCCTTCTATACACTATATTGGCACACTTTGAGTGCTCCGGCACAAGAACTTACGTGCGGGATAAGCTCGCTTTCAAAGACACTATCTCTACTAGAGAGCTCCAAGTGTTCCGATATGAGGACTCCCCTTCCTCCAGGTCAGCGACTCCTTCGAGATACTATATCGGTCCTCGAGTACCTCCTCTAGGATACCACTTTGGCGCACTCCGAGTGCTCCAACATAAGGACTCACCCATGGGATAGGCTCGCTCTCTAAGACACTATCTTCGCTAAGAAGCTCCAAGTGCTCCGGCATGATGACTCCTCTTTCGCCATGTAGGTGACTCCTTCGGGACACAACCTCAGCCTGTCAAGTAGGCGACTCTTCTGCGACACTGCCTGGGCGTGTTGGGCACGCGACTCCTTCATGTTGTGCTCTTTTTTTTTGGAAAACAAATACTTGATCTTCAATATAACAAAAAAGTTTAAGCGATGGATTTGTGATCCATCGGTGAAAATTTTACTTGTACTAATGGAACTAAATGGATTTACAGACAGAATATTCCACCAGTAAAGATTTTTTTTGTAATTTTATTTCTTTTGTGATGTTTTAAAATAGTAGTATGTGTTAATTTTTTTTTCACATAATATTGTTCATTTATACTTTTCATATTCATTTTTTTACCAAATTATTTTAAACCAGACTTTTCATTGCTAATGACCTCCAATTTGTGGTTAAAGTTAAAAGTATGTTGGTAATAACCCTGTAGCTTGAAGATATGGATTTTGGGATCCGTTGGATTTTACTTGTACCGACGGAACTAAATGGCTTTAGCGACGGAATATTCAGTCAGTAAAGATATTTTTGCAATTTTCTTTCTTTTTGTGATGTTTTAAAAATGTAGTATGTGTTGATTTTTTTTTCACATAATCTTCTTTGTTTATACGTTTCATATTCATTTTTTTACCAAATTACTCTCATTTTCCATAAACACCTAACTGTTTACGCTTTGGTTTATAATAAAGCCCTTAAAATGCCTTCTTATTTGTCTGACGAGAGATGACCCACTTATCCAGTTATGTTGTGTGCTCTGATCAAAATTCCCAAGTTATCTCAACCGTTTGTTTCATTAGTTACAAAATGTGGGCCGTCCAAATGAACCACTGTACTCACTGCGCAAATCCCTAATGCACAACCCCCCTCCCCCTTGACTTGCCCCCAACCACCCAACAAACTAGTGATTATGGTTGTGCGGTGATATGTACGGCGTCGGTTGAGGTGGGCATGAAGGGATGCTAAAAGAACTTAATGACCAGAGTGGTGGTTGAATTTTTTTACTGTGGGCAATTGATGACTTGTGGTTATGGTTGGAGGAGGAGGCATTAGTGGCACTGGACTGGTTGCTTGCCGTGGGTAGGGCACCATCACTGGCGGCTCTACCCTGTCAGTGATCGAAGTAGTCCCATTCATCAGAGGCATATAGGAAAGAGTGATGGCTATGGAGGTATCACCACTGCTACTCAGTGTCATGGGGAGTAAGATTGTCGTTACCATAAGCAGTATTATGCTGATGTTGTTCTTCAGTGACTACGGAGGTGGTTGTTGATGGTGGTTCTTCTTTGGCCAGGTTTTATTGGACATTTGAATTTAATATTTTCTTTTTTTTTCTTGTTATCATTTAATTACCCTAAAAAATAAATGTCGACTCGAGATAACTAAAAGAATTATTGAAATGAGTTGAAATGGAAGGAAAAAAAAGACCTTTCTTATTAATTTTATCAATTATTTGGTAATTTTGAGATAGACGCAATCCTTTTTCTGAGGCAGTTCATCACACTGATCATCTCTAGATAACAGGAGCCCTCAAAGGAATCAACCTGTATTTGGGAATCAAGCAAAGTTTGGTGGACAACTTTGATTTGGTCCTCAAGTTTGCCAAAGTTGTCTTTATTGCAAATGCATAACACCCTTATTTAAAGATTGTGGTTTCCTCATTTGTTGAAACAATAGGGAACCCAAACTCGGAGAAGACTAAATGGTCCGAATCAAAGGAACACACTGCAGAGCCGAAAGCCACATTGCCTTAAAACGCGAGGGGATAGGGTGTGACCAAAAGGAAGGATAGTCTCAAATAAAATAAGGGCATAAGCAGTTTGCTGAGTAGCTAAATTCCTGGCTATTGCATGAGCATAAAGCACAAACCAATAGACATAAGCCATGACCTGATCTAATTTCTCATAGACAAAACCATGCATAGGAATTCCTCTAACCAAGTAAATAAAGGTCTCACTCAAGTAATGTCAGATAAACTAAACAACTCAAGAAAATCCTGAAAAGCAGCGAGCCCCAGAATTGCACTCGAGTTACTACTCGATTTCTCCAATGAATCTAAAACCTGATTGAAATCTCCACATAAGCAAATAGGACAGGAAAAACGTTGAAGGAGAAAGGCAATGAAACTCCAAGTATTTGCGTAAGCAGATACTTGAGGATGCCTGTAAACAAACTGTAGACCTCGTTGTTTCCATTCAACCCCGGAGTAGAGGCAAGAAAACACTTCTTAGTTACATGACACACGGTTAAAAAAATAAGGGCTCACCAACCTAGCCAAAGACCTTTACCGAGACCCGCAGGATCAACCCCTAGAAAAGAAATAAAACCAAATTTATGAAATAAGGCACCAACCTTAGTTTTCATAAGAAAACCAACGTCGGGATTATACTCTTTGATCAAACTGACGGCTGTCCAAACTGTGTCTACTTAACTGATACTGCCACAGTTCCAGCTGAGGATAATCATTGAAGCACCCGTGATGCCGAAAAATTACCATGCATGTAAACCTCCCAAATCCTAAGAACTAGTAAAAAAAAATGAGCAAGCCAAATGAAGAGAGGCCATAAATCCCCAAATTAGATCTAAACCAAATAAAGCCTAACAGCCAAATCCCTAAACCAAACATTTGAAAGAAAGTAGTAAAAGTAATCAAATGCAAAAGAAATAGCAGAAGGCAAGAGTGCAATGAAAAGCACATACCTGGAGGTTGGACAGGTAAGGGGCACCTCCAAGGTGTGGCATTTCTTCAACTCAACTTCACTGGTGCATTCAGGTATTGTATCCTCTCAAACCACTTCATCCACGAGTGGAAACAGAGATGGCAACATGGCTGTTGGAAATAACGCTGCCACATGAACATGCTGTGATTGGGGCGTCACTATCCCTCCCACTAACACCGTGAGAGATTCCATGGCCTATACATCCTCATCCATGTACACAGGAGCTGAGTGGGAGGCAAAAGGGTTGTTCATAGAGGTACAACATTTCTGAATTTCTAGTTCTAAGAGATCTCTAAACTCTCCTCATGGTTACGCTTACAAGAGTTGTCTGAATAAGAAGTTGACAATGCCCCACACCCGATTGTAGCTGCACATTTTGCCAAAACGACTAAAGAAATAACCCAAAGTGCAACAGAGGAAGAGCTCTCGCCCACTTCAGGCCGAGACTTTTTAGAGGAAATAACATCAGACAAGGTAAGAAACTTGTCTGATCTTCGTTTATGTTACCCCAATGAACTCAAACTGGCAGAGTGAAAGCACCATGAAACAGGTAGAATCTGGTCAATTAACGCAGAAACCGATGTGGCAATCCCATCCAAAATGTCACCTTCAACTTCCATGAAGTCAGTTTTGCTAGAAAATGTCGAATGCAAATGCTCAGACACCTGCATATAGTCCTTAGAGTAATATGAAGATGTAGATATGTCAGAGTTTCATCCCACACGCATTTGAAGTCTAAGGAAGCTTAAGCACTCAAATGAACTTCTCCCTTGCCCCTGTCCTGACAATCAGATAAACTAAATGCCATACCTATAATGGGCTTAGTAGCATCATGCTCAAGATGTGTTGGCCCATAGTTTCCAAACTTCATAATACTGCAGCCTCTGTCCAGGTTTGTGCCATATTGGTCCAAGAGTCCAACGCCAGAAAGACAAGGCTGACAGAGACCTGATAAAAAACGGCCCAGTCCATAGAGGCAGAGGAAGTCTGATTCCAAGTAGACATGAAACCATCTTGGGAGATTTCTCGAGTTAGGAATGGACCCGATTAGCAAAGGCCCAGTTCAGAGGCCCTGGGCCCAAAGAACACCGAAGCCCATTTGTGACAAAGCTCATCCATATCTTTGTCATTAGTCCAAGAGTTCTTATCTAGAAAATATAGTCAAACAATTGTAAGGATTTATCTAAAAAAAACACAACACGAGTCAAGCACAGGCCGTGGAAAAGAGTTACAAGAATGGCAGGTGGCCGACATGCACGCTGACTGGACATTCGCCAGGACCACGTCCTTTTTGCCCGGAGAAGAAGCATTTTTCAAATAATTCGTCAACATTTTTGGTAAGTCCCCTTGAGCAGATAAAAAAAACAAGGATTCATTGGAAGAGTAGTAGTGAATTAACGATGGCCCCACTGGAGAAGATGAAGGTGCACCGGAATCACCATACATTGTGGCCATTCAATTCGCGATCAATATATATGTGTGACTAGTTCTGTTCTAACTGGAGTTTGTGAAAGCTCTGATGCGCTACAAGTACAATGGACGGTGAGGCAGGTGAAAGAGTTGTGAAGATGGAGGATGAGCACTTTGATTCAAAAATAATTTGATTCGAGTCTTGCCTGATCAAGCGAACACTAACAATCTTGATTCACGTTGCCTATTATCCCGCACCTATAACAAATATGAAATAATTTTTCGTATAAAGCCCATTCCCAAGCGCCGTGTTCTCTAACAATGGGAACAAAAGCCACAGCAACCAGCTGCTCTATAATGATCGCACGGACAAGAACTCGAAAACAATCCCGTTGATTTTGATGAGGAAGAGACTTTTTTTTTGGTAGAATGAAGAACTAATATTACTCAAGAAGGAGAGAGTACATCAGTGTTCCCATCTTCTTCCAGATTAAACAAAAGTCTGGAAGAAGCTGGAACAAAGTTAAAAGACTTGAGAAAGAAAGACTTGGCTGCAAGATTTTGGGCAGCACAAGTGAAATTCTTGGGGATAGATACAGCATCCCAACATAAAAAGTATTTAAGGTATTTCCTAGCTTCAAAAATTGCTGATCTAAGCCAATTTCGAGTCAGAGACTGATCCTGAATCAGATTTATAATGCCTTCGGCATCACCTTCAATGATCACAAATTGCTTCTTATGTTTTACTGCCACACGAATAGCTAGTAGAGCCGTCAAGGCCTCCGCTTCTTCAGGGTTACCTATTTCAATCTCCCCAGTCTGACCAAATTCAAAGATATTGTCAAAGTTCCTGCATGTCAGGCCGGGGACACACGAATAGCTAGAGAGGGCATAAAGCATTGCTGTCCGAGAAAAGGTGAATGAAGGTTTGTCGCAGGGGGAGAATATTCCAAGCAATACGCCAAATGAGGATTTTATGGCATTCTCTAAGTTTAGCTTTCCACAAATTTTTCCAGAAAAGATTGTTGTTGTCTGGACTTAGGTTGAATCTGTGACTGTTGACTAAATGATAGGCTGATTTGGTGGTGAAGAGGCCATTTGGTGAAGGGGTCCAAGTTATTAAGTCTGGGGATTGAAAGGTAGGAATTTTGATATTCCTAATGGCTTCTACAGTGGGAGGGTCAAAAAGAGAGCTGAGTTTTTTGACATTCCATACTCGAGAATTTGGAAGAAAAAGATCAACTACCAGATTCTTACTCAGATCATGCACTTGTGGGGTAGCCTTCTTCGAAAGGAATCCATCTGTCCTTCCATATGTTGGTTGATTTCCCGTCGCCAATGAACATTCCCACTCCTTTGTCAATAATGCTTTTGCAATTTACAAAGGCTTTCCAAAACTAAGAGGCTGATTTTTTTGGATGGTGGTCAAGGAAGGAGGTTCTCTTGGGGTATTTTGATCTCAAAATTTTTGTCCACAATGAATCTGGGTTGGACCACAATAACCATCCCAGCTTTTCCATGAGCGCCATATTGAAATCATTCATCCTTTCAATTCCGAGCCCCTACAGATTTGGGAGTTCAAATTGTATCTCATGCTTTTGGATTAAATGGGGTTTCCCGTACTCCCTTATGCCCCACCAAAAAAGCCAAATTTTCTTGTCCAGTTTGTTCAACAACAGCTTCGGCAAAAAGAAAGTTGACATAGTGTACACCGGGATTGCCATTAAGGATGCCTTGATTAAAGTACCTCCACCAGCTTGAGAAAGGACACTCATTTCCCAACTAGCAAGTCTTCTGTCTACTCTTTCCATAATCCCAGCAAAGGCCTTACACTTTGGTTGATTAGTGAACATCGAAAGACCCAAATATGTAGATTCCTTTGCCGCAATTTTATAGTTCAATGTTCGAAAAATGTCCCTTTTAGCTCCTCTATCCATATTGTTGCTGAAGTGAATCTGGGATTTTGATCTGTTGACGCATTGCCCTGACCAAACATTTTTTACTTTAGTTTGGTTTGCCCGGTAAAATATAATGAGATCATTAGCAAAAAGGAGGTGTGTGATGGAGGGGCTACCCCTGCTAGGCTTGATTCCATGTACTTTTCCTTCCAATTCGTTACAGAGAATTAGGCTAGTGAGAGCTTCCAAAACAATGATGAAAAGATAAGGCGACAGAGGGTCGCCTTGGCGGATTTCGCGCTGAGGTTTAATGAAGCCATGAGGGATGCCATTTAGGAGAATGGAGAAGCTGGAAGTTGTAATGCAATTTGAAATCAAACTGAGCTAGATTTGAAGGAAACCCAGGTTGTGGAGGATTGATAAAACGAAAGACCACTCGAGTTTGTCATAAGCTTTTTCCATATCTATCTTGATAGCCATTAGACCCGCACCTTTCTTCTTGCACATCGTATGCCAAATTTCTTGAACAACGATGTTGTTGTCTTTGATTAATCTGTCAAGAACAAACGCCGCTTGCATCGGTGAAATAATCTTGACTAGCAAAGGTTTCAGCTTGTTTTCAAGGATCTTTGAATTCACTTTGTAGACAACATTACAAAGACTAATAGGTTGGAAGTGGTCAGCTTTGTTAGGAAAGTCAATCTTGGATATTAATGCTAGATTGGTATAGTTCAGCTCATGCAAGAGTGATCCATTTGTAAAGAAAGATTGAACTGCATCACAAACCTCATTTTCTACAATTTTTCAGTAAGTCTTGTAAAAAAGAGATGGCATCCATTTGGTCCTAGTGCTCTAAGCTCATCAACATGTTTAAGGGTTGTGGTATTCTCAGAAACAAAAGGAATAGCACAAATCATGGCCATATCTTCATCATATAGAACAGGTTGAAAAAGGCCCTCAAGATCAGATGGAAAAGTTGGGTTAGTGGTTTTGAATAAATTGGGAAAGTGATCCTCCAAACAGGTTCCAATATCTTCACGGCTAGATTTCCATGTTCCTTCGAAGTCTTCTAGAAATTTGATTGCATTTTTTTGACTTCTAATGATTGTACTGAGATGAAAAAATCTGGTATTCCTATCCCATTCCTTGAGCCACGAGATTCTTGATTTATGTTTCCACTAGATCTCTTCTCTGTATATTGTTCTTCAAGATGAGCTTTGATATTCTTTTCGAGCTCCACATTTCTCACTGTTGGTTCTTGACGTTGGACATAATCCAGATTGTCCATGAGGATCTTGTTCTTAGTCTGGATGTTACCAAAGTGGGATGCATTCCATTTCCGTAAGGCTTGGCATGTAGTATCAGTTTTCCTACAGAGTACATATTCTGGACTCCCAAAAGTAAGTTTTCTCCAGGCATGTCTAACAATAAGACGAAAAGATTGGTCACGAGTCCATGCGGCTTTGAATTTAAATGGTCTTGGTTTTGCATCTTCTTTCCTGGTATTTTGGCAATTACATCGGGTGATGGTCCGAAGCTTTGCACGGCAAGTGAGTTACTGTTGCATCTGGAAACATGGATCGCCAGCTAATATTTGGGTGTGCTTTGTCTAATCGTTGTTTGATATTGGCACTAAGTGATCTATAGTTGCTCCAGGTAAAAAGGTTGCCAGAGAAACCCAAATAAATGAGTTGGTTTGTGTTTATGAAACCCTTTAAACCATCATTCGACGAACCTCTAACTGGACGACCACCTTGTTTTTTAGATTGAGTTATCACTTCATTGAAATCTCCAATACTTATCCAGGGTCCATCAAAAGCTTCTGCCCTGCATATTACTCCAAAATGCATGTTTATTACCCCAGGGTGGAGGACCATAAATCCCGGATAACATCCAAGGGCAATTTGGCGATTTCGAGAACACCAGGGCATTTATAATGTTCTTGTTTTGTGAAGTGATCTCAATATCCACTCCATCTTTCCAAGCTAAACAAAGACCACCCGAAAGTTTTTTTTCCTAGAAGGGGGAACAAAGCAGTGATTATTAAACCGAGAGAGTTAAGGATGATGGAGAGATGAGAAGAAGAAGATAGAGTTTCTGCGAGAAAAAAAATGTCAGGATTAAGCTTTCTAACATCCTTCTTGAGGGCCCTGACACGCGCTGCTCGTCCAAGCCCCCTAACGTTCCATGCCATCAGAATCATGGTGGTTGAGGGGACGAGATAGTGCTCATCGCCTCATGAACAAATTTGGTAGGTAGGAGATACTGGGCCGAAGGACTGTTACTGGTTGTTTCGTCCTATGAGGAGGTTGCCAAAGTTTTTGAAGAGTGTTAACGATCCCGGTTCTTGAAGTTTCTAAAAAGTTTTGCACGGGAGTTAGGTTGTGATTTCAGGCTTACAAAATTTGTTGAGCTGGGAATAATTTGGGCTGGCAGTGGTGGACTTGGGTTTAATGAGGTTCGGGCTTGTTTTGGTTTTTTATTAGGCTGACTTGAGTCGTGGTCAGGTTTTCATTTTTGGGATAGGATATTGGGCTTTGGGGGGGGGGGTTTCTTGGTAGGATATGGCTTGGTTCAGAAGGGTAGTTGTTTGGGTGGCTTCGTGGGGTGATGGGATTTGATGAGATGACGACTCTACTATGACTGGGAATGGGATTACTTTGAAGTTGAGGAAAAAAAGGAGTTATATGCCTGGTTGATTGGATGGAGCTTACGGCAGTAGATGGCTTTGGCTGGATTGATTTAGATGTGTCAGACGTAGCCCGGCTGGTGTTTGTTATAGGTTTCTTTTTTTTGTTGTCATTTTCTTGGGCTTTGGGATTAGGTTGGTCGGAATCAACTGTAGGTAACGACGAGATTTCCGGTGAGGAGAGATTAGAGACTATGGAAGAGGGGTTCCACTTAGAACATGGGGGGCAAGAATCAGTATATTCTGAACGGAGCCAATGGCCAAAAGGACTTACCATATTTACCGGTGGTATTGGAGGTGGGTACTGGCGGAATTTTTTTGTATGTCCCCACCCACTGCAGGTAAAGCAAAATTCGGCATTCTCTCGTACTAGATTTTGACCCTTGAAGGAGTGGATTGCTTACCTTTCCTGTTAAAACCCGTTTGGAGAGGTTTAGAAATATCAATCCTGACTTGAATCTCAGGTATTTGAACCATGAGAGATTGCCTTCAGTGGCAAAATCAATGTCCAGAACAGCTCCCATTTTAGATCGTATTTTCTCTGTATTTGCTCTAGACATCAGATTTGGCGGAAGTCCTGAAATTTTGACCCATAATGGAGAGTGAGTAAACTCAATTTCTTCCAATGTAAGGTCGGGTAGCCAATCGCGAATGACTAAATGGGAACTCATTACTGACTATGGACATGAATCCAAAACTCTTTTCTTGTCCCATTCATGCTTGAAAATGATGCTGAAGATGTTGTCCCATTGGCGTTGGAAGCTCATACCTTTAGCTAGGTTCCAAGCTTTTTGAAGAATGGTTTGAACTGCTTTCGGGTTTAAGGACTTGGTGCTTATTACTTTAGCTAGGAGCGTAAGAGAATAGTCTTTTGTTGCATTCAATTCATCTTCTTCCAAGTCAGAAAGATCTGCACATTGGAGGGAGTTGGTCTTGGTTATGATTGACTCCATGCTTGAGGGAGACAGAGATTGAGAGGGACTAGGACAGGGGGAGTAAATGGTGTTGTAAGGGTAGGTAGAGGGAACTGGATGACTTTAAGATGGGAGTAAATGATCTGGAGAATTTCTGATCAGAACCAAGAAGGGGGAGAGGGATTTCACCAGAATTTCCTACAAAGGGGATGAAGGGATATGCTACTTCTTTGAGAGAAGAGAAGAGCGTGGCAAACTGCTCGTGCAAACTGTTGATTAGGAAGAGACTAGTCAATGGCTTGAACTTCGCCAAAATAGCTACCGATTTGCCCAACTGCTTCATAAAAGAACATTTTAACTAGAACATCATGAACATGAACCCAGATATCAACTGTGGAGACATCTAGATGAGCCAAATTCTGATAAGGAAGCCAACGAATCAAAACTAATAGAACACCCTGAAAATTCAATGGGCCTTCCAAAAGCAAGCATCCCATATCAATTAAGTCAGATAAATGGAAAACAAACAACTTCCCAATTGTCTCTATTTTCACAAGCCTTTTAATTTCCAGAAGTGATTCACTAACCTTTGAACCATCGATTTGGGAAAGACCCTGGAATCAATAATTTTCCGCACAAGTATATTGGACCATCTCTATATTTGACAATTGAAAAGGTCTTGATCTACTGACACTAAATGACCACAACTTTCAATGGCCAATTCTTCTTCCAAGTTAGAAGATTCAAAGCTGGAAGAGCCCATATGGAGAAGGTAACAGAAAAAGAAAAGAGTAAAGGTTGGAGAAGAGAAACACTCAAAAATGAACAAGAAGGCAATCACACTCACTATCTCCCCTCAAGCATGAACGACTCTAAATGAAGTCTTTTTTAGTGCTACCATGCATCTTAACAAAAGAAACAACTAGCCATGGTCCAAAGAGAGGTTAGCAAAGCACAACCCTAGCTGTCAAAGAAGTTTGATCTTCTTGCATGAGACTACACCATGTAACTATGCGATGAATGCTTTATAAACACAATAGGCCTGGAACTTTCCTTCCAATCGTATACTGGTTATTCTCTTGTAATCTAGGAACTACTCCGGTAAATTCTTTACTAAAACACTTTCTTTCAACCGTAAGTTCTCTTACAGTGAAGGTGACCCATTTGAGGGGAGTTCGTATGAAAGTGAAAACAGGGGTTTAAGGTTTTAGGAGAGGAAGATAGATAAAAGACGAATGGTGCTTCAGGGTCTTAAGAGAGTTTGGCTAAGGCAATTGGCAGATTTGTCCTTGCCAAAACGGCCTGTGACAAGCACATGCACACTTAACGTCGGATTTTGAACGAGCATCGAATCTTTGACTCGTTTGCAATACTTTTGTCAAAGACATGAGATACTATTATAAAAGTTATAAATACGGATAGCGACTTATAAAAATGTGTAAACTATGAAAGATAATTTTGTATTTAACCCCTTTAACAGGGTTGGTGCGAAATTTTGCGAACGAGAGAAGACGGGTTTCTCCACATCCTTTAACGAGGTCCAGGCATCGAACCTCACTGGCAACAAAAGAATGGCATTTTTGTTTTGAAGTATAAAATCCGTCTAAAAATCAAGGCTTCTCTTCCTACCGGCCTCGTCTTCTCCTCCTTTGCCTCGGTCGGCCCACGACTGCACTCCTCAATTCCATCTCTGTACGAGTCCGGCCGCCCCACCGGCGCTTCCGCCGCTTCCATCTCTCATCTTCTCCTCCATTCCATCCGTAACTCGTCAAAACATGGTCAAAATGGAGTTCCTCGGGATGGACTTTAGCTGCGCCTTTGGATCCCTAAGCAAAGGCGAGTTCCCAGAGAAGGACTGCTTGCTTCCGCTCATCTCCAAACTCCTCGGCTACTGCATAGTCGCCGCCTCCACCACCGTCAAAGTCCCTCAGGTACTTATCCCCATTTGCCCTAACGCAATGCTTCGTCATTAAATTCTTCAAGTCAACGTTATATTTTCCGGATTCTTGATCCATTAATGTTAACTTTGACGTTCTGTGAATCCAAAAAGTAGAATCTAAAACATAAATGTGGGATTTATTACTATTGTTTTTGTACTTTTTTGCGAATTTTAATACTATGGGAATGTTGAATTGAACTCAAAGTCAGTGTACCTATCCTAAAATTTTGCTAAGGTTCAAAGGGGACAAATCAAATGAGACGGGGGGAGTATTCAGTTGTTTCAAGTCTCAGTTAGTAATACACAAAACTTCAAATTGGCGACAAAAATTTTCTAAGAGGGGAGGTATATTTTGTAATTTCGTTGCAAAACTAAAAGCACAAAGTTAATTCTGATAATTGTTTGTTTGAATGTGTGATTCATCACTTTGATGCAGATTTTGAAAATCTTGCAACACAAAAGTGTCAGAGGGCTTAGTGTCATAGCTTTTGAACTTGAAGTAATTGGTTACACCATAGCTTTGGCATATTGCCTTCACAAAGGGCTCCCATTTTCAGCCTATGGGGAGTTGGCATTTCTTTTGATCCAAGGTACGTTCGGTTGCTCCATCTTATTTGCTTTCCCCCCAGTGGTGGGATGTTGAAATGAAACTGTTTTTGGTGGTTTTCAAGGCTCTATAGATTCCACCTGTTCTTTTTTCGTCATTGCAACTTTAGGTGTATAGTACCGAGGGGGGTTATAATGGTAAATTGGTCAGTTTGGGGTAATGGGTGCACAAACAAACTCTTGATAGAGAGAGTGGGGGCCTAAGGGTATATGAACAATTTGCTTATGGGAAATACGAGGAACTAAGCAGAGAGATAGACGTTGTCAGAGATTGGTTTCACAGAGAGATTGGGAGTTAAGTTCTCATCATCATGCTTTGAGTTACTGCATTGCGGTATTTATATATGAGGTGTTGCTGTGTGAGCTGACAGCATGTCTCCTATGGGTTCATTTTGTATGTTTTTTAATTCAGAAGGAATAAAATTACATTCTGCTATGGGATAAGCCACCCCAACAAAAGCCTCATCGTGATTGCGTATTATGTTAGACAGTCTATCAGCCCACCTATTTCCCTCTCTTAATACACGCATGATGTTCGAATTGGTTGCAAATGAAGTAAATACTTTCTTTAATAAGGTTGCTTAGAGGATGAAAGTCATTCCTGTCCCTTCTCAACACCATCTGTTTTGACACAAAAAGTCGGTTTCACTATGGCTTCCTTTGGATTTCTGCCCTTGATCAGTTGGAGGGTCTTGATTTGTCCATAAGTTTGGCTTCTAGGCTTTGTCCTTGATGCGTGCAAGGTTCATGCTGAAAACATGCTCCAGAGTTGCTTTCTTTAGCTGAAGATTCTATCCATCTGACTTCATATTTTCAAAGGTGTTCCTTTCTCTTTCCTCCCTTGGTCACGACATTCGGTTCTCAAAGGGATCCATGTCTGTAAATAAGTTTGGCTTCTTCTCCATCCTCTAAATTCACAAGCATCAAGAATCCTAATGTTCCAAGCCCTGTTCGTTGACTTGGTACTGTGTTTCTTTTGGATATTCTCTTTTGCTAGGGGGTTTGAAAGACTATCTTGGTGTAAGTTTGGCTCGGAGATGCCAACCTTAAAAAAGCTCACCGTCAACTTACTATCTTTACTACCTTTGGAGACGATGGCCCTGCAGTTTTGTTGCTTCTGAAACTTGTGCTCATGTGCCACTTGTTTACTTATGCTCCCTCCAATTATGTATCACTTTGGAGCAACCATTCCACCTTATTATTCAAGTAGGTCAACAGGGCTGTCCCACTTTGAGTTAGTCAATCATGCTCTTAAAAGGGCAGTTCCGTTGCTTCTCTGTTTCTTAATTTGGTGTCCTGAGAGTAACTCGTCGGAGAGAAAGGTAATGAATGAGATAGACAAGGAAGAAAAAACGCAAGGAAGCTGGAGAGGGCACAGTCCAGAAGCTCAACTATTTCTGATTTTCTATTGTTGAGCTAATTATTTGTCTTTGTTCTAGAATTATTGTGGATCACAGCCTGGAATCTGATATATTGACTCTTTGCACTCGGCAGGCTGGATCATTGCAAGAAAGTTTTTAAGATTTTCAGTCACCTTTTTCATTCGATTATATTCTGTGAAATATTTCTGCTGAGTCACTGATCTTCTTTTTCTTTTCTGTTGCAGCTATAATTTTAGTTGCAATCATCTACTATTTTTCCCAGCCTATAGCAATGAAAACATGGCTCAGGGCACTGCTGTATCCTATATGCTTGCTGGAGTAGATCAATTTTTTCATGTTTCCAGTTGACCTAGTCCCTCTGTAGTATACTCTTTTAACACCCCCCTGCCTCCTCTGGAGAAAAAAATTACACTCTTATGTCTAGACATAATTGCTTGCATTTCTTAAGTCTTAACTAAAGTTTTCATCAGATATTCTGCTGCAGCACCAACCATCTTAGCTGGTCGGATCGATCCCATTCTATTCGAAGCGCTGTATGTAAGTGGCATTGCATTTGTTGGCAGTTGGAGTATTTTCTTCTTTTTCATACCTTTTTGTCCTCTTGAACAACCTGGGATATGATATTCATACACCAGGACGTCTTTGTACTATAATAAGTTGAAATCTAATGTTGTCTGAGGTTTTCTTGTTCTGTCTGAATGACTTGTTTCAGGCATCCCAGCATGCAATCTTCTTCTGCGCCAGGGTTCCACAAATTTGGGAAAACTATAAAGTAAGTTGAACTAGATGATCTCTCTTGTTCTCCCCTTTTACCGGTTAAAATGGCAAATACTGTACAGATCACCCCTAGAGTGGCATCTTCTTACTATGTAAGCTATATAGAAACTTCTACAGTCCCCTCTTTTGTGCTGGAGCAACAGCCCCTTTTGTGTGTGTGCTTGTGTTGGAGGGTGGGGAGGTTGGGGTTATATGTCACTGGTGGAAAGCCCCAAGGCTAACAGAGGAGGTAAGAATTCTGATGTTGGGTGGCCTTAGAATAGATAAACCATGTGTAAGTTCTCTGATTTTCCAATTTAAATCCAGCTCTGGTGGTTATTTTTTAGTTTATGTAAATCGAAAGACCAAAGTCAAGGTGCTTATACATGTCAAACATGGAGTAGCTGAGGAATCAGGATTTTAAACCCCTGCCACCAAAATCTGTCTTGTTAAAGCAGATCCTTCTTAACCTTGTTTTGTTTATACCCGTTTTGAACTCAATTTTCTTTTGGAAACCATGATTTTAGTTCAATAGGTACATTAGGAATGAAATCATGGGAGAGTAAACCACGCAAACAGATCTGCACTGCACGATAAAACTTTTTCGTAGCCTAGTTTGTTTCCTCTCCAACAAGCATGCTTGCTGAAGTGGAAACAAACAAGAAAGAATTATTTTTTTTCCCCGTGTAATGCAGATCTGCAATGGAAGTGTACAAATGCTCGTGGGAGTGGAAACAAACAAGATTTTTTTTTATTTTTTTTTAATCGTGTAATGTAGATCTGTTTGCAATGGAAGTGTACAAATAGGCATTTATGATGCTTACGTAAATGTTGTCGACCCCTTACATGTGTTGGGAGAGGAAAAGAACAAGAAAAAGGTTTAGCAAATGATTGGGGAAAGCCCATTAGGTTTTTCTTGAAGAATATTGAAGGATGGAGGAGATGGAGAACTGAGTCAACCGTCCTGAACTCAGGTTCTCCTGCATACGTAGCCATCATGTTCCAAAACTCAAGCCCAATCTTGCTTACTTCTTATTATCAACAAGTTATCACGAGGAGTTCCACTGAACATGGTTCAGCTAGTTGATATACAAGCCCAATCTTCTTATTTTTTATTACTTAAAAATGCATATTAGGAACATTTTATAAGCTCTAATGCCTACTGATTACTTACTAGCGTTAGTGATGGGTTGTGCAGAATAAAAGTACAGGGGAGCTTAGCTTTTTGACATCTTTGATGAACTTTGCTGGTTCCATGGGTGAGTGTCCTTCCTTTTTTCTCTATGGGGTGCAGGAAAGGACACTTGATTCAACCAGCTTAGAGCAGGTTTGAAATGATATGGTAGAATTTACGAGGTTTTCTCTTCTTGTTTCTGCAGTAAGAGTTTTCACCAGCATCCAGGAAGAAGCTCCAACAAGCGGTATCCTTGTCGCTTATTTTGGAAGCTCTTTTATTTTAACTAGATCAAAATCTTAAACATTGGTGTTCTGATGGCTTTAAACAACATTAATTTTTGACCGAAAGAAGTGCAAGGCAACCACTGCAGCAAACAGCCAAGTGGTTGAAGGCTCGTTCTCCTCGCTGAAGAGCTTCAGTGAGGATGCGATCTTGCATGTACCAGCTCTTGTTTTGGCACTCTCATGGGGGCATTGAGCACGTGATATGTATGCCACTCTCTCCTTTTAATGTTTTCCTTCTGCACCAAAAAAGAAAAGGAGAAAGTGTGAGGCATGCTTTCTCTCAATACTCAGTCCCTGTGAAAGTTACTAGTGTTTATGGGAATGAGGTAATATATTAGATTGCATTCCTTGAAACCAAAGCTTCCCGAAATAGTCTCAAGGGTTCTAAGGTCGTACATCTCTTATGAAACCTTTTGCTTTGAATAGATCGTTTGAGATTAACCTACCTTAGAAACACTTGTTTAGTATAACGACAATATAGTGGAGTCACAACCTAGGTGAAGAGATAACATGAGGATTTCTGGTTGAATTAGATCATAGATTTGGCGAGCAAAACATGATTTATGTGACTATCCTATTGGGTTAGCTCTTATTTGAGTCTGTTATACTGGTCAAGAAACATATGTTCTTGCCTAAGGTGCTGTTCCATGTTGCTTTGGACAAGTTTTCTTGTATATTGATCTGCAAATCAATTTGCTTTTCATTGGAGAAGTTTGATTTCCTTGATTTGTGCGAAGTTATTATGGGCTCTGTAATTGGTATAGTGACCAACGGCACCATCTTAAGTCAAATAATTACATACCAGAAGCCACCTGCAAAGAAAGGAAAGAAAGCAAATTAGGACTGGATTTTTGGAGATATGCTCCAATCTCAATTTATTTGGCTGCTACTGGAGCTGCTTTCAGGATCGTTTACAAAATTAGCATTTAGTGGCTAAACCTTATATTTGTTTCTCCGCTTTGACATCAGATGTTCAAACTTTATTACATTTGTACGATGAAGTCTCTGCTTATATGAATTCCAACGTTGAATGCTCTGGAGTTGAAAATTGTAACAGCTGCCAGTGTAAAACTAGTGTGGGACAAATTTTTATTACATTTCATGGAAATGAGATTTCCTGCCAGTTGCCCCTTCGGAAAGTGTTACAGTTACCTGACCAGGAAGGCCAGAAACTGGTGAAAGGAAAATGGTTAGTGTATGCATGTTAATGTTACTCTGTCCAGTCATGTTTCATTCTCAGTTAAGGTATCGCACTTGCGATTACAGTTCCAAGGATTTGAGGCTACTTTGTGGCATATCATACATGGGGCTAACATGGACAGTTTCAACCAAACGGCTTGCTGATAGCTAAGAAGACAACGGCTAACTATGCTGCCATATCGAATTTTGTACATCTCCAGGTTTGTTCATGTGGTTATGGCAGTTTTGGCATGATTGAAAGAGCATATTTGATTAAGGTCTTTTAGTGGACAAAGCATATGTTAGTGTACCAAAGACTTTTCACAGGATTAAAGACATATACGACTGAACAGCAACTACTTCGAACTACCTACAACGTTGGGACTTTACTGATGATACGGCGTTTGGACTTTACCAGGTACGATTAATGAGATTAGAGTAGGAGCGATGAAGTACTTTGGAATCGAAGAGGCTTTAGGTTAAAAGCAGAAGTAAATCAGAATATATGCAATCTGACTTTAGGAAGATTAGGAGGGTCGAGCAGAGTGGCGGAGGGGTAGGGTGCACTTATGTGCCTTTCTTTTTCAAGCTGTGATAGTATACAAGATCAAACATTAAACTATCGAAGCCACCGTTTGAGCGGTGTGCAGCCAAGTTTGAAAGCCCAAAGGATTGATTGCGCAACTGCACTTGAGACCTTAGCGACAAAAGGGGTGGGCTTTCGTGGCAATTTTGTTTGTCCGTCTTCCCGCAAGGTTTCAATAATACTATGGGCCAGTTTCAGCAAATAAAACTAGTCGAGATTATAGCCTAGTGCAAGTGTTTTTCCCAAATCGGCGGGAATTTTGAACCTGTTTGGTTTTTTTTTTGTTAAGAGGAGAAAATATATATAATAAACAAAGCCGTCCTGACTATATAAAAGGAGAGTTGCAATGTTTTACAGACAAAAACAAAAAGAAAGGGGCAAGTAAATATCTTACAGACAAATAGAAAATGAATCTAAATATTGTCTATGTTTACATGAGTAGATCTAAAATCATCTAATCCTTGTGTCCACGTCATAGATACCTCCGATCTTACATTGCAAGCAAAATTGGCAAGTTCAGCAGCTTCAGACAACAACTTTTTGCTTCTAACAGGAATCCGACAAAAGTGAAAATAGGTGCTAGTCAGGCAAATATCATACATGATTGGTGCTGCTATAACACCAATCTCCTCCAGCCTTTTTATCTGTGCAAGCAAACGATCGGAATTAGTGTACAGTACAATATGATTTAAATTATGCTGTTTTGCCCACTATAGTGTTTTAAGCACTGCTAGCGCTTGTGAAGAGAAAGGATCTTGAGCATGATATGAAAATGCACAGAAGCCCAAACGATGCCCTAGAGTTTTTGAAATGTAGATGCCTAATTCAGATCACTGTCTTTGTTGTTGAAAATGTGATTCTGTGTAGACGAAATACGTTAAGTAACGTTGACATAGACACAGATTAAAGTGAAAGTTGTATGAAGCTTTCGAATAATATCCTGGTCCTGCCCCTTTTTTTGAAAGGCTTTGTCTTTCCGGCACGCTGCATCTTGTTGGATTTCTAGAAAATGCTTTCGAAGTGGTTAGTGCTTGAGCTTGTGCTTTCCGGATGATGACCATAGGGTCAAAAGTGATACCTGTGAAAGAAATATCATTCCTGTGTAACCAAATTTGCCAGAGAGTAATAAAAACGGTTGTGATTGCTTTGGATCCTTGATCCATGCGATGAGCCATTCAAAAAAGGATGGTAGAGGCTGCTGCAATCTAATGCCGAGATCTAGCCCAAACAATACCGCCCGTACCCCAAGACAATAGATGATCACTTGTCTCCATTTGAGAATTGTAAAATCGACAATCAGTAGACCCACTGAAACCGATCATTAAAAGCCTATGCATTGCCGGTAATCTTCTCAACAGAGCTTGCCAAAGCAATACTTGAACCTTATGAGGTAAACGTAGTTTCCACCATCGTTCCTAAGTTTTTGAAGGTACACATTGCCCTGGATTGTACGTAGGTCGGGTTGCTTCTATTATGTCAGCCTCTAGATCATACAGCACCTGATAACTTGATTTCACTGAGTAATATCCAGAAGGGGTATGATGCCAAATAATTTGATCCGGGAAGTCACCCAAGGATACATGGTTAGTTCTGATAGCAGTGCAGATATCTTCCGGGAAGATGTCCCTTAGCTTTTGGATATTCCACTGTTTTTCATGTATCAGATCAGCTACTGTAATAATTAATGAGTCCTCTCTCCTAGTATCTCGTAAAACAGTTGGTGATATGTCTTTGAGCCAAACATCCTCCCATACTTGTATCTTCTGACCCGTACCAATTTGCCATCGAAGTTCCGGTAATAGAAAATCTCTTCCAGAATGCCTCTCCATGCCCATGAGCTGTTTCTTGCTTGTTTGACTTCCATGAAGTTTTTCCTCGTGCAATATTTAGCCCTAAATATTTGGCTTAATAATGCTTGAGTGTCTTGAAGAATAGACCAGCTAGTTTTAGCTAGCTGAGCAGAGTTGAAAATATCCGACTTTTTAAATGCCAAACCTCCTTTAGCTTTTGGTCCACACAATGTAAACCAATTCACGAAATGAAGAACCTTTTCCTTCTTTGTTCCTGTCAAAAAGAAATTGATGAATATGTTATCCATGTTTGCACAGACATACTTTGGAAACTTGAAAACCTGCATATGATAAGTTAGAAGAGATGATAGAATCGATGTAATGAGAGGTTTCCTGCCAGCTTTGTTGAGAACAAAACTCTTCCATCCCTCACATCTGTTTTGAAATTTGGTAATAAGATCTCGAAAAAACTCTCTCCTGTGGGTTACAATATTCAAGCTTGTTCCCAAATATTTCCCCAGTCTGTCACTCTTAGCGATGCCCAACGTAGTATTCACAAAGGACATCAACTCATTGGAAGTATTTGAACTGAAGAGTATTGCTGATTTGCCTAAATTGATAGCCTGTCCAGATTGCTCGCAGTAATTGTCCAAGAGAACTTTTAAGAGTTCATCTTGAAGAAAAGCATGGAGTCATCTGCAAAGAAGAGATGAGTGACTGACGGACATTGGGGGCCTAGCTTAATCCCACAAATGCCACCTAGATCTTGAGCTCTTGAAAGATTTGCCGACAAGACTTCAGCACATAAAATAAACAGATAAGGGGATAGCGGGTCTCCTTGCCTAAGTCCGCGAACCGGCTCAAATCTTGGCATCTGTTCCCCATTTATCAACATTGAATAGGATACAGTCTGGACACATTCCATTATGAGATGAGTGAATCGCATCGAAAATCCAAATTTGGTCAATACTGCCCGGAGAAATTCCCAGCTAATGCGATCATATGCTTTGATCATATCCATTTTTAACGAGCAAAAGGCCCCAATCCTAGATTTATTCAACCGTAGATAGTTTGTTAGTTCTTGCGTAATAAGAATATTGTCTATGATTTTACTGCCTGGGAGGAATGCATTTTGGTATGGCGATATTAAGGTTTTCATTACCGGCCGAAGCCGGTTAACCAAAACATGTGCAATCAACTTATAAATGGTATTGCATAAGCTAATTGGCCTTTAATCACCAGGAGACACATCGGGTTTTCCTTTTTTAGAATAAGAGCAATGAAAGTATTGTTTGTTTCTCTAAGCATATGACCAGATTGGAGAAAGGATAGCACTGCCTGGGTAACCTCATTTCCAACAAACATCCAAGATTTCTGCTAAAAAAATAGCAGGGAGGCCATCCGGTCCAGGAGCCTTAAGAGGGGGAAGACTTGAAACAGCTGACCAAACCTCAAAGGCCTGAAAGGGTTGGCTCAACGCATTGAATTGTTCTTATGAGATAGATGAAGAGATGTCATCAATCATCCTGAAATTCGGAGGATTCAAGTTCGTAGTGGGTCCCTGTAAAATCTCCATACAGAATTTTTGGAAACAAGATTTGATAGCTGTAGGGTCCACTAATGAGGCACCTTGATTATCTACGACGTGGAGTATAACATTCTTATTTCGTCGCACCACTGTCGCTGCGTGAAAGAATTTAGTGTTCCTGTCTCCCATTTTCAACCATTTTTCTCTAGACTTTTGTGCCCAATGAATTTCTTCTCAATCCAGAAGCCAGTTCAGATGTTTTGATTGAGATAAAAATATGTCCTTCTCATTAGGCTATAAAATGTTATGTTGAATTCGAGTGAGATCTTGTTTTGCTGTTTCAATACTTTTCGCAAGTAATCCAAAGGACTTTCGATTCCAATTTCCCAATTTTCTAGCTAACATTCTTCCTCTAGACATAGTCCGAAATAACGGCGATCCAAGAAGAGGAAGGGCCCAAACTTGTTGAATAGACTCCAGATATTCGGCATGCATAAGCCACATGGCTTCAAAACGAAACGGCTTACGATGACTTGGAAATTGCTGACCCGAGTGAAGAATTATAGGTGCATGGTTAGATCCATGTATCCCATAGCTTTGGACACTAGAATGGGGGAAAAGAGTCATCCAGCTTGGATTAGCGTAACCCTTATCTAGTTTCTCAAATGTGCAACTCAGTCCTTCTCAGTTATTTGTCAACGTGAAAGGGAGACTTGACCAAGCTAGCTCACACAAACCTAGATTAAACAGAAATTTGCGTAACCACATATGGCCTGGGTATTCATCGGAATGCAACCCATCTTTCTCATGTGGATGGAGCACTTGGTTAAAAATCGCTTATCAGCATTAGCGGTCCTTCCATATTCTCGAGCACCTTTTCCAATTTGTTCCACGTGCCCTGCCTTTTAGTCCAAGAAGGATGACCATAAACAAAGCCTGTCGTTCAAGTAGGGCCTTCTCTATAGCGAACCGAGGCAGCTAAAATATTTTTGTCCCTATATAATATAGTTACCGATAACGTATCTTTCCATCCCAACCAAGTTCCCCCTTTAGATCCTTTAGAACCACACCCCGTGAAGGACAAAAACCCAAGTTGCCTAAATTTAAGATCAACCGAAACAAAGTCTGACTTTGTTTCTGAAAGAAAAATGAAGTCTAAATTTACAAGTCGGGCAAGGGAAAAAGCCACATGAGCTGCTCGAGGTTGCCCGAATCCTCGACAGTTCCAGTAGAGTCCTTTCATTTAAGACCGTGGGGTTGTAGAGGGACAACCGCCGAAACCCAAAGAATTAACGAAATCGCAAGAAAAGAAGAGAGAGTAAATCGCTGAATAACCCTATTACAGCAAGGTTCCAAGCATCTCAGTCTTCGCTTGCCTAAATGCCAAATCCAAAATAACCAAGCTTGAGACACAACAGATATTGGGAGAGAGCATAATATGGCACCTTCCTCTTGGTTTCCTTGGACTTTGATTCTCTTGACTTTCCAATTAATCCCAAGACCATGAACCTCTTCTCTCTTACGCTTAATCATCCCTACGCTCCTTCTTATCCTTCTTTTTTTTTAATGTAATTCACTACTAACTCTCTCTTTCTTTTCGGTCTATCACAAGTAACATAATTACAGTCTGAACACTTAGTCTTAAGAACATTGTAATCATAAAAGCTAGAAGCAAAAAAGGAAGACCTTCTGCGAAAATGCCACATCTCAAAGAAATCATGCAAAATGACAGGAGCATGCAAATGACATGAACAACCAGCAACATAATCAAGCCATAAAGAGAATAAAGGTTTCTGTAAAAAATTTTGCAAGAAGAAACCTGGATTAGGCATTGGCGGAGCTTCTTCTGTGAGAAATTCGTCATGCACTTCATTGGATATGTTGAGCTTCCTCTTTATGCCAACTTGTGGGTCCTGTTCATGGCCATCTTCCCTTGCTTCCAAAGAAATAGCTTTGGTCTGAGTTGAGAGAATAAGAGATGTTTCCATTTCCAGCTTAGCAACTTGATGCGGCATTTCATGCATGCGAGAGATCTTTGTTGGTGAAGAAAAACTATCTACATCAACCATGTCCTCACTATTCCTTTTTTTCTTGCTATCATTTACTCCTTTTAGCAGCCAATCCTCATTACCTGGCACAACTTGAAGAGTTGGTATTTCCATTGACACATCCATTCCTTGCTCATTCTCATCATCCGAAGACAACAAAATCTGGGGCTGTAAAGATTTTTCCCATCCAGCTTGCGGCAGTTTGGTGCTCCTGTTGAGTTTCGGTAGCCATGGAGAGTTTATCAAGAGAAATAGGCTAAAGAGGGATGGTTATCGGCACTTCCATTTGTTCTTTGAGCAAGGAATCGGGGCTACACCATCGGTGGTGGAACCAAGAATCTTCTACAAGGCAGGAACCACATAACTAATTAATCATAATTTTGAAGATAATAATCTTTAATTCATCCACAAGCGCTCCACTTATAGTTCTTCGAGTTCGTATGGACATTTTGGATGCTGCTATTGAAATAGCCCTTCTGGCTATATTTTATGTTACTTCTACAACGCGTCCTTGTATAATGCTTAAGGCTCTTGGCTCGACTTCCTAACTACTTACCCTATCCTTCATCATTGTGGGGCGAGCGGATGATTTATGTAAGGGTTTTTTGTTGACAATTCTAAAGCTAAAGCCGGAAAGAAGTTGTTAATAATAGATTACCTAAAGATCAACTACATCAATTGATATTTCAAATTGGTCAGACAAAAACTCAATGAAAAACTAAATTCTTTCAGAAATAATAAAAAGTGCAAAACAAAAGTCTATACTTTTGAATTCTTGTTGATAGAAAGGAGGGGCGCGGTGAGGCAAAAATAAGCATTGGATCTTCATGTCTAAAAAGCGAAACATTACCATAATTAGTGATACAAAACCCTTCTGAATTCCACATGGGGCAAGCCATGTCTGGTGCACTTAATTCACCCCAAACCGCGATGGCCCTTAACTCTCTAAATAGCCACCCACCATCTCCTCTACAGGTTGGTTGGACGAGAGAGTTGGCCTCTCTTCATTTGGGCTTGGTTACTTTCATTAATAATTTGATGTCTAGCCCTGAAGGCATGGGTGAATGTAACCCAATTCCATCCCAGCCCAACCTGAATATTCCTCTTCCATCCCCTAATGCTGAACTCTTAGTGCCATCTGCCATATCATCTCTACTCACCGAAAAATTATCTGCAATTGCACACCAAAGCCCTTTTCCACCATGCTTTAAAAAGGGGTCTTCCTCTAAATATTTGCATACAGAGGGAAGATTGATGCAAATGTCTCAGAAAGTTGGGCCAACCAAAAGCAACACACTCATAAGATGAGTGCAAGTAAAATGGGAATGCAATTGTGAATATGGATGCGCATACAAAAAGGATGCAAACAGGCAGTAAAAATACTAACAAGGTGAGGGTGATTAGACGTGAGGAGAAGATGAAGGATCACCTTTCAAGTTGGTTTGGACTTATTCATTATTTTTCTTTTAAAGTAAACTAGCCCAGAATCCCGTACCAAACACGGGACAATTTATTAACAGTTATGTATTTTAGTAGTCTTGAAATGCACAATAAAATATCCTGCACAATTTTATCATTTTCTGATTATTTCATCAAATATAGTTACTTTAATTTTTGGCTTGAACTTTCTTATAATAAAATAAATTAACCCTTCTGATCAAATATCAATAAGCAATGTCCTTCTCTGCATATTAGCTAATCTGATTTGGTAACAAAAATTAAAAGTTTATTTAGTACACCAAAAAAATTACTGATAAAAATATGCGAAAAACATATCGATCAATTTGCTATGGCATTAGACATTTTTATTATTTTAATGTTTCTTTCAAAAATAATTTGTACCCTTGAATGGGTTACCTATAACATTAGTTATATATTAGTTTAATTTTAATAGATAAAATTTTGGTCCATATATTTGTTTATAACATCTTATAAAAGTTAATTAACACAACTAATTAAGTAAGGATGGTGTGCTTACTAAGTAAGATTTATCTTCAGATATAATAAAGTTTTCGATATAAGTTTTAGTCTATATTCATCACAACATAACAAAAATCTTTTTAGATTTTATATGTTATTCTCTTTAGAATTATAAAAGTTAACATAAAATCATAAATGGTATTTACTAATGCAGAATTTAAAATGCTTAATAGTTTAATTACTAACAATAAAAATACCATAAAAAATTTGGTTCAAAATATTTTCAACGTAAAATTAGTTGAATTTAAGAAATGCTCACATAATTAAGGTTTTAAATTTAGGCTATTTTTTTAATGTATCTCATATAGAATCTACATATTATGGTATTTTTACATTTAACCAATATGACTAAATAGGATACCGCAAAACTTTAGATTAAGGAAATTATTGACCAAAATTTTTAACCAGCATATTTATCAAGTTAGATTTATAATTGAATTTACAGAAAACTTAAATATGAATTTGAAATAGTACCTAATTTTTCTTATTAAATCTCTTAAGCAATTTTTGTTTTATAAGTTAATATTTCATGTTAGAGAGCTTTTTCGATATACAATACTCAAAATAAAATCATAATATGTTACTATATTGGTTAAAAAATTTTGAATATTTTGAATTGATTTTCACATTGTGTAAGGCTTATTATTTAAATGTCTACTATATTTGCTAATTTAATTAATTGCAAAACTAAGAACCCCGTTCAAAATAATATTTGGAGATCTAGCAACATTAGTATGTTTAACATTAGTTTTTATAACTCTTATTATATTAAAAACGCAATGTAATGAGCTGTCATGAGCTATCATTGTATTTCTTACCTCAGTTATTATACATCATAGCTCAGGATTCCGAGTCAAGCTCGAGTAAGTTAATAAAATATTTTTAAAAGTTACAAAAAGTGTATCAATGAATACCACATTTCAAGAAACAAAAAGAGATTTACATCTTATAAAAAAATCTACTTTTTTTTAAACTATAATTGCTAGTAAAAAAATTTAAATACTTTATTTGTAACACTTTTAAGTAACTTGTTAACACTATATTATTATTAAGTTATTTTAGTAGCTCGATCTGTAACCTTTCAAACCAAGTCTATTAACTTGAAAAGTTAGGTTAAGATTTCTTTATATTTGGAATCGTAAATGTCATAGTCCATTCTTATCTTCTTCATAGATCACTGTTTCAAGAAATCATCAACTTATTAAGATACGAACATGATATTTAGTAGAATTCTTTTCGTCTCATACACATTTAAAATTGCAATCTTGATTAGATGGTCATGTAATTATTGCGGAATATTTGCATATATATATATATATATATATATATATATATATATATATATATATATATATATATATATATATATATATTTGCTTTAGTTCTTTTGAACTATAAGTTTAAATAACAATAAATAGATTGTGTTACAGTTTCGTCGCTAGATTTTTGAGTTCTTTAAACTTTTCTTTTATATCATCAAGCGGTACTATAACACAATTTTCTCATTATTCTTTTAACTTACATTTGAAAAGAACTAAAGCAAACATATATGCCTATGCAAATATTACGCAAGAATTGCATTACAATCTGATCAAGATTTCAATGGTCAAAATCAAAGCCTAATACGTAAATACATTTTTGTAGCATAGAGTTTAAATGTTGTACGATTGATTTCTAGATTTATACAGTTTACAAATATCGCGACACTTATACCATGACTTTTTCAACAATAAATTGTAGTAAAGAGTGATTTGTTTTCTAAATCCTTATATACAGGATATAATCAGTTTGGTAGTAATGAGGTCTTATTTAAGAACACTGACTTATATATCGTTTATTAAATCTGTAAATCACATTATTCATTTTTAACGATGACTATCTTATGTATATTATGTATATATCTAAATAATGATAGTAAATGTAACTCAATCAGAATGCCATTTTTCTCCATTCTTAATCTAATATGTTATTTTTATTTTTTCGATATATGAATTTTTATATTCACATCAAAGAGTTGTTTTAAGAATACGATAGTTAAAATTAAATCATAATAAGTTAGAGTATTTGAGTCCTAAAATGTTTGGAATTAATTTTTAAATTACACAACCCTCATTATTCTTGCGAAATTAATCAAATTTAAAGATAAGGTACCTATCAAAATTCAAATAAATTGTTAGATCATTTTTCTCTTGTATATATATGTGTGTGTGTGTGTGTGTGTGTGTGTGTGTGAGTTTTTATATTCATATTAGAGAGTAATTTGGAAGATATAATAGTCAATATTAAGTATTAATAAGTTAGCATAATGATTAGGTTAAGTTTTAGAATGATTAGAATCAGTTTTTGAATTACATAGGGCTTATAGAAAACCTTATTACTCTTGCAAAATTAATTAGATATAAAAATATGGATCTTATCATAATTTAAATTAATTATTAGAGAGTAATTTTGAAGATACAATAGTCAATATTAAGTCCTAATAAGTTAGTATGTGATTAAGTTGAGTTTTTGAATGATTGGAATTAGTTCTCAAATTACATAGGGCTTACAGAAATCATCATTACTTCTGCAAAATTAATTAGATATAAAAATAAAGAACCTATTAAAATTTAAATTAATTATAGGATCACGTTTTTATTCTAAATCTCATAAGTTATTTTTTGGGTCTATGGATTTTAGTTTTCATATTAGAAAACACTTTCAAGCGACATAATTGTCAAAATGAAGCCTTAATAGATTAGTATATTGATTAAATTGAGTTTTAAAATGATTAGAATTGGTATTTAAATTAATTTTTCTTCTAAATCGAAAGTATTATTATTTTTTGTATATACGAGTTTTTATATTCAGAGAGTAGTTTTGGAGATACAATAGTGAATATTAAATCCTAATAAGTTAGTATAATGGTAAAGTTGAGTTTGAGAATGATTAGAATTAATTTTTGAATTTTAAGGACATAATTGTCAAAAAGAAGTCTTAATATATTAGTATATTGATTAGATAGTGTTTTAAAATGATTAGAATTAATTTTTAAATTAATTTTTTATTCTAAATCAAAAGTTTTATTTTCGTTTTTTTATATATATGAGTTTTTTCATTCATATTAGATGGTAGGTTTGAAGATACAGTAGTGAATATTAAGTCATAATAAATTAGTATATGATAAAGTTGAGTTTGAGAATGATTAAAAAGAATTTTTGAATTTTAAGGACATAATTGTCAAAAAGAAGTCTTAATAGATTAGTATATTGATTAGATAAAGTTTTAGAATTATTAAAATTAGTTTTTTCTTCTAAATTGAAAGTATTATTTTCGTTATATATATATATATATATATATATATATATATATATATATATATATATATATATATATATATATATATATATATATATATATATATATATATATATATATATATAGGTCGTGATCCATTGATAGCGCTAGCAAGTTGCTAGCGCTGTTTTGCCGTCCGCAACATAATGTAGTGGACGGTAAATTATCGTCCGCTACATTATATTGCGGACGGTGAAAAAAAAGTGCTGTTGTGGCGCGCGATCTGGCCGTCTATTCTCGCCCGTGGACGGCCAGATCGCGCTAGCAACTTGGGTTAAGTTGCTAGCGCTATCAATGGATCACGACCCATATATATATATGAGTTTTTATATTCATATTAGAGAGTAGTTTTGGAGATACAACAGTGAGTATTAAGTCATAATAAATTAGTATAATGATAAGATTGAGTTTGAGACTGATTAGAATTAGTTATATTTAATTTTTAGAACATAATTGTCAAAAAGAAGTCTTAATAGATTAGTATATTGATTACGTAGAGTTTTAGAATGATTAGAGTTAGTTAAATTAAATAAGACCTACTAATGTAGAAGATAATTGATCTTAAAATAAGATTATGATGACATGTGTTCCCAACCTATTTTGGTCGTACCCAAGGACCCAATAAGGGTCCCATTTCACGCGAATACGTCAACGGATTCAACAGTCAATTCTTCAACGCTTCGAACCGGTCAAAGTGCGGGCGCCCAAGTCACGTGCATTCTTTGATTCACATGCCTCACGCGCGACTTAGTCACCAATTATTTTACATCAACGTCACTCACGGTAGCACATTCGTCACACCAAAACCACCCGAGAACTTTTTCACCAAAAACATCGACCGACGGCGCAACCGGGGCAACTGGGTCAAGGGGCAAAGGCCTTGGCCAACCCCATGGGGTCGGCCTCGGTCTCACCTAAGGCCATGGGGTCGGCCTCGGCCTCACCCAAGGTCATGGGGTCGGCCTCGGCCTCCCATGGGAGGTTGGTTTTGGCCTTCCCCCCCCCCCCCCCCCGGTTCTTCACTTTTCGCACAAAGTCCTTTTTTGTGCTTTGTTCGCTTCGTACACATTGTATATGACTTTAGCACCTTGTTCGTCACATGGGTATGATTCACGTCGACACGATCGTCGCATCGCAACTTTCGGATTTGTCATTGCTCATCAAAACATCTACCGTCGGGGCGCCCAAATTTTATCGAAAGGGGGAGTGGCCTTAGCTCCATGGGAGTTGGCCATTGGCCTTGGCCACCCCTTAGGGTCAGCCTTGGCCTCACCAAGGGGTCGGCCTCGGCCTCCCCAGGGGTGGTGGCCTTGGCCTTCCCCCAATCTTTGGCCCATGGCCTCCGTTCCCGCGCGCACTTGTCTTCTCAAGTCTTTGCACCTCCGCGATGTTAGCGGACGTTCGTACATCAACCTCGCGACGTCCGTCGTGCAGCAACCTCACGACGTCCGTCGTCCACCAACCTCGCAAGACGTCCGTCTTGCATCAACCTCGCGACGTACGTCGTCCGTCAACCTCGCGACGTCCGTTGTCCGTCAACCTCCCGACGTCCGTCGTCCATCAACCTCGCGACGTCCGTCGTGCATCAACCTCGCGACGTCCGTCGTCCATCAACCTCGCGACGTCTGTCGTGCATCAACCTCACGATGTCCGTCGTTTATCAACCTCGTGACGTCCGTCGTCCGACGACCGCATACCATCACTTCCAACTTTGACATTACTACATATTGCATTCATCACCTTGTTATGACAGGTACACTTAGCTCAGATCACATCTTCAGGACACCCGATGCTTGCCCGTGCGCCACCTCTGCGACGTTCGTCGCCGCGCCCATGCGCCACTCTCATAACATGTGCCCCGACACCAAATATATGCTTCGCGACCTTCGTCGCCGCGCCCATGCGCCATTCTCATAACATGTGCCCCGGCACCAAGTATATGCTCCGCGACCTTCGTCGCCGCGCCCATGCGCCACTCTCATAACATGTGCCCCGGCACCAAATATATGCTCCGCGACCTTCGTCGCCGCTCCCATGCGCCATTCTCATAACATGTGCCCCGGCACCAAGTATATGCTCGGTGACCTTCGTCGCTGTGCCCATGCGCCATTCTCATAACATGTGCCCCGGCACCAAGTATATGCTCCGCGACCTTCGTCACTGCGCCCATGGCCATTCTCATGACATGTGCCCCGGCACCAAGTATTGCTTCGCGACGTTCGTCACCGCACCACTTTCATAACACGTGCCCCGGCACCAAGTATTGCTCCGCGACGTTCGTCGCCGCGCCCATACGCCATTCTCGTGATACGTGCCCCGGCACCAAGTATTGTCTCCGCGACGTTCGTCGCCACGCCCGTGCGCCATCTCCATCACATGTGCCGCTGGTGCCGCACCACTAACACAGTCGTGCCCCTTGGCTCTTTGTCACACTACCATGCTCCTTGCATCGGTCCATCGTTTCACCACACCATGCGCACCTTGCCTTGGTCGTGGAACATGCTTTGACCCACTCTCCGGAGTGTGGAACATCATACGAGGATAGGCGACTCCTTCGGGACACTGTCTCCCTCAGGGAGCTCTTCAACTCCCCTTCCGCCAGGTAGACGGCTCCTCCGGGATGCTACCTCGGCCAGTCGGGTAGACGACTCCTCCGGGATGCTACCTTGATGTGCTCCGGCACAAGGACTCACCGCGGGGATAGGTGACTACTCCGGGACACTATCTTTGCCAGAGAGCTCTTCAACTCCCCTTCTGCCAGGTAGACGGCTCCTCCGGGATGCTACCTCGGCCTACGGAATAGGCGACTCCTCCGGGACACTATCTCCGTCATGGAGCTCTTCAACTCCCCTTCCGCCAGGTAGACGGCTCCTTTGGGATGCTACCTCGGCCAGTTGATTTTATACGACTCCTCCGGGATGCTACCTTGATTCGCTCCGAGTGCTCCGGCACAAGGACTCACCCGCGGGATAGGCGACTCCTCCGGGACACTATCTCCGCCAGGGTGTCTTCGTGACTGGCCTACGTGCTCCGGCACTGGAGGCTCGCGTCGGCACCCCCATGGACTATGACCCCCGGGTCACTCCGAGACGGGAGCAGGTCTCCGGAGGGCATTGCGCCTAGTCTGCTTGGCAGTTGGGAGTCGGGTCTTCCCCACCACTGCCAGGCCTATGGGACTTTGCAAGGGCTTGGATTGGAGGCTAGATCAAAGGGGTTCCTCTGGCCACACCGACGCTGTGGGAGCCAATCTTTCCAGACAGACAGAGCGACGCTGTGCGGGGCAGACCGGGTGAATATGCGATTCGACAGTCCGTGGAGCACTGGCAGCTGTGGACCCCCTCGGTGACATGTCACTCCTGGGGAGCACCACGCGTCGCGTGATGACATCATCATCTCAACCTCTATAAATAGAGGTCTTGAGAATTCATTTAGGGGGTGGACATTTTCAGAACACTTTCACTTTCTCACTCTAGAATCCTAGAGAGAGAAACATACAGGACCCTGACTCTGGACCTAAGCATCAGACTGTGACTGTCGTCGTATATTCATCCTGCGCCATCGCCCTCGCAGCACTGCCACCCTCAGGCTCTGTG
The DNA here is from genome assembly GCA_033070095.1 of Escallonia herrerae. NCBI lineage: Eukaryota > Viridiplantae > Streptophyta > Magnoliopsida > Escalloniales > Escalloniaceae > Escallonia > Escallonia herrerae. Next base: position 62,581 of record JAVXUP010000433.1, on the reverse strand, counting down.
TGGGAAGCCCTCGGTCTCTGCCCTTGCTCCGCCCTTGCTATGTCTCACATCAACATACTTGGCAGCTGACGCGGACTGCAGCCTTTGTGGCACCTCCACGTAGGTACGAACCCACTTTCCTTGGCATCAACATGTCATATAAAGAAGCGATGATGTATCACGCAAAGAAATTATCAATACCTTTCTCGCTTCGCTTATTATATTATATATAGATGAGAGAATAATATTGAAAATATAAGAGTTGCAAGATTTTCATTGGTCAGCCTTTTTTGGCTTTACATTTGTAACATGATAATAAAAAACAAAGGCATGACATATCATGACCATAACAATAACTACCTATTACAATTACAAATTGAAAAACCCACAGCCACACAAAGCAAGATTTGACCTGTCAACCTATGGAATGTTAGTCCAAACAAAGAATCCTCGTCACTGCAAGATTTACAACATTCCACTAGCACTTCCACACACCAATGGGTACCTTGCCGCTTAAAAATGAAAATGACGATCATTTACAAATAAGGGCTAAAATCGATGCCCTAAGCACCTTGTTCCCAACATATTCTGGTCGCACCCATAGGGCCCACTAGGGGTCCCGCTTTGCACATTGAACCGGTCAAAGTGCGCACGCTCATGTCACGTGCATTTCTTGATTCGCATGCCTTAGTCACCAATTTTTTACGTTAGCATGACTCACGGTACCACGTTCGTCTTGCCGCGACCACCCAAGCACATTTTCCCCAAAACATCAACCGATGGCGGAACCGGAGCGACGGGGTCAAGGGCATGGGCCTTGGCCAACCCCATGGGGTCGGCCTCAGCCTCCCCCAAGTCCATTGGGTCGGCCTCAGCCTCCATTGGGGGTCGACCTTGGGCTCCTCCCCCCTAGTTGTTCACTCTTCGCGCAAAGTCTTTTTCGCTCTTTGTTCACTTCATACACTTCGTATGTGACTTTGGCACCTTGTTCGTCACATGGGTACAATTCATGTCGACACGCTCGTCACAATGCAACTTTCAGATTTGTCATTACCCATCAAAACACCTTCCGTCAGCGCTCCCAAAGTTTACCCAAAGGGGGAGTGGCCTTGGCCTCCCTTCATGGGAGTTGGCCATTGGCCTTGGCCACCCCTAGGGTCTGCCTCGGCCTTCCCAAGGGGTTTTCCTCGGCCTCCCCAGGGGTGGTGGCCTTGAACTTCACCCAATTTTGGCCTATGGCCTCCGCTCCCACGCACACTTGTTTTCTCGAGTCCTTGCACCTCCGCGATGTTTACGAACGTTCGTACATCAACCTCGTGACGTCCGTCGTGCATCAACCTCGCGACGTCCATCATCCATCAACCTCACAACGACCGTCGTGCCTCAACCTCGCGACGTCCGTCTTGTATCAACCTCTTAACGTCCATCGTGCCTCAACCTCGCGACGTCCGTCGTGCATCAACCTTGCGATGTACGTCATGCATCAACCTCGCAACGTCCGTCGTGCATCAACCTCACGACGTCCGTCGGGCATCAACCTCGTGACGTCCGTCGTCCGTGATCGCATACCGCTCCCGCGATGCCCATCGCCCAAAGTCGCGCACTACCACCAAATGACCCGTCGCCTACGACCGCGTACCATCACTCCCAACTTTTTCATTACTACATGTTGCATTCATTATCTTGTTATGACAGGTACACTCAGCTCACATACCGTCTTCAGGACACCCGACGCGTACTCGTGCACCGGCTCCGAGACGTTCGTCGCCACGCCCATGCGCCATTCTCATGACATGATTGTCTTCGCGACATTCGTCGCCGCGCCCATGCGCCATTCTCATGACATGTGCCCCGGCACCAAGTATTGTCTCCGTGACGTTCATCGCCGTGCCCATGTGTCATTCTCATGACATGTGCCCCGGCACAAAGTATTGTTTCGCGATGTTTGTCACCGCGCTCGTGTGCCATCGTCATGATACGTGCCCCCGGCACCAAGTATTGTCTCCACGACGTTCGTCGCCGCGCCCATGCGCCAGTCTCATGACATGTGCCCCGACACCAAGTATTGTTCCGCGACGTTCGTCGCCGCACCCGTGCGTCATTCTCATGATACGTGCCCCTGGCACCAAGTGTTGTCTCTACGACACTCGTCAACTCTCCCGTGCACCACTTCCATGACATGTGCCCCTGGCACCATACGCACTCTGTTACGCTCATACGCTGCGCCATCTCCATGACATGTGCCCCCGGGCTCCCTGTCACACTACAGTGCCCTCAGCACCATACGCACTCTATTGCGCCCATGCGCCGAGCCACTAACACAGGCGTGCCCCCGGCACCTTACTCACTCCTCCACGCCCATGCGTCGCTCTGCTGATACGACCTTGCCTTGAGGCTCTCTATCACAATGTCGTGCCCCCGGGCACCATACACACTTCACCGTGCCCGTGCGTTATTCCATGACATGTGCCCTCTGCACCAGGTATGGTCTCGCGACAGTCGTTACCGCGCCCATGCGCCACAATCATGTTACAGGCCTCCGGGCATCACACTTATTCACCACACCATGCACCCCTACCATGGACGTGGAACATGCTTCGACCCACTCTCCGGAGTGTGCAGCATTTTGGGGGGCTCCGGCACGAGGACCCCTCGCAGCGGGATGAACTCGTTACCACAAAGTTATCGCCACCACGGGATGGGCTCGTTACCACAAAGCCATCGCCATCACCATCACGGGGGGCTCCATTCATAGTGCTCCGGCACGAGGACCCCTCGCAGTGGGATGGACTCGTTACCACAAAGTCATCGCCGCCACGGGATGGGCTCGTTACCACAAAGCCATCGCCGTCTTCATTCTGGGGGCTCCGTTCGTAGTGCTCCGGCACAAGGACCCCTCGCAATGGGATGGACTCGTTACCACAAAGTCATCGCCGCCACGGGATGGGCTCGTTACCACAAAGCCATCACCTTCTTCATTTCGGGGGCTCCGTTCATAGTGCTCGGGCACGAGGACCCTTCATAGCGGGATAGGTGACTCCTCCGGGACACTGTCTCTGCCAGGGTGCCTGCGTGACTGGCCTACGTGCTCCGGCACTGGGGGCTTGTGTCGGCACCCCTATGGACTATGACCCGGTCACTCCGAGATGGGAGTAGGTCTTCGGAGGCCATTGCGCCTAGTCCGCCTGGCAGTTGGGTGTCGGGTCTTCCCAACCGCTGCCAGGCCTGTGGGACTCTGCAAGGGCTTGGATTGGAGGCTAGATCAAAAGGGTTCTCTGGCCACACCGACGCTGTGGGAGCCAGTCTTTCCAGACAGATAGAGCGATGCTATACGGGGCAGGCCGAGTGAATATGCGATTCGACAGTCCGTGGAGCACCGGCAGCTATGGACCCCTCGGTGACGTGTCACTCTCGGGGAACGCCACGTGTCGCGTGATGACATCATCATCTCAACCTCTATAAATAGAGGTCTTGAGAATTCATTTGGATGGTTGGACATTTTCAGAACACTTTCTCATTCTAGAATCCTAGAGAGAAACATACAGGACCCTGACTTTGGACCTAAGCATCGGACTGTGACTGTTGTCGTGTATTCACCCTGCGCCATCGCCCTCGCAGCACTACCACCCTCAGGCTCTGTTTGGGAAGCCCTTGGTCTCTGCCCTTGCTCCACCCTTGCTGTGTCCCATATCATCACACTTGGCATTTGACTCGGACTGCATTCCTTGTGGCACCTCCACGTCGACTGCAAACCCACTTTCTGTGGCATCACACCTCAACCCACCCCACCCTCAAAACTGTGAAACCAGATTAGACTGAAGAACCTCATGTCATCAACCCTGCCCCCCCAACCCCCTGGCCTACCCCAACCAAAAAATTTTAAAACTCCATTGAGGCCCTATCCCCTCCAATCCGTCCCTCGCCAATGACCCACGACTAACCTAGTAAATTAACCTAGCTAATGAAAGTTAGGTGAAAAAAAAGAAGGGTTAGTAACAAAATTGTCCCCTGAGGTTTACATGTATTTTCACTTTACTTCCCGTGTTTACAACTTTGACAATAATGTTCCTTGGGTTGACAAAATCATTGCAAATAGCTCCAAAAGTGGATGACCATTAAAATTCAATTGTTAAGTCTGTATGTGCACGGCACATGCCGATATATCGTGATTTGAAATAAGAATATTCTAAATATTGGTTAAAAAATAATTAAAATTAATAAATACGATTATTATGATTAAATGATAATAACCAATCAGTTGTTAACTACTAATCAAATACTCAAAATGTGAAAAGTTCATTACCCAAAAATATGATCTTACTTTCAAACTCGAATTTTTCACGCCAATTATCACCAATATGTTTTTACTATTTATCATGCTTATTTCTTTCATCATATTAAGTTGCCGCTAAATAGAATTCTGACTGTTCCATATTTATCTTGTTATCCAAGGTACACTGGTATTGTAATTTGTCTCAAACATCTCCAACAAATATTTAACTTTCACGAAATACTACAAGTTTGATTGTACAACAATAAAAGTGAAGAAAGTTTTTAGAGATAATTAATATCAAGTGTTTATATTGGAGTTGCCTATTGTCATGTATTATGTTTTGATGGCATATATATGTCTAGCAAGTGAATTGAAAAGAAGTTTGAATTATAATTAAGTTGTATTACGAAAGTTCAATAACCAACCCAAAAAGGATTTTGTCGAAAATAAAGTGCCTAACATGAAAAAGTTACTATTAATAAATGTATAACAACGTTTGTAAGATGAAATGTGCTAGGAGCTTAAATACTACATCTTTAAAATCAAGAATCAATCAAGTTCAAGAGATCTATCAGGATACATATAGAAACTAAACTCCTTAAGTAACTAATTTAGTAGCCCTAACTTTCAATAATCTTTTAAAAAAATTTCTATCATTCACTTTTAGAGTTTTGGCACTTTTTTCCTGCAAGCATCATTACTAAAGTTCAAAATATCATCAGTTATGATTTTCAATATCATTCATTACCTATCATGTTTCTTTCTACCCAATTATGGTCATTTCTTGTAGCGATGATTATTGGGGGTCAAAATATCCCCAGCAATTTATTTGCTTGTGGTGATGATCTATTTTACAACTCCCTCACTCTCAAAAAAAAAAATTGATTTTTTTTGGATTGTCCTAAAAAATGATCAGTTTTCCAATTTAAAAAAGATTTTGTAGCTGTTTTTACATGTTTACCCTTTGTAGACATTTTTTTCATTCTACTTCTCTCTCCACATTTAGTCATTCACCAACCCATTTTTCTCTACCGAATTAATTTTGTCTTGACCCTCTCTCTCTTAGGATAGAATGGGAAACTCATGAAATAAGACTTATATCTTAAATAAACATGCGTCAAATATAATCAAATAATTTGGTACGAAAGGAGTATAAGTTTCATGTATATCTTATTTTATGATTAAAGTACAAAGCAAGTCTTTTTTATCTTTACTTTCCAATGCTCGAGTACAATTTGTCTAAAACAACTCTTAATCTTAATTATATTTTCTTTTGTTTTACTTTTCAATTAAGAAATTTATAGTGTAGTCTAAGTTTTTCTTTATGGGTATGTGTGCATATCGTCTATGTGTGTGTAGATGGGTGCACGTGCGTGTGTGGATGTTTCGTTATATTATTTTGTATTTCAATGAACAGAAATGAAAAATTGAATATGCGGTTTAAAATTTGGAAGAAGATGTATAAAATTTCTTATTTGCATCAAACTATTATGCAACACCACGGCAACTGCCGCCATTAACTACAACCAGAGCAGTCTTCCACCATCGGCATTCGCCGGTGTTGGGATGATGTGGCCAGTGAGGCTAAGCCAATTTGCCGACCTTCACGCTGATTGCTTGCCGAGGAAGGTGCGATGACGGGATGAGGGGAGAATTTGGGTTAAAATCCAAATTTGAAAAATTAGTATTTGTAAAATTTTATATTTTATTTACCTTATAGATATAAAATGAAAGGAGTATCAATATTTAAAAAGTACGTATCGACATAAGCAAAAATATATATTGTTTAAAGGATCGGTATGGCTTTACCTTTTAAAATTTAATATCATTGACTGTAATTCATCCTAACCTCGAGGACATGAGTCCCAAAATTATAAGAATCCACTATTTTACCAAATACAAATTAACACATAAATTTATCATAAAAGTTAAAAAAAGAAGGTCTAGTCGAACTTATAGATATTCTAACTTTGTCATATGTCATTAAATTTAAATTTATAATTATATACAAAAGTTAATAGAGGCAATAATTGATGCACCTTAATTTATAAAAAAATGATACATGGACTGTTATATTTTGATAATGCTTATTTTAAAGGTGAACAGAGACTTAGTATCATGTTTATACGATTGGGCTAGATCCACTCCCATATTTTTGTCACTTACAGATACATTAGTGAACTTTTAACCTCTTTAACAACAAATTATTTATGATTAACCAAAAATATTGCAGTTTAGACTCACCTTCTTAAAAGTAAAAATACACTTAAGTTTAGTAAACCTTTTATTTTTTAAAGGGTATTTTTAATGAAAAAATCTGTAATCATTTTAATCCCTTGAGATTATTTTCTACGTTGGGGCGAGATCTTTATCCATTTTGGTTATATTAAAATATTTTGTCACTAAAAGATACATTAATGAACCTCTTTAGCGTCAAAATGTTTAAAGTTAGTCAAAACAGTAGTAATTTAATCATCTAAAAAGTCTAAATATTTAGATAACTTTTTAACTTAAAAAGAATATTTTTAGGAAAATATATATATAGTTATTTAACCCCTTGCATATAAAAACTTGAGAGTTTTCAAGTTAAAAAAAGTTATTAATTATTTGAGCCAAAATAAATTAGTCTTTATTAATTGGAGTTCATCTAATTCTATCACTTTATAAGAGTGAAATATGTAAAGACAATAGCCATATGAAACATGTTATCATGTCAATATATGATACCTCGGGATACAATGTATCATATAAAGAGTGAAAGACAATAACCATATGAAGGATGTGTTGTCATGAAATAAAGGTATTCCAATAACTCTAATACAAATATAGGACTATGTACTTGCCATGAACTCAAGTTATAATTAGGAAAAAAGGCATATGATTAAATCAATTCTTAAGCATTTAAAATTTTCTAAAGAAACTCCAACATGCCCATGCCAAAACGGCATGTGCCGTGCACATGCGAACTCAACAACTGAATTTTAACGGTCATTCACTTTTGGAGCTATTTGCAATGGTTTTGTCAACCCCAAGAAACATTATTGCCGAAGTTGTAAACTCGGAGAGCAAAGTGCAAATACGTGTAAACCTCAAGGAACAATTTTGTCATTAATCCAAAAAAGAAACCTAAAGACTAAACATCAAGCTCCCATTAACCTTAAAATGACACCAAAGACAACAACAAGTGGGAGGTGGCAACGAGAATCTTCGAAGTGAGTACTTTTCTAGAATCCCAGAAACAAAGGACCATCACGCTACAAATTTGACTAGCCACTAATGAGGAGCCAAGCTGTCAACGGTGAAAATCCTAGCCCAGAAAATGTAGCTTCCTCTTACCATAAGAGCATTGAAGAAAACATCCACGATGGCAGATCGAGAAGATCTAGTAGATCTCATAGATCAAAGTGATCTATTAGTTCTAACTAGATCTTGCGAGATCGGAGTAAGAACCACAAGTCGCCATCGCAAACCTCATAGATCTGAGGAGAAGCTGTCGAACCTAGTTGCCACCATCAACCCACTATTTCTGCCACCGACTAGCTCGAAATTACTATTAAAAAGACAACAATACACCGTTGTAATATCCCGAACTTTGGGTATGGGTTAAAATAACTATTGATGCTCCAAAAAAATAAAAGGACGCTAATTTTGAGCAATGCTCAGATATTAGTACAGTATTGGGGCTTAAATAAAATTGGGGCAAAAATGTAATTTTAAAAATTTTGGGGGCATTTTTGTAATTTTGGAAAAACTTGAGGGGTTAATTTGCAATTCTTGGAAGTGTGCATTATGTGTCAAACCTTCGGGAGGAGTTGGCCACCCCTTGCTTATTGCTTTATGACTCATCTAATTAAATTATAAAATATAGATAGATAGGATAAGATTTTTGGGGGAATTAAAGAAAGAAGAAAATATAAAAGAAATTCGGGAAAGTAAAACAAGAAACAAAACAGAGAACAGAACCAGAGAAAGAAAGAAATAGAAAAGAGAAAACAGGGGGTCTCGGGTATGGAAAAAGAGAAGAAGGAGAAGAAGAAGAAGAAGCTCGGAGTGGTAATACTTTTAACCTGATTTTCGCATGTCCATGTATGATTCTAGGATTTAGTTTGTGTTATAGTGGTGCTAAGAATTCTCTGTAAATATTTCATGTGGGTTGATAATATGTATATATTCATGCGAACAGTGTGATTTTTGCGTGTATAGGAGGGTGTACGCAGATGTAATAGTGAGTGTTGTGTGCTACTGTGTGTAGGTGTGCGTTTCTGGGTTGGGGAGGGGGGAAACTATGGTGTAATTGGGCTGTGGAATGGGTAAGGCAGAAGGTGCATGGGGTGTGACGGTATGCAGTGTATGCAGGGTGTGTTCAATGTGTTGTGACAGTGGGAGTGCGTGAATTTGTGGAGGCTGAATCTGTAGTTATGTGCGTGTATATGTGCCTTACATGTGAGTATAATTGTGTTTACAGTGTGGGTGTGTGTGTGAGTGTATGTGTAGTGTGTGGGTTCTGAGTGTGCTTCAGTGTGTGTGTTCATATGTGTTTTGGGTGAGTGATGGGGTGTGTGAGGGTGTGGTTAATTGAATGTTAATGTGAGTATTTAGGTGTAAATTCATTCGGGTAGAGGTTTTGGGAGCACTTGGAAGGGTAGCCGTGGGTGAAAGGAGTGTATCGGTGAGTTGTGTGTGTGAAGTCGTGAGGAAGAAGATGATGTGTGTGCAAAAAAAAGGTGATATAGTGTGTGTATGATTTGAATAGTGTGTGTTATTGTCGCTAAAGGTAAAATTCATTTAGGCAGTTTTTAGTTGAATTTTAATAAATAGTTAGGGCCAAAAATAGACAAAGTACGAAACTGTAACCCCTAGTATTTTTACAAGAACTACGCTCTGGAAAATTTTGGAAATTTTTGGAGTCCGCAAAGAGCGCTAAAGGAGGGTATCGGGTAACTACGATTATCGATTTATTTAGCATAGCAAAGCAAGTTATTTTAATCTGAAATTTTTATGAAAACTCTATTTTGCTGATATGATTCATATTCTAAAATTTCATGCATTCTGAGGCCGATAGGTATTTTTCGCGAAACTGGCCTTTTAGCGCTCGGCCCGGACACCGGTTCGGAATTTTCGGACAAAAATTTTCTAAAAGACTTTTTAGTACATAAATTATATCGAGATGCATAAAATAGCGGTTTAAGATATTTTGAGATTTTTTCGGTGCCGGAAACCCCCAGGGGTGTTTTGGTAACTTACCACCCCAAAGGGGTATTTTGGCAATTTTACCTATAAGAGGTATTTTGAAGTAAATTTACATACAGTAAGGTTATTTTAGTGATTTTGCTTATGAAAAAGTCATTTTGAGAATTAAAGTGTAACGGGAGTATTTTGGTAATTTGCCACCCCGAAGGGGTATTTTGGTAATTTGACCTAAGAAAGGTATTGTTGTATAAATTTACTTATGAGAAGTTTATTTCAGTGATTCTACTTATGGGAAGACCATTTTGGTAATTTAAGTCCGAGAGGGGCATTTTGGTAATTTTACACCATAGGGGCGTTTCAGTAATTTTACATACCCGGTGAGGGGAGGTTCATTTTGGGAGCATGTGTGAGTTCGTATTAAGTTATACTTTTGTTCTGTAGGTTGTATTCTAATGGTTTGATTATTCCGTTTAGGTTAAAGCTAAAGACTTCGGGTTATGATAATTTAGCTGCGGATCTAGGTAAGGGATTCTATCTGAACCTTGGGTAAGGACTTTTGTCCGAACCCTTATTTGATTACTCGTACTCGTAAGTACTCTTTTGAATTATTTATGACTAATGTTGAACTCTGAAGTTATGTATTGATATCAGCATGTTCTTGCCCAGAAAACCCTAATGTTGAACCTGAATCGGTTATTTGAAAATCTTGTGATGCTCGCATATTATTGCGGGCTGAGCAAATTTGATAATTGTCTGTATCCATTCTTCTGAATTGTTGTGATTATATTCGATAATTATTCGCAGTTGTTTTGTTGTTTATCTGTGATTTTTCTTCTAAAATTCTGATTTCTTCTGAAAATTCCGAATGCTGACTTATGTCAGTATGATTATTGTTATGAGAACCCAAATTGATTTCGGGGATATGAGCTTATGTTAACACTCATTGATATTGTTAATTTCTGTGTTGACCTGGGTACCTATTTAATGGGGAGGCAATATAAGGCTGGTTGAATCCTGCATGAAACGCAGGCTAGTACCCAAGTGGACTAGTAATTATTTAGTACATCATGCATATGTACACTATATGAGCTTGCCATAATGGCATTGCAATTGCCCAGGATCAACATTGATTTTTGATTTTATTAGCTAGAATGATTTGTACTTGGGTTGAAAGCCCTTGATAAACATTCATTGTACTTAGTTAAAAGGATTTGTACTGGGGTTGAAATCCCTTGACAAGCCTTTATCGTATTATCTGATTTGATTTGTGCTTGGGTTAAAATCCCTCGAGAAATCTTGCTGTATTTTCAAAATGAATTTTTTCTCGGATTGAAATCCCTTGAGCAAGGAAAATTTTTTTGGTACTTGAAAAGGATCTTTTATTGATCGGTTTGGATTTTGTTCTGATTGTTAATATTTATTTTGGCATCTATTTCTGATGAACTTTGCTCAGTTTAGGTAATTATTAAATTTCGATCATTCAAAGTGTTTTGAAAATCATCGTCGGTTGGATTTTTCGAAGTCGTGTTATAATCTCTTTTGTAGTCCCTGTACGACCTTACTGGGCTCTCAAAAGCTCACCCTTCGTTTGGCTCCCTTCTGCAGGTAATGATAAGCTGTAACAGGTTCGGGAATGGGTTAGAGTCTGCGTGAGGTTCCGGTGAGCCCATCACTACTAAGTAATGAGGCCCCTACGCAGGTCGGTACTGTCGATTCATTCATAAGGACTCGAGTTGTAAAGAACTTAGATTTTAACAGTTTGAGTTCGAGCAGCCTTATAAGCTTGCATTTGAAGAATGTTGAGATAGTATCGGATTAGATGTTGTAAAGTATGTGTTAGTGAACAGATCTGACAGGTTTGATGTGATCCAGTAGGTTAACGACCCGGGAGTTCGGGGCAGCGGAGCTCCGGATTTTCGGGGGCGTTACAACCCTAGACCCACAAGCCAAGTTCATTATTACATTCGAAAACACACAAAGAGACCCACCCCGCCCACGCGCACTAATGCACGGTTGGGCGGCGAGGCTAATTCATTTTAAGCCTTTAGATGCACCATGTAATGGCTTGAAATTTTTTTTTATGAACCGAACAAGAAAAGAATGGAGATGCCAGGGTTCTTGAGCAAGAATTGAATGCTTATTTTTGCCTCGCCACGCCCCTCCTTTCTATCAACAAGAATTCAAAAGTTTATAATTTTGTTTGGCACTTTTTATTATTTTTGAAAGAATTTATTTTTTCGTTGAGTTTTTGGTTGTGGATGAATTAAAGATTAGTATCTTAAAAATTATGATCAATTAGTTATTTGGTTCTGCCTTGTACAAGATTCTTGGATCCACCACCGATGATGTACGTTGAATTGAATATGGATGGGCCATTTGATGTCAGTGATTAAATATTTGCTTACAGAGGGAAGATTAATGCGAATGTTTCAGAAAGTTGGCCAACCAAAAGCAACACACTCATAAGATGAGTGCAAGTAAAATGAGAATGCATTTGTGAATATGGACACGCATACAAGAAGGACGCAAACAGGCATTAAAAATACTAACAAGGTGAGGGTGATTAAAAGTGAGGAGAAGACGAAGGATCTCCTTTCGAGTTGGTTCGGACTTATTCATTGTTTTTCTTTTTGGTAAATGAGATAATGATATTGAAAATATAAAAGTTGCAAGACAGCCTTTTTTGGCATTACTTTTTTAACATGATAATAAAAACAAAGGCATGACATATAATGACCATGACAATAAGTACCTATTACAATTTTACATATTGAAAAACCCACAGCAGCAAGAAGCAGGATTTAACCCGTCAACCTATGGAATGTTAGTCCAAACAAGGAATTCTCGTTACTGCATGACTCACAATGTTTCACAGGCACTTCCACACACCAATGGGTGCCTTGTCGCTTAAAAATGGAAGTGACGACCATTTACAAACAAGGGCCAATGCCCTAAGCACCTCAACCCACCCCACCCTCGAAACTGTGTACCCAGATTTGATCGAAGAGCCTCATGTCATCAACCCCACACCCACCCCAAACAACCTCCAACCCAAAAAAATTGAAATCCCCCCCATCTATCCCTCGCCAATAACCCACATCTAACTTAGTAAATTAACCCTAGCTAAAGAAAGTTAGGGAAAAAAGAAACCTAAAGATTCAATAGCAAGCTCTCATTAATCCTAAAACGACACCAAAGACAACACCAACTGCGAGGTGGTAGTGAGAATCTTCAGTAGTGAATAACTTTTTCTAAAATCCTGGCAGAAAAGGATCGCCCCGCTGCAAATTTGACTAGCTGCTGATGAGGAGTACGGTCAAGCAGTCAACGGTAAAAATCCTAGCCCCAAAAACATGTCCTCCCCTAACCATCAGAGCATTGAAGAAAACATCCATGATGGCAGATTGAGAGGATCTGGTAGATCAAAGTGATCTATTAGTTCTAACTAGATCTAACGAGAGCGGCGAGACCGGAGTAAGAACCACAAGTCGCCATCTCTAATCTCATAGATCTGAGGAGAAGCTGTCAAACCTAGTCGCCACCATCGACCCACTAATTCTGCCACCGGCTAGATCGAAGTACTAGTCAAAAAGACAACAAAACACCCCAAGTTCACGAACCAAGTTCATTATTACAACCGTAGACACACAAAGAGTCCAAACCCGCCCACACGCCATAATGCACGGTTGGGCGGCGAGACTAATACATTTTAAGCCTTTAGATGCACCCTGTAATGGCTTGCAAGTTGCAAGAAGAGGTGGGGGTAGACTAAGATCATATTTTATTTGAGTAATAGTTTTATTACGATGAATAACACACTAGAGAACTCTATCAGAACTGACATGGTCACAAATAAGAAAATGGTGATCGTTGATTTTTAGTTTCCTACTCAAAACCCAACCATTCTATCTCTACTGTACAGCCTCTCCTCCATGGACCCTTTTCGCTGCCCCTTCCCCCTCAACTCCCATGGCTGTGAGGTGGGAAGGGGAGGCCCTCTCACTGCAAATCATCTTCCTCCATCTCTTTTTGCTCCCGTCCTCCATCACTTTTGTTCCTCCTATCGGGGCACCCCATTTCTGCCTCCGCTCACCGCCACCCTCTTCCACCCTCCGATCTACACCACCACCCACAGATCGACAGCCCTGCAACCACAAACTTACTCCCTCCCACTCACTATCTTCATATCTGAAAGGTTTTTTCAGATCTGCGCGCGCGGTCACCGGACCTCCAATCCAGTTGGTTTCGTGTTGAGATCTCCAATGCGGGTTTGAAATGGCAGGATTGTGGTTCGAAGTGGACGGATCTAGCTGAGCGGGATGATGTTCTTTCCCTTCGAGCTGCGGATCTTTCAGATCTGGTCTTGGGTTCCCTCTCCATTTCCGTTGGATCCGATGAAAACCGCGGCAGTACTATAAACTGTCATCTTATACGACCCCTGGTGATGCCCCATTGCATCTCTCTACCCTGTTACCATTTGATATGGATTTTCAAAATCCAACAATGGTAATACTTATATTTAACGCTTTCCTCCAAAGCCATGTTGTTCATGCGTGTACTTTTCTTGCTGTACTTTATTGTACTTTTCGGGACCAAACATTAGTTTGTGCTCTTTTAGTCTATAAATTATTATCATAGTAATAAGATTTCTGTTCGACCAACAAAAAAAAAAGGCATGGTCTCAAATAAAACTAAGGAATAGGATACATAATAGCAAGAACTTATTACATGATTTATTACTTTGAACTTCCCCAGTCGCATGAAATGAGCATTATAAAACTATTATGGCCTTAAATAAACATACGTTAATCAATAGAAAATATGATTGTCAAAATTTTTAAGGTCAAAATAAAAAATCGGTTTAAGTTTTTTGAATAACATGTGCATAAAATAGAAGCAAAGTAGCAAAAATAAGATAATATGGAGTGATTAATATATGTATACCGCAGATAAGAATAAAGAATTCATGCTACGCTAAAAGCAAAGTCTTTGACATATTTGATTTTAGGTCTCACAAATAAACAAAAAGAAAAAATGAGGAGAAGAAGATGATTTGGAGTGGAGAAGAAACAAAGGGCTTTGAAACTAATGGCATTTAACCTTTTTAGATGAGATTTGGAAAATGCAAAAAAGATAAGGCCAATATGGCAATTCATAAGCAATGAGCAAATCACGAACAAATAACAAGTTAAACAAAGCATCAACCGAGAGCAGTCAGAATACAAAGCTATGAGTCAAAACAACATCAAAGGCTGTACCCCAAAGCAGCCATAGAACTAAAGCATACATGAGTAATGTACTTGAAACATGAATACGTGGGAGTGGCAGTGCTACGAGGGAGATAGACGTCAAACAACAGAGCATAAAAAATGTTAGTGTCTAATCACGTCGTTATTTAGCAAAATAAGCATCTGAGATACCGAAGACACATAGACATTGTGAAAGAGGTAGGTTGAAAATCCAAAGGGACCGCAAGGATGCAGGTCCGCTCCAACTTCCTCATCTTATAAATGCATTAGGTCAAGGATGCTGCTTGGTATGCTATCTTGATAGGCTAAGGGTCTGAAAGACGTTGATAAGAGAACTAATAGTTGTGAAGGACAGACAATTCAAAAAAACTAAGATGGGGAAGCTGTCGAAGGAAGTGAGAAGTATCTCACGCCATAGATGGTTTGGCGGTGCCATATTGGAGGGTAAGTACACTGTCGTGGATAAGTAGTATAGCAGACAATTGGCAGAAATCATAATCATCTGGAGGGTTACTTCATGGAGGTTCCAGTTGAATGTTTATTAGAGATCTATGGTCCTTAAGTTCTTCCTCTTGTTCCTTCTTCGATCATGCAGTACCCATCTAGATAAGCATCATGGTTCTTGATGGCGACAACCTCCTCCCCAAGCTATTGCAAGCAGCTATAAAGAGTTCTGAAAGTGTTGAAGGAGATGGAGGGGGTCGGAAACATCAAGCTAATGACCTTCGGCAAAGGCTACTTTCTATCACAAGCACCTTCTTCTTCATGTTTAATTAAAACATTTACTACTTGAGTCTGGCATGAAAAACATATGGTGCTTTTGTTTGGACTTCGAAAATGGAAACAGATGGATTGAAGATGGTAATAAGGGACGGGTTTTGAATAGAAGGGCTAGTTTGGTGTATGAGGCTCCTGGTATTGTGGGGCATGATTTGAGTTATTTGTAGTCCATTTTGCTAGTACCGCATATGTAGCACCAACATTGTGGTATCATGCATGCAGATCACCGAGGATAAAATTACCTGAATGGCTAATGAGAGAAAAGTTGGACAGTGCACACAGAGTAGTGCACACAGAGTACTGAGGATAAAATTACACTTATTTCTATGCCATTGATAAATCTGTTTCCTTGACATGCAAACAGGGGCGGAACCACATATGTACGAGGGGGTGCTATAGCCCCCCTCAGATTTTGAAAAAAAAATAAATATATATATATTCATTTGCAACTCTCTCTCTCTCTCTCTCTCTCTCTCTCTCTCTCTCTCTCTCCTCCTCTCTCGGCTCTCACAGTCAACTCTCAGTCACCGCGGCACTCAAACACCTCTCCTCCTCTCTCGGCTCTCTCAGTCACCGCGGCACGCCGCAGGCCGGCACCACCCACGGCCACCAGTCATCGGCTCGGCTCATCGATAAGGTAACGCCGGTCGCCGTGGCGTCAAGTCAAGCTCTCATGCGTCACGCCTGTCGAAGCCTCGAAGCCCCGTCCCCCGATTCCAAAGAGCGAAGTCGGCGAAGGCCCTCCCCAGTCCGGCGGTCCCCACCCCAACTCCGGCCAGTCCCCACCCAACTCCGGAGACTCCGGCCAAATCAGATCTGGTAGATCTAACTTAGATCTACCGTCTACGAGCCGAAGGACGAACCGAGGAAGTTCCGCCACTGCCGGTCGGCGGTCACGGCGCTTGAAATAGTGAAATTGTAGATCTGACTTTGAGTTTTAGTCACCGACGACATTGCGACAACGACGTCGTTCTGATTTCTGAGAACTGAGGTCAGTGTGCATTTTGAACAATTTCTTTTGCTATTGAGAATTGATTATTTGATTAATAATTATAGGTTGTTAGTTGTGTATTTGATAATTTAGATTATTAATTGATGCTTTATGGATGTTATCGTGCATTGAGCACTTGAGATTTGAGATTGTTGATGGAGGATGGGACCCAATTAGATTTTTATCCCATTTGAGCATTGATTATTTGATTGATAGTTTTAGGTTGTGTTAATTGTGCATTTAAAAATTGATATTATCAAAAAGTGCATTTAAAAATTTGATTGATAATTTTTGAGAATAAGCATGAACATTTGGAACAGGATTTCCGATTTTACTTGGAGCTCCCTATAAAGAAGCAGATTTAATACACACCACAAAAACTTTTGAATATGCGACCTAAGACCAAATGTCCAAGCAGGTTAAATTTTGAAGATTCACATTTCATTCTATCTCAGCAATGCCATAAAATTGCTTCATGATGATATAATGTCATGATGTTGCAAGCAAAGATCATGTTCTGTTATATCGTACAAGTGCACAGCAGAAGTCAAACTCAATTCAACCAAAGTATTAGGCACATTTATTTAGCACTTTGCTTGAACCAACTCAAATATTTTCAGTCAAATGCTGCCATGTATTCCATGCTGTGTGTTTTATCACAACAAGTTTACAATAAACAAAGCCCTAAAAAAGAGGACTAGTAACTACTTATACAAGCAGGGTATAGTAAAACAAAACAAATGAGTTACGAAAAGCTGCCCTCCTTCCACTACATCTCCTCACAAATACCTAATTATATGAAACTCTAGTAGTAATCTTCAACCCCCTACTAAGGTGTAACCGCAGCACCCACCTGCACCCCCCCCCCCCCCCCGAACCCAAAAAAAAAGCCAATAAAGAGGGCAGAGAAGCCCTCCAAGTAACCATAATCTGCTGACTGCCTCCATTACAAATCAAAAGAAGAAAAAGAGGATCTCCGATTCTATTTCCTATCGAGAAAGAAACCCCCTGGTGTGCAAGGATTGCAGAAACTAGACATACCATTTTTTAAGAAATAAATGTTATACTTTCAAATGCACATGCACCCAACAACTTTCTCATTACTAAGCAGCAAGATCTCACCTCCTACAGTTCAAAATTTTAGGTTGTGTTCATGCTTTTAGATGCTTTTTAGTAAATTTTGTGTATTATTGAAAAGTGCACTTTGTTTTTGTGTGCTATTTTACTTATAAAAATATTTATCTCTTTCAATATATTTTTAGCCCCCCCCCCCCCCCCCCCCAAAATCCTGGTTCCGCCATTGCATGCAAAATCTGCAGCGTATACTTTTATAAGTTTTATATGTATTTTTTTACCCCATGTCAACTAATACCATATACTATACATTACATTTAAAAGTCCTTGCAGTAGCCGTTGTTAGGAGTCTTCACAGTATGCATAATGCAAAGACAGTTTCAGAAGTCTTGGTGCAGCAAAATCTAAGGATTTTATAAACTTAAGATGATATCTTCCTTTACTCTGCTTGAGATGCCGATGCCACCGACTTTTACCACCGAGTCCATGGCACATCTTTTTGCACTCGCAGTATCACGTGTATGAGCTTGACAATTAACTATTGCTGTTTAATCTGTTTATGTGTTATCTTGAATATATGAGCTCATTAGATTTTAGATTTTATTTCATAACCATTTATAGCATTCCTTTTTGGATGGACATAAACAGTGCACGTTATTTGTTTCAATATGACTGTATAGATGGATAATAAATGTATTCATATTGCGATATTTGGTGCAGTTACCTCCGTAATGTCTGTGGGAGTTGTTGTGCTAGAGAACCGCCAGGAAGATAGGGATTATATACCAAAGGAGCCCCGTTTTAATGATGAAGTTGTAAGGAAGAGGTACATGAACACCATTTGTATAGAGGTGATCAACATTACATAAGCCAAACTTCTAACAGAGAAAATTTTAGTTCATGCAACTACAAACATGTCAATTAGGGAACAAGTTCTTAATTTTTCTCCACATACTTGATCACAACGTAAAATTCCGGGTGATAGGTGGACGGTTCTATAGGTCTACCGAGACAATTCTTAGATATTTTAAGATTGTCCTTAAAGCAGTATTGAAGTTGTACAAAGAGCTTATTGTACAACCTGAGGATTCTACTCCCACAAAAATCAAGAATAGCCGTAGGTTTTTCCTGTATTTTAAGGTTAGCTATCATGTATATTAGGCGTGAAAGAACATTAAAAATGCATGCTCTTATTTAGCTATTGTAATGTTGTTACGAGTAATAATAGGACTATCTGGAAGCACCGGAAGGAACTTACGTTCATGCTAAGGTTCCCCGAGATATTCAAGGGAGATTTCGTGGTCGAAAGGAGGGCATGACACAAAATGTCTTATGTGCCATCAACTTTGATTGCTATTTTCCCGAAAGCATTTTCAAGAGGTATTTTCCGTGAAACATACGGGAAACTTGAAATTCATTCCAAATAGTACAGTTATACATCCTAGAATTATGCTTGATAATACTAAAATATCATAGCTAATTTTATTTTATCACGTGTGCTACGGTAATTAACTACCTACCTAGAGTGTTGGCACTTAACATGATAAAAGAAATTATTAAAAACGACACAAACTAAAATTATGGTAATTGGTTAATAACTACATATAAGAACGTATTTGATTTTCAATGCATTTTATAGAATTTTGACAATAAACACTTATATATAATGCTTGATTTTTTTAACTACTTCCAGATTATTATTTTTATTTTTGACACGCATATTGTGTGTGCTGCAATAATTATGACATGTTTAGTTTCTAACATTTGAGATTATTTTCAATTGCACGTGTCGCGGTAACTATGACATGTTTAGTTTTTAAAATTTGAGATTCTTTCCAAAAAAAAAATTTGTTTTAAAAACATCCTAGAACCATTCTTGATATTATAAAAATATAATGTTGCTAACTTCATTTTAGCATATGCATCATGTATGCCACAATTACTAATAATTCATATAAAATGTACACTAAATTTTTGCATAAGACCAATGATGTAATACTCTAAAATTTTCTTTCGCCTGAAGTTTTCAGTCGAATTAAAACTATTTATTAAAAGTATTTTCGATCGAATTAAAAGTATTTTTTGTCGAATTAAAACTATTTTCGGTCGAATTAAAGGTACTTTTGGTCGAATGAATCCACTTTGCTTTGAATAAAAACTTGTGTTGATTTGAGGAGGAATGGGGACTAAAATTTTCGGCCAAATGAAACCTCAAGATTTTTGGAAAGGTATTTTCACGGCTGAAGGATTAAGTCGAATGAAACTTGTTTTACTTCGAATGAATAGTGTCATTTTTACCTTCATATAAATAGTCTCTTTATTTTCTTTTTACCCTATTTGTTCTCGGTTCTTTGTTCCTTTACGGCGGAAATAGAGAGAATAGAAGGCTTGAAAAGCTCATTTCGTACTAAAGCGGTACTTCGAGATATTTTTGTCTAAAAACTTGATTACGATAAGGGATTTTATCGTTTTTTGCTGTGGGAAGGTATTTTCGAAAATCCGAAAACTTATGCTTTGTCCAATTTTGTTCATCATTATTGGTTCATTATTGGTTTGTTTAACTTTTGCTTTCGTTTATTAGATTGCGTACCCTCCTCCATTTGTGCCTTGATGTGCACACCTTTGCAGTTGGACATTTGTGACCGTCAATTTAAGATTGACACTGACTATGTTGAACAACTCTCATTTTGAGAGTGTCCTATGGACATATGTTTGTTATGCTAGAGAGCCAAAGACTCCTAGTACGTTCCGGTAGCACACGTTTGATGTTTGTTTGTTTAGTTTGATATTTAAATCTTATGACCATCATAGTCATCGTATGTTTATAGCATACCCGGCATATAATTGACATGTATTTTGAGTTAAATGCTTAACTTTGTTACTCTAATATCCGATAGTAAGACAAGGTTTGCTTTTTTCCATCTAATATTGTCATTCATTTCTGTTAGTTTTTGCTTGATATCTTGTTATTCAGCTACCTTACTGGGTTATTTGAGCTCAATCATTTTCTTTCCTACCTTGTCTTTGCCACAAGTGAAGATAGTGACAATTGAATGTTATAACAACCTTAGAGTTCTTTGACTTCTGCTTATCATTAAAATTTTTATATCCGTACTTTAAAAATCTTACCCAGATAAAGGTCATTCAATGTAAATGTATTGGAACATTTGCTTAGTCGTTGCACATAGAAATCATTTTGTAAGAGAATATTTTGAAAATGTATTGTAATAGACTTTTGTTATATGTAGAAATACTTTATATTAGAGACTTTTAGTACTCTGTTTATACCATCGCTTTTAAAACTTTAGTAGTATATTTAGAAGTTTGTTGTCAGTCACGGCCTCCCACGGGGCATGGCAAATAATACGCGACACACCAACCAAATGACACATGGTACTTAAAAGTAGTAAGGATTTAAGTTTTAAAAAAGTGGCAACCACCTAAAATTTAGTAATTTTCCTTTCCTCAACCTTTTTCTATATAAATAGTAAAATATAAATACAAAATCACTAATCAATTTGGATATGTTTGGTTTTTAAAATTTAACAACTATTTCTAGATATTAAATCCTTACGTCATGCCAAATTTTTCAACAAATGTCAAATCACTAATTTTACTTTTGCTTCAGTCCCACAACCTTTCTTCAAATTCATTTATCAAGCGATTCTTTATTGTTTCTGTAACGGATATTGGAATACAAATCTTTTGTTAAATTTCATTCAGTGGGTTTGTTGACCTAAGCTCTCTAGTAGAATGAGGCAGCATGCTTGTGTAATCAGCAAACCCATATCACAATACCGATCGGAATGAACATCCAAATTGCAAATTGGTTCTGATTGAAATGTTTGTCTCTTTCAAAAGGACGGAGAGTAATCAGCAAACATAGTAATAAGTCAATAATTGCACAATAGGCAGAGATTACTACAAGATATGTGAGACAAGAAATCCGCAATCCAAACAGAGAAAGTAACAGAACTAGAAATGGACATCTAAGAAACATCACCAACCTCTCAGTCCCTCCTTCATAGTAGTAGCGCACTCGTTTACTTGTGAGAGCAAAAACTTGGCAGTTTGAGGCCCTCCAAGAAAAGCTATCACGATCCGTCGCAAACCTAGGTTTCCCAATAACATAGAGGTAACACAGTAATCATACGAAGCATCAGACTTGTAAGTTTCGCCTCACTCAAATCGGCTCCATGCCATCTTCTTCCTCGTCCTCGTACTCGCCTTCCTCATCGGCTGTAGCATCCTGATACTGCTGATATTCAGACACGAGATCGTTCATGTTGCTCTCAGCTTCAGTGAATTCCATCTCGTCCATTCCTTCTCCAGTGTACCAATGCAAGAAAGCCTTCCTTCTAAACATAGCAGTGAACTGCTCGCTGACTCTCCTGAACATTTCCTGAATCGAAGTAGAATTCCCAATGAAGGTGGAGGCCATTGAGAGTCCTCTGGGTGGAATGTCACAGACACTGGACTTCACGTTATTTGGAATCCACTCAACAAAGTAAGAAGAGTTCTTGTTTTGGACGTTGATCATCTGCTCGTCCACTTCCTTGGTGCTCATTTTACCCCTGAACATGGCTGAGGCAGTAAGGTAGCGCCCGTGCCTTGGATCAGCAGCGCACATCATGTTCTTGGAGTCCCACATTTGTTGGGTCAGTTCAGGGACTGTAAGGGCACGGTATTGCTGGGATCCGCGCGAAGTCAAAGGAGCAAAGCCCACCATGAAGAAGTGCAGACGGGGAAAGGGAATCAAGTTCACAGCAAGCTTTCGGAGGTCGGAGTTGAGTTGGCCAGGGAAGCGGAGGCAGCAAGTGACACCGCTCATGGTTGCAGATATTAAGTGGTTCAAATCTCCAACTACAACAAAGAGATTGAATATAGCAGTAAGTTTGGAGAAACTAACTCGAAACGTAACTGTCAAAATAAAATGCAGCAACGAGCACGACAATTAATTATAGTTGTAATAACCCAATTAATTAATACATTTTGGTAAATAAGCTGCGAATGAGGCTTTATATAGTCACTCTTATTACCAAATATCAAATACATCAGAGCACAACCACGAGCAAATAACATGAAATGAGGCAAAAAAAAACAGGGCGACAAGATTTCAAAGCTACATAAATGCCAATTCTATTAGGGTTGACAGGTGTACAACCCATGTAAATCTTTGACTTTCAAATGGCAATTCAGATAGCATTGCACATGTAGATCCTAAAAAGATAACCAACTTTGCATTATATCTCTTTTCTATAGACCAAAATCTTTCAATGTCATCACAAATGGAAGGGACCACAGGTGGCATAATAGTGTTTGACACCAACCTAAATAAAGTGCAACTTGGACCTACAACACATAACCTGCACCCTACGAAATCAGCAGGGTAATTTGAAACCACCAAACTTTTGTGATATTTTACCCACTCTAATATCATAGTCCAAAAGCAACACCATAAAGTGAGATACATCTGGCAGCTTACTTAGCTAGATTAGTCTAGCGAAAATACTGAAAATTCCACCACAAGAACCGGAAAATAATTAGTGCTAAAGTAGGTTTATGGCTGCTTTTTTAAATAAGTGTATCAATAACCCAGTATGTTTCGCGATGTTGTGAAACGTTTTCCAAAGAGATAAATGATTATTTAATACTCTTATCTTACCTTGCTAGACTTGTATCTGAATTTACTAACCAGAACAAATTAACAAGGAAAAGAAAATATGTAATGCAACTAATAAGCAGCATAAATCAGTAAAGCAACAACTAACAAATCACAGTAAAACACATCTACTACCAGAAAATAAAGAGGAGATACTCACAGCTAGGAGTGGTAAGCTTGAGAGTCCTGAAACAGATATCATACAAAGCTTCATTATCCAGCACCATACATTCATCTGCATTCTCAACGAGCTGATGGACAGAAAGGGTGGCATTGTATGGCTCAACCACAGTATCTGAAACCTTGGGTGACGGGAACACAGAGAATGTGAGCATCATCCTGTCAGGATACTCCTCCCTTATTTTGGAGATCAGCAAGGTACCCATCCCAGATCCTGTACCTCCCCCCAGCGAGTGGCACACTTGAAATCCTGCAAAAAGAATTTACAGTTTTACAATTGATCAACATAGTCTCAATGGTGCTTCTTAAAATTCTGATTGAACAGGCCATTTAGTGAATCACAAGTTTCTAAAAACACTTCAAGAAATAACTCCCAAAATTTGATTCACTTAAGGAGATGAACTAGCCAAAAACAACTAGAAAGGATAGTAGAGAACATTTCCAAATGTCAAAGGGATAAGAAAATAACGCGTTGCAACTCTGAAGAAAACAACCAAATAAGCTCCAGCAAAATCAATGTCCCTTGTTATACTTTTTACCATGCCTATTAGTGCATCCGTGCAAGTGCATAGACAGCTTATATGCAATTCTTTTAATAACTTACATAGCATGCATCGCATGCCTGCATTTCACTAATGGCATTGTTGTGATTCTACAAAAGTCACGATCTAATGCATTATGTACAAGCTTTCAACACTATAGTAAAGACTAGTTGCTGTGGCACAGCAATGCATGTGCAATTAAAAATGAAGGTGCAAATCTTAAAAAAAGTGGAAGTTGCTTCATTATAAAGGTTCTGATAAACTACATTTTTCAACATGAGCATTTCATTTCTAAAAAATGTCATGTGTCGCATTCTTAGTGTTTAACACCAATTACTTAGCAATCGTCATTATATATATATATATATATATATATATATATATATATATATATATATATATATATATATATATATATATATATATATATATATATATAAGGTATAGAAGTGTAGATGAGTGATCTATTCCTTCCTTTATGCATACTACCTAACATGTTCCCTCTTAAAGTTGTCCCAGTAGGTAGAATGCTCAACCAGAAGTCCAAAAAGTTCGGTTATACCTTGCAGACAGTCACAGTTTTCAGCTTCCTTCCTCACTACATCAAGAACAGAGTCAATAAGTTCTGCACCCTCAGTGTAGTGTCCTTTTGCCCAGTTATTTCCAGCACCAGACTGACCAAAAACAAAGTTATCAGGCCGGAAAATTTGGCCATAGGGACCAGTGCGAACACTATCCATGGTGCCAGGCTCCAGATCCATGAGCACAGCACGAGGAACAAATCTCCCACAGGAAGCCTCATTGTAGTAGACATTCACGCGCTCCAGTTGCAAATCTGAGTTCCCAACATACCGTCCGGTAGGATCTATGCCGTGCTCGTCGCAGACAACCTCCCAGAACTTTGATCCGATCTGGTTACCACATTGTCCACCCTGAACATGGAGAATTTCTCTCATCTTTTACTGAAATTCACAATAAAACAAACTTAGATCACAAAAAATGGATGCATATGTGATACAAAGTAAACCGGATCATATTAAAAAGATCACAAGAAATTCAAACTAAACACCAATCAACTAAATTCCACTAAAATAACTACCAAAAAATTGAAAGAAACACTAGGTTTTAAGAATCAAAATTTCGTACAGCTGCAAGTTAAAATCCATAAACATGAAACAGATTACAATAAAATATAATAGGTCCAGAACAAATCATGGATCAAAATATAAAAACAATTTCACCCACAAAAGTAATAGAGTCAAACATCAAATCACAGCTTGATTTTCATGGGTAAATCAGGATAATCCAAAGATCTATTAAAATATGAGACACGATCTTCCAAAACCTTGTAGATCACACAAAGTATCACAAGAATAAAGCCGTTCGCAAAGCTGGCAAACCAAACAGGGAAATAGCACACCGGTTGCAATGCGATTCAGAATTCCACCAAACAGTTAAAAAGTCGTCGATGTGCCGTGCTTAATTCAGATCTCTCACGTAAGCAGTCATTTCAGATTTCTTGTTCATTATAATCAGATCACTCTTCCGAAGAAGTCAACAACAATTTATCGATCACTACAAAAGTTACACCGCAAAAAGCCCAAGAAATCACACGAGTTACATCTATTATACAAGCAAAACAATGAACTGCAATCCAAAGTGGAAACAGGGAAGTCGGACATTCAAACGCCTATATATCAAGCATTGTCAACAAATCAACAATAATCAGAACAACTTCCAAGCACTTCAATACTAGAACGAAGCAAATCAACATCAACATTCAATAACTTGAAAGGTATTTCACCAGATCTACATGTCTATCACCAAAACAACTGCAAAAAAGGGAGCGCATATCTTTCCATGCACTCGCTTTCTCGCTAAAGAGTGCATCAACGACAAAACATAAATCTTTTAGCAACAAACCGGGTGGAAAGGCATAACCAAAACGTGGAGAGTAGAGATTCTTTACCTTTTGGAATTGAAAGAGCGATGGATCAGGAGAAATGGCACTGGAAAGAGGGGAGAGAGTGGAGTGGAGTGTGCGGGAAAATGCGCACTGGCCTGCACTTTTTTTATATTGGGGGGCGGGGGGACTGAGATCTGACGGTTCTGGTTCTTTCCCTCCTATTTGTATGCCAGCCGTTGGATGCCGTCAGATTTTGGAGAGAGACGGTTGGGATGTGGTTTTGTTGGGGAGGTAAAGACGGGATTTTGAGTGTTTTGAACTAGGAAGGAGATGAGAGGTCTTTGTTACTGACGGGTATGCCCTTTGCTTAATGACTGCATTGCCATTCCGTTTGAATTCTTTTAGGGGTAAATCGCACTAAACCTCCTAAAGTTTGTATCATTTCCTTATCTAGAACCATGTGGCTTCAATCTCAACACTTAACACCCATACATTTGAAAATTGAAAAAAGGTAGACGGCAGTCCACGTAGAGGAGCAAAAATGTCTTTACAAGACAACCACACCCAACAGACCAATCGTCGTTACCCCCACCAACCACCTCTTCCCCTACAACCCTATAGCTGTAAACATTGTCTGCCCACCCCTTCCCCACCCCCACCCCCACCCCCACCCCCACCCTAGCCCTAGCCCCCAATCCCTGCCCCTCTAACCTAACCACCACACAACACCTTTGTTCCCTCCCCCCATCACCCATAGTTGATAGTCCCCCAACTTTGATTTCCCATCAACCTACACATACCCTACACACACTGTCACCCCTCGACCACATCTCCACCTTTTTCGCTCTCTTTTGATTCACACACGCATACACATATTGTAAAACCATCTCTCTCTCTCTCTCTTTTAATTCACACACACCAGCACACTGTGAAACCCATCTATCTCCAAATTCAAACGTAAACACTGTAAACCCATCTTTCTCCCTTGATTCACACGCATGCACGTGCGCACACGCGCATGGACCCGTCCGCACACATCACACAGAGACGATGAGTGGCTGATAAAAGGTGATACGTGGAGGTCAATGGTGGAGTACAAACCACTGGGCACCGGCATTACTGCAGCAGGGCTGCAGTGATTTGGTGGCCATGATCCGATTATGGTGGTGCGATGCAAGGGTCACAAGTAGGCAAGGCAATTAGATCTGCACTCGACAGATCTCTCACCCACCCTGCCCTGTTAAAAGTGGGTTAGTTTGACTTTGATCAGGTAATAGGGCAGATATGATATTCTTTTTTAAAATCCGTAGCGGGTTAGGGCCGGGTATGGTATTCTCTTTAACCAGCCCCAGTATCTAACCCTCCCCACCCCATTATCCTTACCCTATACACCAGCCAATCTCAGTCGTATATATATATATATATATATATATATATATATATATATATATATATATATATATATATATATAATCCCCAAGCCCTAAATTTTCTATCTTCTCTTCTTACTGTCGTCCTAGATAACACTACCTCTTTTTTTCCCCCTCTTCCCCACCACGTCATCATCCACCTCCACCTCGAGGACCACTGTCCTCCTATCCACCGTACCATCGACGTCCACCTCTACCTCTTCCCTCACCATCGGCATCCACCCCTACCTCGGCTACCACTATCCACCATTCCTTCTATAAGAGCAAGGAGAAGTCAAAGGGGATGGAGCTATACAAATAACCTTGGAGCTTCCATTCGAGACTTATTCAACGTCAATAGGAAAGATTGGCTTAGAAGAACCTTCTTATGGACATGAATCTCCAGCTACTTTGTTTTTATGTAAGTGTAAGCAGAAGGTGCTCCTGTATTGTAATTCTCTTTTAGGGGTAGGGACCTACGTTAGCAGGGACCGAGGCAGACAATCCCGATGCTGCTTAAGTTTCATTTCCTCCCATTTTGAGGAGCCAATATAGATTG
This sequence comes from Escallonia herrerae, assembly GCA_033070095.1. Lineage (NCBI taxonomy): Eukaryota > Viridiplantae > Streptophyta > Magnoliopsida > Escalloniales > Escalloniaceae > Escallonia > Escallonia herrerae. The sequence goes on along the minus strand of JAVXUP010000433.1, from coordinate 34,787 downwards.
TTTGTAAGGAATTAATTTCATCTTGTTAGCTCATTTGAACTGTTCTCTTGTCTGCCTTAATTGTTTCCTTTTTGTTCATGAAACTAGTGCATTTTGGTGGGACCATTTGTCTTGACTAAAATGAGTTTTTTCTTCTTTTTTTTCAAAATTCCATCTGTCTTGCCTTAGAGAGTTCCGTGTGTTTCATAGACTAACACTCTTTCTCTTCTTCTTGTTCCTTTTTGTTCTTTTAATAATTTTCATAATTTGAATTCTTTGAATGCTATTCGGGGAGGATTACATCTCCAAAAAAAATTTAGTTCCTTTAAGATTATAGAGCCTTCACTATATGTAAAACATAGTTGTTTGTACCATAGGTTATAGAGCCTTCATTACATAGCGTATGTTCCTTCAAGATTAACAAGCACCATATATTTTTGCTCTTTCACGTGATGTATGGCCATCATAGAATATAAAGCCGGAACTGGACTTGCGAGGCCCATTCTTATATATAAGAGGGAAGAAGATTTGGGGGCTTCTCTGTTATAGTAACTCTTTGCTTCTTGTGTTGCACAAGGCAAAACCTTTGTTACATATCCAGTAATTTGTATACAAGTAAAATCTGGACAGTAATTGCAATAATTTTGTGTTTTCAGTAATTTTAGTGATTTCATTGATTTGTAATTTGGAAGTTATTTTAGCTATTTCAGTAATTTTAGTAACTATTTTAGTGATTTTGGACCTTAATTTGATTTGTTTTACTTTCTTCTTTTGCAATACATTTTTGTAGATTGCACAGTAACAAATTCTCAAAACGGGGCAGATCTATGTGGGCTTTTACCATAAAAAAAGTATCTAGCAAGGTCGGATTTTTCAAGAGTCTACCGGATCAGGGATGGTATTCTCATCCCTTGACCCAGGGGTGAGGATTTAAACCGTTGAAACCGAATCAACCAATCCGTCTATATCTAAACCGATCTAAAAATCAATCGGTTCAGTTTTTTTTTTCCAAACAGTACATTCGATTCAGTTGGTTTGGTTCGTATTTTTTTGGGATTGTATAAACTGAACCAACCGTATATAATATAACATTTCTATATTTTCACCTAATCCTAGTTATTTTTTATTAATGCTAGTTTTCTAACCACTCATATAAAATAAGATAAACCCTAAATCCCTGATGTAACACACATTTTTCACTCGCCGCCTACATCTCACTAAGTATTATCAATTATGATAAAGAGATTCAATCTTTTTAGAGATTATTAGCATGTATAAGTGATTAATTATTGGGTCTAACTTGTCCAAAATTGAATTTGGCCCAAACCGATCCGTTTAACCAGCAGAACTGAACCGTTGAAACCAAACCGTTCAACCACAATTCTTTTTTTTTTTTTCAAATCTAGGTTGGTCGGTTCGGTTGGTATTCAACCTCCAAACCGAACCAACCGAACCAACCGAACCGTGCTCACCCCTACCTTGACCTAATGGAGGGGTGAGGTATAAAGACTACCGGGGCATGTTCAGATTTCATAAGATCTGCATCTGACCCTTCTCATTGCCATTCTTAATTGCAGGAGGTAGCCTAGTGATGATGTGACTTTGGCGTCGAGGGGTTGTGAGGGGCAGACTATATGTGATGGGAGGAGGTGGATATGTGGGGTTTCACCAAGTGTTAGGTGTTTGGGGCTTGGTAGGAAGGGTGGCGGGGTCAAACAAAGTTGTGGGGGGCTGGGAGGTGGGTAAGAAGTGGTGTCGATGATGTAATGTTGGGTGTTATGTGTGTGCTTGTCTTGAAAAGGCATATTTGCACCTGTGTGTGAACGTTCGTCCACCTTATTTTTAACGAAAGATGACTCTTGGTTTTATTGAAAGAAATTTAAAATGTTAAGGTGTTATATGATGAAAATGAAATTATGGGATTTTAGGTGAAAATACATGTAAACTTTATGAAGTTTAGTGCAATTCATTTTTGTTTTAAATGATGGAGTAAAAGAGTAAGGGTATATAACTTTAGGGGGTTTACTTCAAACTTTTCAATGATTTCCTATTAAGTGTGTTTGATGATGTTTAAACTTGTATCACTTGAAAAATTGATTCTTGTAAAAAGTAGACCCATTTTTATGTCGACAAGAACTTAAGCGTTGCTTAATACAACTAAAATTTAAGTGCTGAACACTTAAGTGCTGAATGTGCAAAATCAAAAACCTTGAGCTGCTAATTTTTTTCTACTAAAAAAATAAGTTAATCTATTTGCTGAAGAGTTCCATTTTCTAAATTTGTCAAGTTTACCAAAATCATTTATTTGTGTATGTTTTCTATATTTTTTGTTGCAAAAATGGATTGGTTGTGTTGGTGGCAGTGGTGGAGGTAGTGGTGGAAAGTTACTAATAATGGTGGTAGTGGTGGTGTTTGAAGATATAGTGTTGATAATTTTGGTGGTGGCAACAGGCAGCGTCCTGGTGCTCATGGTGTTTGTTGTAGTGTGGTGAAGGTGACGGTGTCTTCATGGTGGTGGTAGCGTTGGTGGATGGCATGTTGGTCTGGTGGTAGTGCTTGCAGCTAGGTTGGGACATAGTGGCTGTGGTGCAATTGTATTGTGTTAGAGATGGTGTTGTCAGCAAATTATTTGTGACGACATCATGGTGGTAATTATTCATTTTACATAAAATTCTTTTCAATAACTTTTGAGCATCTCGCTTAAAATTAAGCGATAAGTTCCTAACATAAAATTTTGGTCTACATTTATAGGACATAGTTATTTAAGTGATAAAGATACAAACCTAATAAAATTTACTCCCTCCGTCTTATATAATTTGATCAACTTTTTTTAGCATGTATATTAAGGATTTAAGTGATATATTGTGTGTTTCTCATTTTACCCTTTAGAAAGAGGTGGGGAAGAAAGTGGGTCAGGAAAGAAAAAATAGGTTAGTGAAGTATTAAATGTGAAAAGAAAAAATGAATAAAAAAGTGTAAGAAAGTAGGTCAAGACAGAGAAAATTAGCTGATGGAGATTTAAATCTGGAGAGGAAAATAAAGAAAAAAGTGTAAAAAGAGTAAGTATGTAAAAGTACATACAAAATCTTTCTTAATTTAAAAATGAGCAATTTGTGGACGGCCCAAAAAAGAAAGTTGATCAAATTATGTGGGACAGAGTGAGTACTTAATTGAAAATTATTAAATATTTTAAGTTTCAAATGCTTAATTACATTATCAAACACATCCTTACTTAACACGTAGAGATAATATCACTAAACAATTGAAAATATAATCAAAGAAACAATTTTCACAAAGTGGACACCCCTATCCGAAATGCTAAACATTTGTATCAAGTTTGCCTATCGTTGCGATTTCGTGACCCTAATTATCTATTTTGGCTCACATGACAATTTCATATTTTTGAAAATGTCGATCTTACCCTTAAGACACTAAATATGTATTTTATATGCATCTCTTGTCGACCTACAGGTCTAGATTCTTTATTTTGATGATTCCAAGTCTGTTATCAAATGATTAATCTAACTGTATCATTAAGTATGATTTTAGGAAATATCATACTCGAACAACGTGAATATCTCCTTTACTGAAGACTTTGCACTTAGACTAGATTACTACTTTATTTGTAATTATTATAAGCTGGCCTTTTTAAAAAATCAACCTGAAAATCAAAAAGATTGGACTGTCAAAGATTTTTTCATTCGAATGAATTCGTTTCATTCCTACATTGTTTTTTTTTTGTTCAAAACCATTTTCCTTTGAATGAAATTTATTCAATCGTTTCTTTGAGAGAATTTGGTTTTGTTCAAATGATTTTATCATCCGAACAATTCTCAAAATCATCCGAATGATTCCATCAACAACTTTGTTTTTTTTGGATCAACATTTTCGTTTGAATGTTTCCATAAGTCATTCAATCGTTTCTTTCAGTGGTTTCAATTTGTTCAAAAGACGTTTTAATTTGAACGATCCTCCATTTCATTCGAACGATTCTCAATATCATTCAAACGATTCTATCATACTACTTGATCTTGCTTGAATCTATTTTTCATCCAAATGAATCTCGTTTACCTTCGACTGATTCTTTCAGAGACTCAGAAGTTACTTTATTTCTCATTTTCATCCGAATGAATTTGACATTCATTTAATTGATTTCTTCAGAGTAATTTAAATCTTTCTGGTATGCAATTCATGCGAACGATTTCTAAAATCATTCGAATGATTCTATTTAAAATATTTTCTATCTTGTCCCATTAAATGTTATTCAACTGTCATATCTTCTTGAGTATAAAAGGGATTCTTAGAGAGTTTATTACTCACTTTTCCAATCTCGTAAAATCTCTCTCATCTCTCTCTCAAAAAACACTCTCAACATATCCGTACATCTTTACAATACTTGTGTAGGAGATTATTTTTTGAGATCTTGTCAAGCAAGCTTCTTGGTTAAGTTCTTTGAGATTCAGATCTTCTCACTTAATAAAACTTAGCTCATTTGTTTTTCATTGTAATATCTACTCTTTGAGGAGTGTAAGTTTATTTCAGTTGTAATCTTCTTTTCACTTGTAATTGCTGAAAAACTTGAACAGATTTTTGAACTGTACCGAGGTTTGAGCTAGCACCCGAAGTTAGCTAAATATTGGAAGGCTCGAGTAGGTCTCTCTTGTGTGTAGTGCTTAGGGACTAGATGTAGGCAGGTGGGGGCGAACCAGTATAAGTTTTTGTATCGATCTTTAATCACAATTATCTTGTGAGTTAAATTGTTTAAATTTTTCCTCAGATCTGTAAATAACTATTCACGCTCTCCCTCTTGGTGTATTTAGGGACCTCCATCTCTTTCTATCTCTTTACCTTGTCTCTCTTTCTCTACTAGTTTTGATCTCATGCATTGCACACGGGAACAACGACTATCAAAATACTTATTGAGAGACCTACTATTTGTATGCCTAATAACAATTACAAAATTGATAGTGACAATAAGTAATCAAAAATTTATTTTTTACATTTTTAAAGGAGTTCTCCTATTAATTTTTTTCGTTAGAAATGAACTTGAGTAATCATTGTTTATTTTTAGTGTCAAATGAATATGAAAAATAGTGTATGAAATAATAGAAATAGTCTTTCCTAACTCTACAAGAAAAGATAGATTTAGCGACGAAATTTTAGCGATGGAATGTTTTCTGTCGCCAAAAGCTCTTTCAGCTACGGGAAACGCCATCAATAAAAATTCGTTGGTAAAAAGTTTTATCGACGAAATATTACGTCGGTTTCGTCAATAAAAACCTTTGTCGACGAACTTTTAACAACGGGCTTTTAATGACAGGAATCCCGTCGTTAAATATTTTTAGAGAATTTATAATTTTTGAGGGTTTTTTAATATTTTTTAGACGACAGAATAATAGCGTTGTTAAAAAAAATCCGTCTGATAAAAATTTCTTTGACCGACGGGCTTTTAGCGACGGGTTTTATCCGTCGCTAAAAGTCCTTTAAGTAACAACTCTACATTTTCTCTCTCCCCGCTTCTATATCTTTCTGTCGTTTGACAGTTTGACCCCTTTTAACCCACCATTGATTTAACCTACGGTGAGCCTCCCTCACCGCCGATGACAACCCATTGACGCTGCGCCACCTCTGGCGACACCGCCTCCGTCTCCGACCACTCATTCCCCTTTCTCCGGCAGAGCTGCCACTGCAAAGGTTTGTCCCCCCTACTCGATTGATTAGATTAATTTCAGGTGTCTTGAACAAATTGAACTCACTCGAAGATGATGAAACCAGATATGTTCTTGCATTACTAATCAAAACACTAACTCATTAATCTGACAAGATTTGGTGATTGTTCTTGCATTAGTTAAACATTAATTTTCTCTAGCTTTTGTTATGTTGTCCTTATTTGGTGATTGTTCTTGCTTTAACGGGAAGACACAACAAGGTGGTTTACTCATCTTTCACACCCAATGTCTAGTTTCTTTTCTTTAATTCCATTATAGTTTCTTTTGATACTTTGGTTTCTTGGTTGTGGGAAGCAATGAGAGATGGATAATAGATGGAAAAACAAACAGTTGAAAATTTGGAATCCAAAATGTATGCATCTAAACTTTGAAATGCAGCGTATTAGGTGTGGAAGAGTATCATTCTTTTCATTGTATGCTTTGATCATACCTAAAATACTTCAGTATATGTTCTTGACAACTACAGTAATACAGTCATGGTGATTCCGTTACTTCTCTCACAAAGTGAAAATGTTTCTTGTCTCACAAAGTGAAAATGTTTCTTAGTTAGTTGGTTCTCAAAAAACCAAAAAATAAGAGGTATACTGTTAACTCTTACCAGTTTTAGAATTCTGTGAAAAATGTCATCCTTTGGGCATTTCTGTTTTAGATGTTATTGTTTACACTCTCATTTTGGACTTTTAAACTCCATAGGCACTTTTGATGACTTACTAGTCTTTAAGTGAAGAAAAAAATGTGATTGGCAGTGCATGTGGAGTTTCAGAGGACAAACATTGAGTGCAAATATCAGTTTTCTTTCATGAATCCCGTGCATCATCTACTTATAAGAAAGGCATAATCCTTTGTACAACAATTGAGAAATTAGCTGATGAGCCCCTCAACTTTATCTTGAATATAATTTTTTCCCCTCCACTTATAAGTGACGCACTGCATTCTCCTTCTGGGTTAGTGAAATACCGCATCAAAGCTAGCTTAAATTTTAGAGGAGAGGGAAAAGAAATGATTTTCGAAAGTTTAAGTGTTGTAAACTGCTCAAAAAGGTTTTCCTAAAGAAATTCACTTTGCACGCCATTTTGTGGCAATTAATTGGATAGAGTTAAAAATGTGCGGTATTTCGTTAATTGTGAAGGGGCTACTTAATGCATCATTTGTTAGTCTTTGAGAGAAAATAATAGCACCCAAAGTAAAGTACAAGTCGGCAGCTAATTTTTCCTGTAAGAATTCAGCTTCGAGTGAAACCACCTTGTTTTGTCCTTATGAGTAGCAAATGGTTATATCAAGAGTGTCGCATATGTACACGTATGTTGCCCTCGTCCTAACTTTTCGGTTATAGCTATGTAATCTACCAGTTGAATTATCTCGTAGTAGGGCTAAGTTATGCATGGAGTGCTATTGGGGTACCTTTATATGCTGATAGGATGACCGAAGAAAGAAAGAGAATATTATATGCTAATTATGTATTGAAATTAGTACTGAGAAGGACCCTATGGAGGAATTCGAATTGTTGGTGGCCAAGAACAATGAAAACATTATCAACTGATCCCCATTAGAGTTCAGCACCAATGAAAACCTTTAAGGTGTCACATATGCAAGGTGTTTGGGCAGTGTTTCAAAAATGGCTATAGTAAATGCTTATAGTATAGACCTCTGCACCTTTTGCTGATGGTGCCAATGTCTGGAAGACTGTGAGCAGAAGACGCAATCAGTGACCTGTAAATCCTGTTAGTCATGTGATAAAGAAAGAAGAAAATAAAGCCAATAAGTAGCAGAGATGCATTTATTTCATGTGCAAATGTTTCCATAAAACTTACATGACCTAGAGGATGTGCAAAAACTAGACATAGATTGAATCGGCAAGGTGAGGACAAACCACAATAGTATATTATTAATATGATATTCTTATAAAAAAAAAATTGACCTTTAGAATTTATTTTGGCTATATCTTTTAGTGAATTTTAAATGATCCCATGTATAATAAAGTTGTTAGAAGTGGTAGATGCAATAAAATAAACATTTACCAAAAGCTAAAATAATTCAAGTGCATCGAACATGTGCATTTTGAACAATTTTTTCCCGTTTGAACGTTGATTATTTGTTTGATAATTTTAGGTTGTTAATTGTGCATTTGAGAATTGTGATAATTGATTGATGATTTTAGGTTGTTAATTAATGATTTTAGGTTGTTAGTTATGCATTTGAGAATTGAGATTATTAATTGATGATTTTAGGTTGTTAATTGATAATTTTAGGTTGTTAATTGATGATTTTAGTTGTAATTGTGCATTGAGCATTTGAGATATTGAGATCGTTGACGGAGGATGGGACCCCATTGGATTGAATGTGTGATTTTTATTAATTTTTATTTCATTGAGCATTTGACAATTGAGAATTGAGATTATTGACGGAGGATGTGACCCAATTGGATTTATAGTGTGTTTTTTCATTAATTTTTATTGCATTGAGCATTTGAGAATTGAGATTATTGACAGAAGATGAGACCCAATTGGATTGAGATACCTGTTAGTAGCACAGCACACAGACACGGACACCACGTCCGATCGACGCCGACACTGAAATTTCATATTTTGACTTTATACTTGTGGACACCTCTTCAATAGGTGTCTGGCACCTCTTTAATGGGTATCCGACAATTAAAAAAATCAATGTCTTCTGACACCGCTGAGATGTGTCGGACACGTGTCGATGAGGTGTCGAGGTGTCGGTAGGTCACGGACACCGCGTCCGATCGACACCAATACTGAAATATCACATTTTGGCTTTATACTTGTGGACACCTCTTCAAGAGGTGTCCGGCACCTCTTCTTCGATGTCTGGCATTTAAAAAATAAATCAATATCTTCGGACTTGTCCGGAGGTGTCGGACACTATACCGACACCTTATATGAGGTATTGAAATTGAGATTGTTGACTGTGCATTGAGAATTTGAGAATTGAGATTGTTGACGGAGGATGGGACCCAATTGGATTGAGATATCTGTGAATTAGTTGAATGGTTGGTTGTTGAATTTAGATGAATTAGGTTAACGCGACATTTTTAGCACCCCTTAGAATCTCATCATAACTCCAGCACTAGCTATAATACCCTAATTAGTCCTGATTAACCCTAATGAACCCAATTAATCATAATTAGCTCTAACGAGCCTGATTAGTTTTAATTAACCCTATGAACCCAATAAAAATTAAATTAGCTGTAATTACTCCAAATTGATCCTAATTAACACTAAGTGGTTTTAGACAATTATATCCTTGACTTACGATGAAAAATAAATTACAGTAAGTGGTTTTAAGTGTGTTAGTGCCACCACATGGTGGTGGAGGTGGTGGTGGCAGCAGCGCTGTACGGGGTAGCAAAATCGACAGTAGAAGTGGTGGGGTGGTCAAGTAATGGTAATGATGGTAGTGGTAATATTAAGGTATAACAGGGTATAATTGGTGGTCGTCAATTGACGCCAATAGTAATATTGGTGGCAGTAGTGGTGGCAATGGTGGTGGCGGCAACAGTAATGATGGTGGTGGTGATGGCGATAGTGGTGGTGGTGGCATTATTGGTAGCTATGGTGGCTGTGTCGGTGACAGTGGTGGGGGTGGTTATGGTGGCAGTGGTGGTGGTGGTTGGCGGCAGTAGTGATACCGGTAGTGTGGCAGTAGTGGTGATGACTGTGGTAGTTGTGTCAGTATTGGCGGTGCTGGTGGTGGTGGCGGTGATGATGGCAGTGGTGGTGGCGACGATGGTAGTTGTGGCAGTAGTGAAGGTGGCAGTAGTGGTAGGGGATGCAGTGGTAGTGGTGGTGGTAGTTGTGGTGTAGCGGTGGTGGTGGCAGTAGTGGCAGCGATAGTGGTAATTGTGGCATTACTGGCAGTGTTGGCAGTAGTTTTAGCGGTGGTTGTGGCGGCAGTGACAGTGGTAGTGGTGGTGGCAGTGGTGGTAGTGGTGGTGGTGGCGGCGGTAGCGGTAGTGTTAGCGTGGCGGCAGTTGTGGTGGTGACAGTAGTAATGGTGGCAACATGGTGGTGGCAGTAGTGGTGGTGGTGACAGTAATGGTGGTGGTGACAGTAGTGGTGGTAGCAGTGGTGACAGTGGTGGTGGTGACAGTAATGGTGCCGGTGGTAGTAAACGTGGTGTGGCGGTACTGGCAATGAAGATGGTGGTGGTTGATTCATCATTGTAGAGATCCAGAAAAACGGGTAAGATCGGTAAATAATTACTTTCAATTCAAGTAAATTGAAATCCCATGAAATCCGACCATTTTTCATCAGATTTCACATTATAGAAACAAATCCAATCAAACAAATCCCATGAAATCCAATTCTAATTCCCTTTTTAATGTTCCAAACAACAAAATTTGAGGATTTGAAATGAAATTCCATCAATTCCATGGTTCCAAAAACACTCTAATTAGCTATAGTAATCCTTATTAACACTAATTAGCCCTAACATAACCCAAATTAAGCCTACTTAGCCCTAATTAGGACCAATCAACATTACTCCACAAAATTAAATCCTAATTAGCTCAAAATAATCCTAATTAGTCCTAATCAACCCTAATTAGCTATAATTAGCTCAAGGTAATCCTTATTAACATTGATTAGCCCTAACATAACCTAATTAAGCCTAATTAGTCCTAATTAGGACTGATCAACACTACTCTGCACAATTAAACCCTAATTAGCTCAAAATAACCCTAATTAGTCCTAATCAAGCCTAATTAGCTCTAATTAGCCCAAAGTAATCCTCATTAACACTAATTAGCCCTAACATAATCTAATTAAGCCTAATTAGCCCTAATTAGGACTAATCAACACTATTCCGCACAATTAAACCCGGCTATTAGCTCAAAATAATCCTAATTAGTCCTAATCAACCCTAATTAGCTATAATTAGCCCAAGGTAATCCTTATTAACACTAATTAGCCCAGAGATGGTTCAATTACTCATTGTTTATAAACTCTGCATTCTTTATATTTGTTGTTGTTTTGGAAAGTTCATTGGCAACCAGTTGGTTCAACTTGTTACCAACGAATTCTATTTAAAGTGAAATTGGTAACATATGCAACGATCTTTCTATAGTTTTGATATTTCGAAAAGATTCTTGCATATGTTATCAATTTCTGAACGCATGCATGCATAAAAATCCTTTGTTCCCGTTCAATGTTACTTATTACAAAGTAATGCCTTGTAATGAGCCATTGGATGTCCAGTTTGGACAATTTGGAAAAGCTACGTGTTTATAAAATAGTGTTTCAACTCATGCTCTGTGTTCTATGTCGTGGATATTTGGTACACGTTCACTTGTGTTTCTCTGGGTGCATACTAATCTAGTGTTCTAACATCTGTCAAACCTTGCAAGCCAAGGTTAGATGAATGTTAGAACACCTAATCGATGTCATGTACTTGGAGAAATGCGGGGCGGTACTGCCGAATTTTTCGCAGACATAGGACTAAGCATGAGTTCTTCACTGTTTTATAAACATGTGCTTTTCTGAATGGAATATGACCACTACCTATTAGAGAATGGAGGTAAAATATATAGACATGTTGTCACATTCATCCATTCATATTTACATCGACTCTGCCTAATGATTGGTCATAATTGAAGGTAGTATACAGTACGATAATTCAGTCGTCATGTCGGTCGATTGAAGTTGGATAAAAAGGAAGAATGCTGACGAGTTTGAGGATCGTGTTGACGAATTTCTCGACTTCGCTTATGCACATCTTGCACATGTTGACTTTGATAAGATAAGGTGTCCGTGCGGTAGATGTGAGTTGTTGCATTAGAGAAAAAGAATTAAAGTAAAATGGCATTTTGTCGATACGGTTTTATGGGTGGATACACAAGGTGGACGCAGCACGAGGAAACAATAGTATTGTCGTCAAACTTGGCTAGTCAAACTGAAGTTAGGGAGGAGGCACGGTATGATTACCGAGATATGATTACGGATGTTGGGCATGCTAATGTTGACTAGGGTAACGACGGTGGTGACGACAGTCCCCAACTGCTGAACGAGGGGGCTCATCAGTTTTATGAGTTATTGAGAGCTGCGGAAGAGCCGCTGTGGGATGGAGCTCCAAAACACACATGTTCTAGAAGTACATGTGGATAATCAGGTGAGGACGAAGATTGGCATTCTTGTGAAGGGCCGATTCTTCGAGCCACGCCTGTACTGGAAGGACTGGATAATTCTACGAGGGAGTCCCTATGGGAGGAGTGGTTGATACGTTGAAGTATTTTTCTGCGATAGTATTTGTTTAATGTGTTTAATTAGAATTTAATATTTAAATTAATTTGTGTTATTGAATGCCTTGCAGGAGGGGTTCACGTTTGACTCGCCTGATCAGCAGGTGCTGGGGCAGCAGACCTTCTTTGCTTATATCGGCAAGAATTACTGCCGATGGCTCCACGACGCACCGGACCGGGCAAAAAAGATGCTGCCCGAGGGTGCCCTGATGACGGAGATGAAGACATATCCCCCACATTGGATATCTCTGACTGTATGGGGGCAGATGATAGATCGGTGGGTTGCAGATCCAGGTTAGGACGCCAAGAGTAAGAGCGGGGCCGAGAATAGAGAGAACAGAGATCCGACGCACACGGGGGGTTGGTGGCACACGACATCGTCAGACACATGAATGCGGTCTCGCACCCGGATCGAGAGGAGGATGAGGTCGTAGCTCTGACGTATAGTCAGACGCACGTGAGGAAGAAGGACAAGGACGAGGCGCACCGGGAGGGCGACTATATTACATATATTGCCCGGCGGATCGACGTAAGTCAATTTGTTTAAGTTGTTAATTTTTTATCTTTCTATTCAATGTTTGTTACGTTAATTAATGCACTAACATATCTTTAAATCACTGTTCTTTTAGGCCTTGTATGAGCAACTTCGGGGTTCGAGCAGCAGTCCGGATAGCCATCAGCGTCCACTAGTACGGTTGTGAGTATTGGGGCATTGGAGCGATGGCTGAATACACCAGAGGTCGTCAATCTGCCCAAAGGCCACATACACAGCTTGCTTAACACGACTAAACGTGTCATGATAGGATCGTCCCCACCCCTTGTTGCCCCTCCATAAACACTGACTCCTCCGCGTCCGTTGGACAAAGAGGAGATCCAGCGCATTGCTACGGTGGTGTTAAGGATGATCAGGGAGCGGGAGCAGGATCAGCAGGGCACCCTGCTGGACATGCCGAGCCGGCCCCGGATCAGCAGGACTCAGATTCGGGATCGACAACCCCTGATGAGCCCCTTCTCGTGCCCGGTCCCAGCTTGTCCCCCACACTCGGCTTATACTCGATCTTCTCCCATCCCCTAACCAGCTGTATTCGGTTTCCGGCTTATACATTATGAGTTTTTTTTACAATAAATATTTTTTAAGGTAAATAAGACCAAGAGATCCGACTAGAAAAAAAACCAAAGAAATAGAAGAAGCTTGCTTTTTTCCTTACAAGAACAACCAACCATCTCTATCTGAAGCTCTGCGCCATTTGGTCAACCTCTTAAAGCTCGCTTTTAGTTAATTAAGAGTAAGGTTCAAAGTCTTTTTATATTTTATATGATTGTAGTATTTAGGTTCTATGTATCTTAGTCTTCTTCGAAAGTAACCTGACTACTTGTATAACCAAAAAGACAGACATTTGTTATCTATATCAAATTCTCTTGATTGACTTTTAAAACAAATACAATTACTATTTGAAGTAAGATGAAGAGGGAGACATATCAGACATGGATGAAGACTATAAGAAAATGTAAATACTAATGTGTTATTGGACTAGATGAGATTGAATTATGAGTGGGTGTAAAGTTGCCCCAAAAGTAGAAAGCATGAGCCAAAAAAGGCTAATGGCCAACTAATAAAGGCCAAAAATCTTGTCTTTTTAATTGTTTATTTTTTTGAATTGAAATTTTTTTGCTGTTACCCGAGTTATAACAAGATAGCTACAGTTCTTTTTTATAGTAACAATTAATAGTCGTTAAATACATGTAGTGATATTTCTGTTAACACAATTATTGACAATTTTTTAAACATTTTTTACGTCACCAAGTAATTATCACTAAAGACATTTAACAGCCATTAACTATCGCTATACGGTGGGTTGTAACTATCTTTTTACAACCCAAATAGTAGCCAAATATTCCTTTCAAATTTCTTATGGCAATAGGTTACGAAGAAAGCTCTAGATACATTTGAAAAGGTGCCAACATAAATAAAAAAAATAAAAAAAAGGAAAGAACGTATAAGCACGCGAGTACTAAGAAATGTTCTCTCAATTTTGGCTTTACAGGATGATAACATTTTTCCATCCTTCTTTTTAGCATCATTTATTTATCTTGTTTGAGTTCGACACAAAAGAAAAGATATCAGATTATATATGTACCCTTATACCACATTGCGGTACTTTGTAACAAAGATTATAAAAAGTATGATTCCAAAAAAAGAACAAGTTTTTGATAGGGAAATAAATTAGTCATCAATGATATTATACAAAGTTCCCACCATACTAATGTAATAAGTTTTACATTACTGCTTAATGCCATAAATAAAAAACACAGAAACTAGCCATGCTCTCGTTACAAATATCCTAACATTCAAATCTAATTAATGTCATACCAAAAGCAAAATAATTAGTCATGATTTAACTCTAACATTCAAAACAATAATCTTTTTGTAAGTAAAATGATAAGTTTTTCTAAGAAACCATAGAACCTAAAAATCTTTAAAAACTTAGTCTTCATTATTTCAAGAATGACATGTACATTATTAAAGTACTACTTATTAAAGTCTTCTTTCTCTCGGTTTCTTTCTTATTTTGAGAGAAAATGTTTGGAGAGAAACAAACCCAAACTTTTCTTCCTTTTCTTTTCGTTTCTCTTCTAAAAAAACTCACAAATAGCTTACAAAGAAGACTACCGAGGGTACATATGTCACTCAACAGAGTACAAACGAGGGCAAAACGGGCAAATCAAAATAACTCGAAAGTGAAGAAAGGATTGATAATCCTCCTTCCATCTTGTTCTTAATTTAATCACCGGATCAATGAATCTTAAATTTTCCTGCTAGTATCACGAGCGGGCACAGCGCGTTTACGTAACTGTCACTTTTAATTGCAAGAATTCTAATTCGTGTATCACACGACATTGACAGCGCGTGGGAATCACAGATCCTGTTGGGAGGAAAGAGACAAAAAGAGGTCCAAGTATTGAGCAGCACGTCACATGAGTTAAAGCTGTCGGCATGTGACCTGCCAACCAGCCCAATCTAACTCTCTTTTAACCCTGGTTAAAGGCTAACCACATTCTCTAGTTAAGTTAATCCTTGCTTGAGTTGGGGTTTAAGCATTTCTCATGAGTTTTGTGCCTCAACAAACTTGGACAAATACACCTAAACTAATACTTTATTATTACTTTTGTTTTTTTTTTTGAAGAAATTACTGGTATATCCAATTTAGAGCCAAAAAAAAAAATTCTTAAGACTGTTATCACATATGTTAATTTACAGATTTAAATAAGTCTCGTACTGATTGAATCTTATTCTTATTTTAAGAACAGGCTAAATTAAGCCATAAAATATTGCTCGAAAAAGATTTAACGAAGTTATATATTGAAATATGAAAATATATATATATTATGTGGTAGGGCGAAAGTGTTATGATGGCTCTAAACTTGGGTAACATGTGAAGATCACCAGATTGATTGATGTGGATGTGTTGGGCAATAATTAGTCATGATGAATGAAACTCCGGAATCTGATGGGGAAATCATACCATGAACAACAACACTGGAAACAGACCCCAACTTACTCTGTCAGAAAAAGCAGGCAATAAGATTAGGGGCATTAGTGACAATTTTTTTTTGATTTCTTTAGAGACAAAAGAGCTGATTTTGGTAGGAACAAAGATGTGTGTAGATTAAGGTCCCGTTTGACAAAATTTTTTTCCCTCTTTTTTTTTTTCAGTTTTAAAAACTGAAAAAAAAAGAGCGTTTGGTAACCATTTTTTTTTCAATTTAAAAAATCAGTTTTTAAACTGCAGAGTAAAAAAAAAACTCCAAAAACTGGTTTTTTTTTTTCACTTTTGGTTTTTTTTTTCGACCACCACCACCACCCTCCCACCGCCGGCAGCCACCTCAGGCGACCACCGCCGGAGACTGCCGGCCGCCGGCAGCCACCTCCGGCCGCCGGCGACCACCGCCGGAGACTGCCGGCAGCTACCTTCGGCCGCCGGCCACCACCGCCGGTGACTGCCGGCAGCCACCTCCGGCCGTCGGCCACCACCACCACCACCGTCGACCACCGCTACGCCCCACCACCGCCACCGCAAACTACCAAAAAAAAAAAGTCAAAATAAAAAGGGTTACCAAACACCAAAAAAAAAAAAACCTAAAAAAAAAAGGGGTTATCAAACACCCACTTGTTTTTATAAAAAAAAAAAATTTAAGCTGCTCTTTAAAAACTGAAAACCAAAAAAAAAATTTTGTCAAATGAAGCCTAAGCCTCATGCAACCCACTTAAATAAAATCTTAAAATGCAAATAATGAGTACTAAGTTCCCCCTTTCCTTCAAGCATTGTATTGTTATCGGTTATGTTCTCTTGGTTTATTAAAATGGTGTCGAGCCTAAAATACATTCTTATAGCACTCTTCCTAATAGAAGATTAAAAATAAAAGTTAGAGAACTGAACGGGCTTATTCCAAAGTGCACGATTCATGTTAGATAAAATGAACGGTCTGGTTCAATTTTTGATTGGGAACGTCAATTCCTTTTTAATATTGGTAATATATGATCTTAGATCTCTTGATACGCACGTACGATCTACCTTATCAATTATCGAGTCGGACAGAGCGTAGAAGTTCGCTTTCTTTTTAAGTATTTTTATTTCTCGAATTGGCAATAGTTCACTTTCTTTTCAAGTATTTTTATTTCTCGAATTAGCAATGAATAGTTTGGCATAACGAGGTATTCAAATCCAACAGCTTCATTCAATTCATTGGACCCTTCAGAAAGTTACAATCTCATCATGGCATTTGACAATCTATCTATTCTACCTATAAAATTATGAATCTTGTAAATCATTTTATTCTATTTTTGTCCTTCGTTAATCACTCCAATAATAATCTTACCCTTTCATAAATATTATTATTAATTATCCTACCCTTTCATAAATACTATTATTAATTACTAATTTTGTAATCATTTTGATTTTGTCCTCCGTTAGTTATTCCAATGACAATTCTAAACCTACATTTACACATTGAGAAACAAAATGTGTGGTTGCGAAATGTGTGTGCATCTGTGTATGTGTGTGTGTGTGCTACTTATAAAAGTACGAATGTTGTAAATTATTTTTGGACGATTACGTCCTCCGTTAATTACATTAATTACATTATTATCCTTCTTTTATTACTCTTTTTTAGATTTTGATGAAATTAAAGGAATATTGGGTAATAAATATATTCTATATATTGGAAAATAAAAAATATGATGAGATTGTGAGTTTTTTTCTTAGATATTGAACTGGTTATTATTCTCTTTTTAATTTGGTTAAAGTGAAATAAATATTAGATATTGAACTGGTTAATGAGACTGTGAGTTTTTTTTCTTACATTTTCAGGTTAGCAAACAATTGAAAAAAAAAAAGAAACTGAAATATGTCAAAAATCAATTAAGATACAGAAAAATTGTTAGAAAAACAAAAATAGGGAAAAAATGAAAAAGAGTTAAATATACATAAAAAAAAAACAAGTGCTTAAGTATGGTACCAATTTGAACTGAAAATATGTTTGATTATTGCAGTTGAAGATCGAGTGTTTTGTATTTCTTATTGATGAAATGCAAAGTACACCGGTTTTAAAAATTATAAATTTTAATCATAAACCAACTTCACAAATTACAAAAACAAAGATGTAGATTCGTTCGTTTAATCTATCTATTTGCTTTTATTTTTAGTAGAACCATTAGATATTTCTTTAATTCAGAAGCCTACAAATAATATTGTCAAACATTGAATTGATTATAATTACGAATATCAAATATATATTTCTTTTAAAATAAGTCACAAAAGAAATAAAAATATAATTGAATTACATTATTTTGATTCTAAAAAAGATAATAATATCACCTCAATCATTACTCTCGACTATATTCACGTGCAACGTACGTACTCTTTACTACTCTATATTACTACAATATAAACGCTAGAGTGGAAGTTACAAAAACTCAAGGCTGTTGATTGATAGCCAAGTCTACTACGGGCATAGCAACAATATTCACAGGATATTAATAATATTCGTGAATTTATTGTAATAAATTAGTAAAAAGTTTAAACAGATACTTATCATGATTAATTGAAAAGACTTGCGAATAAGTCATGAATATCGTGGATTAACAAATTTATTGCAATATCTACAAATATATTACGATTGAAAGTTCTTCCTGATCAAATTTATTGCAATATCTACAAATTTATCACACCACCACGAGTCCTGCTCAATTTCTGCAAAGTACATATGCAACTTAGCCACGCATGTTTATGCAGCGCTACCAGTATGTCATGTCTCAATTCTTTTTAGTCACCTAAACAGCCGAAGAATTCTTATATATTATTGTTATTTCCAATAAAAAGTTTACAAATTTATATATTTAAAATATTGTAACCTGAACAATTAATTACTGTATTATTGTCGATTTACAGTACGAACTTTGTTGTTCGACCAAAATATTTCCGATTTTATTGACGAATTTCTCAGAATAATTTTCAGATTCCGTATTATTATCTATACCTAATAATTTCCTAATACCGAATCTAATATATATATATATATATATATATATATATGTGTGTGTGTGTGTGTGAAAGTCGAAACTGAGAGAATGTTGTCTAGTCGCCGCTTACTTGGGCACTCTCTTAATTCGCTATATGAACTTTCCTATTTTGAAATTTTAAAATATTTTAAATTTACTTACTTTTGTAATAATGATTTGAATTCTCTCTCTCTCTCTCTCACTCACACACACACACACACACACACACACAGAGAAACATAATTTGATTTGAATTCCTTCTTTTCATTTCAAATTCAACTAATTATATAAAATTTATATTTCTCTCTCTTTTATGTCAACATGTCACACTCAAAAAATTTATTTATATATTTACAATTCTATTAATTCCTAAATTTTGACAAAAGTAATTCTTATATATTCCTTTTTAATCTTAATCTTTTTTTATTGTTTAAGGAAACATAATATTCTCCATCAGTTTTTCTATTAAACTACCATAATCTCCTTCTTTTTATGTCATTAAAAGTTTTCTATATAGTTTACACTCCCATTTTTTTTCCTAATCATTTATTATATATTATTACTCTTTTCTTGGTGATCTTGAGTAATACAACCTCAATACAAGGGTTATTTTTGTTAGTATTATCACTGCAATTGCTATTAGTTATTTTTATTATTTCGTATACTATTTTTCATCTTCATTTATCACTAAAATTTAACATTTATTGCACAAGTTCATTTTTAACGGTAAAAATTGGTAAGAGAACTCCTTTAAAAAGGTAAGAATCAAAATTTTGATAGTTGTTATTAGGCATACAAATACGAAATCTTTCAATAAGTATTTTGATAATTGTCGTTTCTGTGTGCAACACACACAAGATCAAAATTAATTTGTCACTATGATCAAAGGGCAATTTTTTTTTCCCCGAAACGAGGTGAGAGTCCATAAGTGACGCACGCCCAGGCCCAACTAATACTTGTACTAAAATGTTCCACATAAAGCCCACAAACATGAGCCTCTTAAGTGGGCCTATAAAATGTTTCCCCGGTTCACAAAAATGAAAGTTGATCTCCTCATCCGAGCACTAAGAAGAGCCCAAACCCTCTACATAGTGACAATGGCGACCATGAAATACGCCTTCGAAAGCGCTGGCTGCTAAGAATTGTACATTGCTCGGGCAAACCATTGATTGTTCTGTGCTTGGGGTTCAGGCCATCTCTGTGCCAATGGTTTGAAGAAGTACAGCTCAAGTAAGTAGTGTGATACAGAGCATAGAAAGAGACAGTGGTGAATTCAATGTAGTAATGGTTTCTTGTACATTCTACTCAAATCAACAGCGCATTCTTTTATCCGATTTTCATAGACATTTAATGGATATCAATGAAACACTAGATTGGCACACACCTACTTCATGGTAAAATTAACTGAAAAAGAATCAATTCATTGATATCCAAACTGAACAAACTTGACACAACATCAGTGCAGTGCTCTCTTTCACCGGAAGTAAACAGGACTCCTTTCTATCACACACATCAGTGTAGTGTGCTGCTCCCTCTCACAGAAAGTAAACAGGACTCCTTTTCCTCACACAAGATCAGTGATCCCTCTCTCACACCTAATTCTCTGTATGTAACGGGTTGGGAAGGGGGCTGGGGGTCCCCGTTCAATAGCAAATCAGGTTGTTTGTCGTGATGCCGCCGAGAGAGTCTTGGCTGGTTCAAGTAAAGCAACAATGCCTCGCTGGGGATCACAGTACTTCTTATATATTGCTTTCAGGTTGTTATTTCGCTTAGCCGAGGAATGGAAGCCAATCAGCAGCTTGGCACAATCCCTTTTTGTCAACAGCAATGGAATAATAGCCAATAATAAGCAACACAACTTGATTGATTTAACAAAAAAACTCTAAACATAAAAGTAGCAAAATGCAAACTTATCACATACATCAGCTGTGTCTCTGAGAAACCAGTGTGCCATTTGAGCGTGTCATTCCAAACAGGGCTCTTGTTTAGGGTGCACCGAGCAGCATAGACTGCTGAGGCAGCAACCATTGATGGACAGTACAGCACAGAGACATAATTCATCATCCCCAACTCAGCTAGAAAATAAACCATATTCTCCATCTGTTCACAAGTAAAATTATTACTTACCACACAAAATAATATGTGAAACAGCACAGAATTCCCAAACGAGTAAGAAAAATTAAAACTCACTTTATGCTCAAAGAGTGAGGCTTTGATGAATCGAACGAGGAAAACATAAGGCGTGGGGACGGTTAAGTTCCACTCCAGCGCACCGAGAATTCTCTTCTCCATTGAAAGTACTTGTTCGTGAGTATAAGCATTGTCTGAAATTTGCACAAAGTCATTCACCTCTGGTGCCCAAATTTCTTCATACTTGGATGCCATAAGCATGGCACCGATCCCCACTAACTGCAACTCCTTCCTTAACACTCTCTTCACAGAAAGATAGCGATCCAAGATGTTGACTGTAAGGTAAAGAGTCTCAGGCGTGAGTTCAAATTTGTTATGAACCTCAGTCAACCAATCAACTAGGATGGACCTCATGCTGTTATTGATCTCAGGCTGCGAATCCATATAGTCATGAGCCCGGTTCTCATGCTACAGCAAGAGTTTAGTTGGACAGCGCAAATCAGAAACATGAACACTGAACTACATAGAAAGATCAGAGTTTCCATCTTACGAGTAGTATACCTCAGCAAGCTTATAGAATTTGTAAATATCCTCAACATACTCAACAACTGCCAACTCATTCTTGGCATCTTGAGTATCAATATCCATAATCTGAACCTTCGGTTTTCCAGTAATTCCGCAAGCAGCCTGCAATATCATTTTTACGATTGGATTAAAACTTAGCTCAGAAAGCCCCCAACTAATCAAGATTTAATATCAAATATAGGCAGGAGCAAACTACACCAATGTTGTAACTCAGAATTCAAGGAGGCACGTAGCCCAGGAAAAAGTCCCCATACAATGGAAAGCAATCAACCAAAGAAAGTCCCCATAAGTAAAGAACAAACAAAAGGAACAGTATGATATTCCTCCTATAGCACAGAACAGAAACCCCAATTATACTGTTTGATTTGTCTTACCTTGCTCCTAGCCGTGAGAGTTGAAGTAAGAGTTTGGGATTTCTTCTTTGATGACCCTTGATCTGCATTTTTCTTGTTTACGGCCTTCTCCTCGACCTTAACTTCCGCCTTAACCTTCTTGTCGGTGTCGGAGCTAATCTCAATCACCTCTTCAGGCTTTGGTTTGACAGTAACTTTCTTCTGAGCTACCCTAAGCGCTCCTTTCCCTCCTTTGACTGCTACTGTTCCATCCACAATAATTCCCCCATCAACATTAACTACCACTGGTTTCTGCAAATCACAAATATAGATATTAACATCCACGTAAATAGAGATTTGGAAATTAGATAAGTCTGAAGGACCATATTGTACCTTCTTGTTTTCTGCTGCTGCTTGTGCATTAGCAAGTAATTGTGCACAGAAACTCCTAAAACAACAGAAAATAGAATCGATACCAAGCAAAAGACTAATAGAACAGACACACACACGCACACGCACACGCACAAGGATTTTTACCTTGTAACAGGGCGATTAATTTGCTTGCCATCCATTCCTCCACGAACCGGGACTAGATTCCCAATATCACCCAAAGCACGGCGGTTTCTGCCTTCAGCCGCCATGTTCTTCTGGTTAACACCCACATCAACTGCTTCACCTGTTAAAGTTGCATTTTAGTTACATGAAAATTATTGAAGCCCAGAAATTAACAAAAGAAAGAAATCCAGTACAAAGTTTACCTATTATTACGAAAACCAAAACGAAGACCGACCTAGTTATTGAAAAATCAAGAAACCCCGTGTCCCCCTTGTCTTTATAAATCATTATAAAGCTTAGACTCTCAAGAACTCAAATACCCATTACTGACAAAGTAAAGACGAACACATGAAATA
This sequence comes from Escallonia herrerae, assembly GCA_033070095.1. Taxonomy (NCBI): domain Eukaryota; kingdom Viridiplantae; phylum Streptophyta; class Magnoliopsida; order Escalloniales; family Escalloniaceae; genus Escallonia; species Escallonia herrerae. The sequence continues at coordinate 12,303 of JAVXUP010000433.1, read as the reverse complement.
ACAGAAATCACAACAACATAGAGAGACGTGTAACTTTTTTTTTTCCTTTTGTTTTAATAATTCCCAGTCTTAGCAATAATCGAATATAACGATACCACTTCACACTGTCTCCAAGGAACTCAATGAAACATTGTAAGACAAGCCGAATAAAGACCATAAAAACCACATAAATGGCAATAATTCCCAGAAAGCACCATCTGTTCAATCATATTCATGGTTACAGCGACACCCATTAAAAAGCTTGAAATCTAAATAACTCAACAGCCCAAATCATAAAACCACCCAGAAATAGAAGAACAAGGAGCGAGAGAGAGAACAATTATACCTCTGTTTTGTTGTTCAACTACGGGTCTTGAAGCCATTATTACAGAATCTTGATGAATCAGTTTCAAGAAATCTTCAACAAAGCCCTAACACAAAAAGAAACTTCAAAACACGCTCCTCCTCTCTCTGTCTCTGTCTTTAAGGATTTACTCTCACATGGATAGTGAAGAGAAAGAAATAAGGGGAAGAAGGTGAAGACACCCCTTTTTGAAGCTGAGTGAACCGACGCCGACTCGCAACGGTCATATTTCCAAATTGAAGGGTGGCCGTTGGATTGGTGCCTAATCTGACGGTTTTGATTTGGGTTCTAAAATGGGTCTGACCCCTTGCTTTTTTAGCCGTTGGGATGTTCAAAAGTTACCGTTAGTGTTAAATTTGAGTTGGGTGACATAATAGGGTGCGGTCTCATGGGGTTATGGTGGAGCCTAAGGCGCCCTACTGACACTTTGGATATATGATGTAAATGGTCACAATATAATTATATATTAATATCATTATTTTCCTGATTAATAAAATAAAAATAATTACAGAAAAAAAGATAACTAGTTTGTGTTTACTGAGTAAGTGATTTTATTAGGCACACAATAAGAGTCTTTGGGCATAAATTTGGTATGGTCAAAGCAACTCTAATATGAAAGAAATCAAGTTGTCTGTGAAAAGCTAAAAAATTATTTTATAATCTTATAAGAATGTATTTTTTGATTTGATTTATAAAGGACCTTCCAAAAAAAAAAGGAAGAAGAAGAAAAGAAAAACATTGATTTGTATTTAGAAAATCATGTTTGACCTAATACAATATCAAAATTAGCGCTACTGTTTTACATGAAGACATTACTTTGAAAGAATGCTTTGTTCTAAAAAGTAAGGCTGCTAAACTATTTTTCCATGCTCAGTCTGCTTTCAATGCTATCTACAAGAACGTCTTGCACAACTTATAGTTTGTATTATAGTAGCATAATATTGATCAGTTAAACTGAAAACGATGTAAAACTGATTTTGAAAACGAAATCTAGTTTAGAATATGGTTTTGAGAGCCAATATATCTTCTAATGGGCTTTAAGTTATTACACGAACAGAGTCTTCTTGCACATCTAAAGGTGGAACACGCTGTCTGTGAGCTGAGCAAAATTCTAAGAGGAAACCTCTTGACTATGATATCAAAAGCATAATCTAATCTTCTCAAAATTATATCCCAACTCTTTGCTTCTATTATTTGGACAAATTTTGGTAGCTACTCGGATGATCGGAAGATGCATAGAAATCCAAATATATGGACAATAAATGCGTGCTAAATACTTTTTGTGTCATTTTATGTTAACACCTTTGACAACAACTTTTACTAGCATTTTTCGGGATCGATGAACAATGTCACTAAAAATACTTACCTACCATTAATTGCCATTATTATTTCCGACTTGCATATCAATCAATTTTTTGGTAATGCAGTTGCATTGAAAACCACTACAAAAGAAACCCCTCTGCTATTAAGCATTTAATTTTCTGATCAAGTCAAAATGACCTTTTGTCATGTTTAGAAAGTCTTAGGTGCAAATTATTCAGGCCTTGCATTGGATTTTGTTCCGTAGAGATGAAAAGGGTCACGGTCACTGGTCCCCTGCCACAACAAGATTAAGAAGTTTCGCCAGTTTAGGGCTGGCCCACTGAGTCAATCACCACTGTGGGGTCAAGCTAGAGAGTCAAGTGTCCCTGCCATTGCCTACATACACAACCTACATCAAGAAGTTTGGCCAGATTAGTGCTACCTTTTGGTCAGGAAAGAGAGCTTCGCAGTAATCATTTTACGTAATGCAGATTAATTTGGCACTCAAATCCACTTTATAATTCCACAAACGTAAGAAAAAAAATAATATACAATCACAAAGTTTTATAGAAATTGAAGTTCTAGCTCTTTAAGTCATGTAATTTTATTTACGTTATTGATCATGTTAAGTTACCATCACTTGACCACCATCAAGTGCACACCAAGAAACAGAGCGCATAGGAGGATCAAATATACAAGTGAGAAGTATTGAACACAAAACCTTGATAAATTAATGCCCCATTTGACAGGGCTTTTTTTTTTTTCTCAGTTTTGGAAACTGGAAAAAATAAGCTCGTTTCGTAACCATATTTTTTTCCCCTTCAGTTTATAAAAACCAATTTTTAAACCAAGACTTTTTCTAAAAACTCCAAAAACGAGTTTTCAGTGTTGGGTTTTTTTTTTTTTTGAGACCACCACCACCGTCATACCACCAGCAGCCACCGCCACGCCCCACCGCCACCGCCGCAAACCACCAAAAAAAAACTCAAAAAAGGGTTAATTACATCTATGTCACTGAGGTTAGTGGGTAATTACAATCAAGGACACTAAGTTTCAAAATGTAATATACGTTTCCAAAAATGTTAAAAAAATTAACACTTTTATCCAACCGTCAGGATTCCATCCAAAAAGTGTAATTTTAGTCATTACGTATTTTGAAAATGGCAATACTACCCCTGTACAGTATATCGTGAATAATTTTCAAAATAGGATATCAAACCCTAATTTTTTAAAATTAGGGTTTGATATCCTAATTTTCTCTCTCCACAATTTAAACCCTAGATTTGAAGTCACCGCCGGCACCCCCTCGCCCCACCATTCGGCAGATTCACCCTACCACGCCGGCAAGCCCCTTGGCGAACCCAAGCTGCCGAGAAGCCTCCGGCAAGCGCCTTGGCAAACCCACGCCGCCGGCAGTCTCCCTCGCCCCACCATCCGGCAGACTTGCCCCACTATGCCGGCAAGCCCTTGGCGAAGGAGGGAGGAAGACTGGATGGGAATGAGAGAGATAGTGGCTGTTTCAGGTCGGGAAGAAGAGAGAACGCCGATGACGAGGGAGGAAGATGTGATGCAGTGCCGATGACGAGGGGGAAGATGGGGTGCAGCGCCGATGATAAGGGAGGAAGACGGGTTCCACAGGGGGAAGGGGGAAGGGGGAGGCAGGCGGGGTGCGGCGCCGGGGAAGGGGGTTGTGGGCATGACGGGGTAGGCGGGTGACGGGGGAGGGTGGGTGCGGTGGCCGGGGAAGGGGTCAGTGATTGTAGCGACGACGAAGGGCTGAGGCAGATGGGGTGGGTGGGGGGTGACCGGGGGAGGGATGGTCGGGGGGGCGCGAAGGGCGGGGGTGTGGGTGGCGACGAAGTGGGTGGGGGAAGAGAGAGAGAAAGTACAAAAAAATTAGGATTTTTCTTTTCTAAAAAGAGACAGTGGCATTTAAAAAAATAACTTTATAACATTAGGGCAATAAAGTCATTTTGTTAAAACTGTTAGGATTTTTAGGGTTCTGTTTGGTCAATGGACACAAGTGTAATTTGTCCAAACTATTGTCCTTACCTGTAATTATCCCCAAACCTCAGGGACATAGGTGATATTATCCAAACAAAACTGGGTTATCAAACACCCACTTATTTTTGTAAAAAAATTAAACTGCTCTTTAATTTTTATTTTTTTTTTGAAAACTGAAAAAAAAAAAGTTTTGTCAAATAGACCATAAAGCTCTGATACCATGTTAAGTTACTAGTTACTGTTAAAACTTAAGCTATCAGCGAATGAGTTCAATATATATATATATATATATATATATATATATATATATATATATATATATATATATATATATATATATATATGGGAGCTGATCCATTGATAGCGCTAGCAAATGGAGTTAAGTTGCTAGCGCGATCTGACCGTCCATCCTGAAAGATGGACGGTCCAGATCGCGCCTTTTTCCAAAACTGGTTCCCGTCCGCCATACTGTCTCGCGGACGGGAGTTTTACCTTTTTGCCCTCCTCCCATGTCCGCGAGACTGTCTCGCGGACGCCTTTCTGTTCCTGACATGTGTCAGGAAAAAGGCGTCCGCCATACTGTATGGCAGACGATCTCTAGGCTGACACATGTCAGGGCCTGTCCCCTCGGTCGCCTATAAAGTCTCGGGCGTGAGCCCCGAGAACTGTCCCCTTGGTATCCTAGAATCTATCCCTACTCGGCTCTTTCAGCAAAATTTTTGCGGGGCTTTCAGATTCACTTGCTTCCATTTTCAGCACCCTTCAAGCTTTTCTTGGAGTAACACACTTTTGGTTCAAGCATCACTCAAGCAAGGTAAAGTTTGTGATCTTGCTACCGTTTATCTTAGTAATTTTAATTTGTTATGTTCAGTAAATATATAATTAGCAAAATAGGAGACACTTTTGAGATTATGTATATGGTATCCTAAATCGGTCTAATCGTCAAGATAATTTTGAGATAATAAGCGTATTCTATTTCTACATAGGTCTTTTTCACAATGTCTGATTTCGTATCGAGCTCCAGCACCCCCGTAGATGCTAGTGATCCGTATCTAGGACGAACCTTTCAAACGTTGGAAGAAGCTGGAGAATGTTTTCGAGCTTATTCATTGAGGGTTGGTTTTGGCATTAGAATAAAAACTACAAGAACAAGCAGCGTATCGAAAAGGATATGCTCTCGCTTATACGAGTGTCATAGGGGCAGAAACCCAGTGCAAAATGAGACACGCGTAGGCAACGATGACAGTGATGATGACGAAATAGGGTATGCGCGGAGAAGACGGGATTGCTTTGCGCGCACGAATTGCCAGGTCAAGATGTTCGTAAGCTATAAAGCCAAACAAGATCATTGGCTTATTACCAGCCTGGAACTGGCACACAATCACCCGTTAGTAACCCCTTCTAAGGTGAGTCAGATGCATCAACACAAGAAGATGGGTAAGGTCGCGAGGAGCCTAATTCACACAATGAGCGATGCGCGGCTAGGACCTACCGACATGATTAATGTTCTTGCTGAACAGGCTGGGGGAATTCAAAATTTAAACTTTAACACGACAGACGTTCGTAACGCGGTCCGAACCCATAGACGAGCCGCGTATGACCTCAATGATGCGCAAGCGACAATGAGCCTATTGAAACGGATGCAGATGGAGGACCCGCAGTTTACCTTCGACTATAAACTTGACGACGAGCATCGAGTTAGCACAATTTTTTGGGTCGACGGTCGTTCGAGGCTAGCTTATAAGCATTTTGGGGATGTCGTGACTTTCGACACCACATACCGTACCAACAAGTACTCGATGCCGTTCGCTCCTTTCACGGGCGTCAATCATCATTATCACTCCATCCTGTTCGGGTTCGCCTTGTTAAGGGACGAGAGCGAGAGTTCTTTTGAATGGTTGTTTAGGGTGTGGCTGGAAGCAATGAACTTCAAAGCACCGACTGTTATCATCACCGATCAAGATTTGGCAATGAAGAAGGCTATTGCTACCGTCTTCCCAGATACTCGACACAACTTGTGCACTTGGCACATAAGCAACAAATACCCTGAACGTCTGCATCACATGTACGCAAAGTATCCAGACTTTAAACAGGATTTTGACAAATGCGTCCTCAAGTCATTAACGATTGAGGAATTCGAGGAGAGGTGGGAAAAGCTTGTTCGGGATTACTCATTGCAAGACAACGAGTGGCTCCAGCACTTGTACGGGCTCAAAGAGCAATGGATTGGTGTTTACACGAGAAGTCATTTTTCTGCGGGCATGAAAACGACGGGCAGGAGTGAATCTATGAATGCCACGTTCGATAGTTATGTGGGTACAGCTACCAATTTGAAGAGTTTCGTCACATCAGCACAAAAAGCGGTTGCGTCGTTGTTCGTGAAAGAAAGGGCTGCAGACTTTGCAACCACGTACAAGCAAAGGAGAAGGTTGCTTGAGACCCCGCTGGAGCTGAACGGTGCCAAAGTCTATACGAAGGAGATCTTCCTGCTATACCAAGTAGAGCTGCAAAAATCGGGCCGATACAGTATATATAAGGTGGCAGAAAAGTCGTCGCGTGAGTACAAGGTTTATTCGCTCGTGAATGACCTCGTCCCTGAGAAGCTGCGCAGAATTTATACGGTGACCCACGACACATTGACGGACTCGGTGACATGTGTTTGTAAGAAGTTTGAGTTCCATGGCATCCTGTGTAGACACATTCTGCGGTTTTTCACACAGAAGAATATCAGGACAATCCCCGATAAATACGTCCTGCCACGTTGGACGAAAGGTGCAAACAGGTTGCACGGTACCATTTCCTTTCCGGAGCACCCGTATACTGACTTTGAAGAATCAGAGACGTTGCGGTATAATCATCTGGTGACGATGTTCACCCGTTTGTCCGTAAAGGGTGCTGCTACAATGGTCGGATATAAACATCTCCTCGAGGTAGCTCAGCAGCAAGAGCCCATCGTCGACCAATTGGAAGCAGCTTCAGTCAGCAATGCGGTTGACACCGAGCCTACGACGGGATCAGAAGATGACGAGCCGGGGGAGGGAGCCGACAATGATATCCGGCCTTCGGATCCAATTATATCGCAAACGAAAGGCCGCAAGAGATCTACGCGGATGAAAAGCTCTATTGAGACGGCAACTCAACCAAAAAAGCTAAGAAGGTGTGCATTGTGCAACAAAATGACAGACCACGACAAGCGGAACCATTACAAGGCACTGGGGATAAGTCCAGTGCCTTTGCAAGACGGGGAAGAAGATGATGCCGAGGATGAGGACGAACAAGCTGCAGTGGAACTTTAGTGTACTGAATATTTTGTAATAATCTTTTATGAGCCATCAAAAGTGTCGGACATTTTGTAATAATATTTTAGTAATGACTCGTTTGTAATAACCTTTACAATCATTTTTTTATACGTGATTTCTTACACTGTCCGCTACACTGCGCAGCACAACATTAGAAACCTAAGGTATTAAAGAATACCCCCCTACAACACTTAGTTTTTTTTTGTTTTTGTTCACTTCTCTGCGTCCGCTATACTATGTAGCGGACGGCCCCGCAGAATACCCCCCCTACAACACTTAGTTTTTTTTTTGTTTTGGTTCACTTCTCTGCGTCCGCTATACTATGTAGCGGACGGCCCCGCAGAATACCCCCCCTACAACACTTAGTTTTTTTTTGGTTTTGGTTCACTTCTCTGCGTCCGCTATACTATGTAGCGGACAGCCCCGCAGAATACCCCCCTACAACACTTAGTTTTTTTTTTTGGTTTTGGTTCGCTTCTCTACGTCCGCTATACTATGTAGCGGACGGCCCCGCAGACCCCAACACTTAGTTTTTTTTTGGTTTTGGTTCACTTCTCTGCGTCCGCTATACTATGTAGCGGACGGCCCCGCAGAATACCCCCCCTACAACACTTAGTTTTTTTTTTGGTTTTGGTTCACTTCTCTGCGTCCGCTATACTATGTAGCGGACGGCCCCGCAGAATACCCCCTACAACACTTAGTTTTTTTTTGGTTTTGGTTCACTTCTCTGCGTCCGCTATACTATGTAGCGGACAGCCCCGCAGAATACCCCCCTACAACACTTAGTTTTTTTTTTGGTTTTGGATCGCTTCTCTGCGTCCGCTATACTATGTAGCGGACGGCCCCGCAGACCCCAACACTTAGTTTTTTTTTGGTTTTGGTTCACTTCTCTGCGTCCGCTATACTATGTAGCGGACGACCCGCAGAATACCCCCCCTACAACACTTAGTTTTTTTTTGGTTTTGGTTCACTTCTCTGCGTCCGCTATACTATATAGCGGACGGCCCCGCAGAATACCCCCCTACAACACTTAGTTTTTTTTTGGTTTTGGTTCACTTCTCTGCGTCCGCTATACTATATAGCGGACGGCCCCGCAGAATACCCACTTAGTTTTTTGGTTTTGGTTCACTTCTCTGCGTCCGCTATACTATGTAGCGGACGGCCCCGCAGAATACCCCCCTACAACACTTAGTTTTTTTTTGGTTGTGGTTCACTTTTCTGCGTCCGCTATACTATGTAGCGGACGGCCCCGCAGATACACATATTATCGATCACTTTGTTATTTTTTGAACACTTGCCCTGCAGATAGACAGATATCCAACACTTGGTTTCCCACCGTTAAATCACATTGGTCAATAAAATCAATCGCATTCAATAAATTTTTTGGGTTAAAAAAGTGTTGTAACGTTACAATGTGAATTGGGGAACATCATCTCTCGCAGGAATTATGTTCCTTACACGGATTTACAATAAACCTAATAGCTCTAGGCCGGCCATTTATAATTTGCCAAGCAATCCTATACCTAAAGTCTTGTATGCATTCTTCGCTCCAGACAGTCTTCTTGAGGCTCTCAGACCGGCAAATGTAATCCATGTACATGCAGAGGAAGACGCCGCAGTCCGAGGAATTATGTTGCTTGGGCCTACTCCTCTTTAATCGGAAAATGAGGACCGGCCTGCGCGATACCTTCTCCCGACGCCTACCATTGACCAGGGCAGCAAAAAGATTCTGCGAGAACCATAATAAGCATTAAACATAGCTAGCAAAATAAGATTAATCAGTTTTATAATATGCAAGTTACAACAAGAAGGAAACAGGATCTTACCATGGCATCCAACTGGCCTATGCCTCGGTACATATCAATCACAGGCATCACGTCGGTATCGTCGTAGAGACTGTCGACGACTGAAACCGTGCTCTGTAATGGTTCGTAGCAAACCAAGTACCAGTGCGCATTCCCTAAAAAGGGGATTAGAAACACGTCGGCAACACTTGCGCTCACTGGACTATCCCTAGCAAGATATGCTTGTAGGTTAGGGGACGGTTTCCACTGGGCCATGCCTCTCCCCTTCCTTGCATTGCCCCAGTCGTGCCACTCTTGTACTAGGAGCTGATGGAAAAAAGCATCCAAGATAAACACGCGCAGACCGATGTCTGGATGCTCCCGACACCTTCGCCTCAGAATTTGCACGTAGTGCGAGATGACACCGCTGTCTAACCAAGATCCCGGCGCCAGCGAGGCGATCTCTGTCCAAGAGGCATTGTAATCCAAGCCCTCGGGGTGATCCACGTCATACGACGCTCCGTCTTGGGGGGCCCCGCTAAAATAACGGGCTCGGATTATATCGCATTTATGCGGCTTTAGGGGCCTGGCTGGATGCCCTTTCGGATATTGCCCTCGGGGGTCGATCGGGGGATATTGGCCTCCAATTCCTTCTTCGGCCGGCTGATATTCCCCTTCGGGGCCGCCAACTGGTCCCGCCCACGGGACAATGGGCAGTGCCTCGGAGAAACCGTAGTTTCCGAAAGGAAAGTCTTGCGTGACTTGAGAGAGGGGTTCCGGGAACAAATTGAAGGAGGGGCCGCTGTAATCGCCCCACGACGCTTGAGCCTGTCCCATCCCCGCTTCAGAGGTACCAACAACTCCCTGACTCACCCCTGAAGCCTGTCCAGAGGGATCACCGTATCCCTGGCTGACGCCCGTATAACCCATTCCCGGGCTTACTCCCGAAGACTGGCCCGATGCTTGGCGCAAAAAATTCCCGCAGCCTAAAGCCAATGTCGCAGCCTGTTGGCAAAGATCCTCGCCCATTGCGCTCACCAGATCCCTCCGCTCACTCAACTTCTGGAAGAATGCAAGCGAGGCATTAACCTACATCCAAAGAGATAAAAAATTAAGTAACTTCAATCAGACATTTATATTCAACTAATTTGGTTCAAGTCAGACTTGTTGGGCAACTTACGAGATTGTATGCCATACGCTCATCGATCTGACCCCTAGGCGCATACCTCTCCCCACGTTCAAAGTTTACAGGGGCTACTCTCCTCCGCGTGATGCGGTAGTACCACTCATCGTACTGATCGATGCTGATAACGGGGTCTGGCTCCGAGACGATGGCCGCCAGTGTGTCCTGCCAAGAAGTCCAAAGCTCTATTTCGGCCGCGCACAATTCGTACGCATTGGCGGTGCCAAACACTCCGACATCCGGTGGGTTCCTGTTAACCCTCATATCCGGGGCATCGACTGGCAAACCCTGCTCCAACTCAAAATGGCGCATTGCTCGGTCGGGCAGCTGCCACTCTGCGAGCTCGAAATGGATCAGGGGTGTGCGCTGCAACCCGGAGAGCGTGAAGACGAACGACTCTCCCACCCGTCGCGCCAAACGTATGTACGGTGCCCAACGCATTTGGCCCGGAGATAGACGGTCGAACTCCCCTCGATAGTACGTAATGTTGTGATGGGGATCGACTCTCCTCTTGTAGTGGCTAGCCCTCCGGCTGTACTCCCAAGCACACAACCGAGGCCAGACTTTGTCGGTTCCATCCCTACGCGTTGGTGCACCGGGAGCAAGGTGTTCGTAAGACCACACCTGAGAACATCAAAAAATTATATTTATATCGTCGATTCAACAAAAATAAAACACAATAACGAAGACATGATTTATATGATATACCTGCAATAGCGAGAGACATGCACATATGGCTTTGGAGTTGGGCCTCGTTGCCTTGTGCAATGCTCGGTACAGATACGAAAGAACCGCTGCACCCCAGGCATAATCCCCAACCTCCGACAGGTTACCCAACAACGGTAAATATTTCACGCTGACCGTGTTCTTCGACGTCGTTGGGAATAAAATTGCTCCCATCACCCACAAGAGGAAGGCCTTTGTGTACACCACAAGCTCACGGCCCGTATAGTTTTCCGGCAAAACCCCGTAGGTATCTACCAACCACTTCAACTTTATACCACCAGTGCTAAATTGATCCTGGGGTATCGAAGTGAAGAAGTCTCGCGCTGTTCTCTTATTCGTTGCGTCTGACGGAGGAGCAATTACCGGCCGCCCCGTCACCGGCAACCCCAAGATGAACCCTACATCTTCTAGGGTAATCGTCATCTCTCCGATCGGGAAGTGAAACGTATTCGTTTCACTTCTCCACCTCTCAACAAGGGCACCTATCAAGGCCCGGTCAAGCTGTTGAAAGATCTGCCCATGCGTGAAAATCCCAAACCCAATTCCACGCAGTATGCTTTTCTGGGAATTGTTCAAGGTCCATCTCGTGAACTCGCGAGATACTTCTACGGTGGTGAGAAGTTCTCTTTCCTACGAATTATTAATAAATACAATTTGAGCAAAATGAACGGTAAAACAACGTTCGTAATAATAAGAAAGTTGATAAATAATGTATCTTACTCCACCATCCCATATGAGCGTACTGATATGGTTGGCTTGGTCGTATAACACGGATGGATCTTCTGGTCCAGGGATAAATTCCATTTTTTGCAACTGAAACTATGGAATCGGATTTTACAAACGCTAGCACATGAACAAATACATACATATATAAATCCTCATCACCGCTAGCACATGCTCAATGCATAATCAAAACCACGCATAAAACGCAATATTGATCACAACTATAGATTAGAAACATGTAAAGGATTGATTTTGTGAACTTACGTGATCTATTAGGGGGGTATTAAAGCTGCTCTTATGAAGAAATTGCGCAGATCTGCTTGCCAACGCCGCTGGGAATATTTGTGAGTAGGAAGAACGGGGAGAAGAAGAGTGTAGAAGTTATAGGGGGACTTTCTTTTGGGTTTGAATATATATATTTGCTGTCCGCTGGACAATATATATTTGCCGTCCGCTATATAGTATCGCGGGTCTGTTCCTTGTCCGCTATATAGTATCGCGGACGCTAGACTTTTGGTAGTTTTCTCTACGTCCGCTATACTATGTAGCGGACGACACCGCAGAATTTTTTTGGTTGTCTTCTCTACGTCCGCTACATAGTGTAGCGGACGGCCCCGCAGAATGTTTTTGGTTGTGTTCTCACGTCCGCTATACTATGTAGCGGACGGCCCCTCAGAATACCATTACTTAGTTTTTTCTTCTACACTTTGTTCCACCTCTCCAAAACTTCGTTTTTTCTACACTTAGTTTTTTCTTCTACACTTAGTTTTTTCTACACTTAGTTTTTTCTTCTACACTTACTTCCACCTCTCCAACACTTAGTTTTTTCTACACTTAGTCCAAACTGTCCGCTATATAGTATCGCGGATATACTTACCGCAGAAAATGGTTGGCACGGACCAGACATTTTTTTTCAGTTTTTAAAACTGAAAAAAAGAG